>CM042014.1:64272554-64875054 GCA_023525715.1 Cichorium intybus | reverse complement strand
CTAAGAGAATGAATAAGAAAACAACTTTTCTCTAGACCCCACATTTTGTGTAACCTAATCCTTGTTATTATTCTTCTCTTTCTCCTGGTGTTTGCATGTAGTGTTCTGTTGAACAGGGTGTGCAGCCCGATTTCTCTTGATCGTGGTTGTTTTTGCAAGCAATTGACTAAGTGGAGGTGCGTGATAAACGGACAGGAAGAGATTAAAGGAGGTGGCTTTGATTGAGTTCATTTTGTTGGCGACGGAAGACGGTAAAGGTTCTTGTGACTTTGTTTTCTTTATCGGTGGAAGAGTACTCTCAAGAGAAGATTCATAAAAAGATTTGGGATGCCAAAAGGTAGAAAAGAATGACGATGGTACCTGAAATAGAAGGTTGGTTTGAGAGTCGGTTTCGAACAAGGTGTAGCCCTTGGCTACAACGCAGACGCAGCAGAGAACCGAGTTTTTTGTTTGTTTTATTTTTAGGGGCTGTGATGCTGTTACCAAAGGTTGAAGTCTTGAAAGTAGGTTGTGTCCTTGGTCGGCCTCGTTGTTTAATAAATGTAGACTAATTAACCAAAGGCACATAAAACATGAGCGGAATGAATCAAAAGCGGTGGCTTTGAGTTTGGTTCGTTTTGTGGGAAATAGAAGACGATAAAGGAGTTGGTGACCTTGTTTTCTTGAGCGGTGGTAGAATCTCTAGGAATAGGATTGATCGGCAAAGGTATCGCTATCAAAATAAGAAGGGAATGGAGAAACAACTTGGTGTGAACATTATAGAGGTGGAAGTTCAAAACGGGTGCCTTTGGATGTAGTCGGGGACCGAAAAGTAGATATGGTAATGAAGGTCTCCAACGGGATGCCACATTACATGTTACATGGGTTGTGAACAATGGAAATTAGTTAACCTAGAGAAGACTTTGGATGTGACGGAGATGGAGGCCGGGTGCCCGGAAAAGTCGAGAATGGACTGGTATAAACAAATCGAATAAAGGGTGAATGTTGGATTAATCAGTTTGTTATGGTTAAGTGAGTCAAGGGAAGATGGAATAAAATATACTTTCTTATAAAACCTCCATTTATCTTTATAAAATATTCCTACGTTTTTATTTCTCCTAAAAGTATTAGGTGTGGGTCTCGATGTTTTTCCTTTTTAGGTCTCTTTAATTATGTCAACAATATTAGTTTTGTTTCTATGATAGACTTGTCGTCCTAGTATGAAAAGATAGCAATCAATTTTCCTGTATATATGGTATTGGGAAATACTAAATAAACACCGCATTATATTTCGTATACACCCTAAGTTAGAGTTAACTACTTCTATTTGTTGAAACTATATTCTTTTCCAGAAAAATTAGAAATGAATGGACAAAAATAGTTTGCATTTTGTTAAGGTGTGTATATGGGATGTATATTTAGCAACACCCTTTGTTTTAAGCTTCTTTTTGATAATTGCAAAGAGAATGAATATGACAACAACTTTTCTTTAGACCCCACATTATGTGTAACCTAATGCTTGTTATTATTCTTCTCTTTCTCTTGGTGTTTGCATGCATATTACGTAAACAGATTCTCCTAAAAGTATTAGGTGTGGGTCTCGATGTTTTTCCTTTTTAGGTCTCTTTAATTATGTCAACAATATTAGTTTTGTTTCTATGCTAGACTTGTCGTCCTAGTATGAAAAGATAGCAATCAATTTTCCTGTATATATGGTATTGGGAAATACTAAATAAACACCCCATTATATTTCGTATACACCCTAAGTTAGAGTTAACTACTTCTATTTGTTGAAACTATATTCTTTTCCAGAAAAATTAGATATGAATGGACAAAAATAGTTTGCATTTTGTTAAGGTGTGTATATGGGATGTATATTTAGCAACACCCTTTGTTTTAAGCTTATTTTTGATAATTGCAAAGAGAATGAATATGACAACAACTTTTCTTTAGACCCCACATTATGTGTAACCTAATGCTTGTTATTATTCTTCTCTTTCTCTTGGTGTTTGCATGCATATTACGTAAACAGAAAACTCGTCCTCAGTTTTTTTATAAACTAATAATACAAAGAGTGATATCCAACATCTAGTATTAGAACAATGTTCTGTTAAACAGGGTGTGCAGCCCGATTTCTCTTGATCGTGATTGTTTTCGCAAGAAATTGACTAACTGGAGGTGCGTGATAAACGGACAGGAAGAGATTAAAGCAGGTGGCTTAGATTTTGTTCGTTTTGTAGGTGACGGAAGACGGTAAAGGTGGTTATGACCTTGTTTTCTTGATCGGTGGAAGAGTACTCTCAAGAAAAGCTTGGTAAAGAGATTAGGGATGTCAAAAGGTAGAAAAGAATGTCGATGGTACCTGCAATAGAAGGTTGGTTTGAGAGTCGGTTTCGAAAAAGGTGTAGCCCTTTTCTGAAATGCAGACGCAGCAGAGAACCGATTTTTTTTGTTTGTTTTATTTTTAGGGGCTGTGATGCTGTTACCAAAGGTTAAAGTCTTGAAAGTAGGTTTTGTCCTTGATCGGCCTCGTTGTTTAATAAAGGTAGACTAATTTCTCAGAGGAACATAAAACATGAGCAGAAGGAAACAAAAGCAGGTGGCTCTGAGTTTGGTTCCTGTTGTGGGAAATAGAAGACGATAAAGGAGTTGGTGACCTTGTTTTCTTGAGCGGTGCTAGAATCTCTAGGATTAGGATTGATCGGCAAAGGTATCGCTGTTAAAACAAAAAGGGATTGGAGAAACAACTTGGTGTGAACATTATGGCGGTGGAAGTTTAAAACGGGTGGCTTTGGATGTGGTCGGGGTCCAAAAAGTCGATATGGTAATGAAGGTGTCCAACAGGATGCCATATTACGTGTTACATGGGTTGTGAATAATGAAAATGAGTTAACCTAGAATGGAGGTCGAGATGGAGGTCGGGTGTCCGGGAAAAGTCGAGAATGGAATGGTATAAACAAATTGATTAAGGGGTGAATGTTGGATTAATCAGTTTGTTTGTTATGGTCATTGAGTCAAGGGAAGAAGGAATTAATATAGTTTCTTATAAAACTTCCATTTATCATTATAAAATATTCCTAGGTTTTTATTTCTCCTAAAAGTATTAGGTGTGGGTCTCAATGTTTTTCCTTTTTCGATCTCTATAATTATGTCGGCAATATTAGTTTTGTTTCTACGCTAGACTTGTGGTGCTAGTATGAAAATGTAGCAATCAATTTTTCTTTATATATTGTATTGGGAAATACTAAATAAACACCCCATTATATTTCGTAACACCCTAAATTAAAGTTAATTACTTTTTATTAGTTGAAACTACATTATTTTCCGGAAAAATTAGATACGAATGGTCAAAAATAGTTTGAATTTTGTTAAGGGGTGTATATGGGATTTTTTTTAGCAACACCCTTTGTATTAAGCTTCTTTGTGATAATTGCAAAGAGAATGAATATGACAACAATTTTTCTGTAGACCCCACATTTTGAGTAACCGAATGCTTGTTATTATTCTTCTCTTTCTCCCGGTGTTTGCATGCATATTACGTAAACAGAAAACCCCTCCTTAGTTTTTTTATAAACTAATAATACAAAGAGTGATATCCATCTGGTATAAGAGCGGTGTTCTATTGAACAGTGTGTGCAGCCTGATTTCTCTTGATCGTGATTGTTTTTGCAAGAAATTGACTAACAAGAGGTGCGTGATAATCAAACACGAAGAGATTAAAGCAGGTAGCTCTGATTCAGTTTGTTTTGTTGGTGACGGAAGATGGTAAAGGTGGTTGTGACCTTGTTTTCTTGATTGGTGGAAGAGTATTCTCAACAAAAGCTTGGTAAAGAGATTAGGGATGTCAAAAGGTTGAAAAGAATGACGATGGTACCTATAATAGAAGGTTGGTTTGAGAGTCAGTTTCAAAATAGGTGTAGCCCTTTGCTGCAACGCAGACGCAGCACAGAACCGATTTTTTTGTTTGTTTTATTTTTAGGGGCTGTGATGCTGTTACCAAAGGTTGAAGTATTGAAAGTAGGTTCTGTCCTTGATCAGCCTGGTTGTTTAATAAAGGTAGACTAATTACCGAAAGGCACATAAAACATGAGGGGAAGGAAATAAAAGCAGGTGGATTAGAGTTTGGTTCGTGTGGTGGGAAATAGAAGGACGATAAAGGAATTGGTGACCTTTTTTTCTTGAGCTATGGTAGAATCTCTAGGAATAGGATTAATCGGCAAAGGTATCACTATCAAAACAAGAAGGGAATGGAGAAACAACTTGGTGTGAACATTATGGCGGTGGAGGTTCAAAACCGTGTGATTTGGATGTGGTCAAGGCCCGAAAAGTCGATATGGTAATGAAGGTGTCCAACGGGATGCCATGTTACATGTTACATGGGTTGTGAACAATGAAAATGAGTTAACCTAGGGAAGACTTTGAATGTGACGGAGATGGAGGCTGGGTGTCCGGGAAAATTCGAGAATGGAATGGTATAAACAAATCGAATAAAGGGTGAAGATGGAATAAAATATACTTTCTTATAAAACTTCCAATTATCTTTATAAAATATTCCTAGGTTTTTATTTCTCCTAAAAGTATTAGCTGTGAGTCTCAATGTTTTTCCTTTTTAGGTCTCTTTAATTATGTCAACAATATTAGTTTTGTTTCTATGCAAGACTTGTGGTCCTAGTATGAAAGATATCAATCAATTTTCCTATATATATGGTATTGGGAAATACTAAATAAACACCCCCATTATATTTCGTATTGTTGGTTATATGTCCATCGTTATAACATGTTGGTAATATTACTATAAATAGTAGGGTCCTTTTGGGTTACACGCAAGAGACGATTTAGCTAAAAGAGATCGAAAATAAACTTGAGGGGTTAAGTTTATTAATATATCAAAGTAAAGGTATATTAATTAGAAACTTAATGGTTAAGTTTATTAATATACCAAAGTACAGGTATATTAATTAGAAACTTAATAAGGATAAAGGACCAAAGTGAAATATCCACAAGGGAGGGGATAAGGATGAGGAGCACTATAAATACAACCCTAGATATACGGCCGATTTCTTTCAAAACCCTAAGTATTACGTGCCGATTTCTTTCAAAACCCTAAGTATTACGTGCTAAAACTTCAAGCAAAGGTATATACTATATCAACGGGTGCTGGATCGTTGTCTTGGGTGCGATTACATTAGAGGAGTTCTACTTTGGGCTCTCGTCATCCTAACAAGATCAGATCTGAGATCTAAAAGGTATTTCTTGAACCCTCTTGATTTTACAGTTACAAAAGTGTGCATGATTTTGTGATCCTGGTTGAATACGATTTTGATTTCTGTTTCCGCTGCGTTGTTTTTATGCCATCGTATTCCAACAGTGGTATCAGAGCCACTTTATCATGATTTTGTACTGTTTTGATTCGATTAAAATTGTTAAAAATCGTTTTTTTATTTATCGAATCTGATCGACGTCCGCGCCGCGGTACTTGAAATATCGCGTCGCGGGTTTTTCTAAAGTTACGATCATTAGGGTTTTGCCGCGTCGCGTTTCCTAGTGTTCCGCGCCGCGTCGTTCTTGTCATGATCGGTTTCTTTTGATTACTGCGTCGCGTTTTCTCGTGATCCGTGTCGCGACGGTCGTGACGTTTTATTTTCTGAAATCAGATTTCTTGTTATAAAATGGTGATTTTAGTATTGTATGATTGTTTAGATTAATGATTGACATAGAATGCTTGCATGCTCAATAGGATTAATAGCTAAACACAAAGTTTAAAATGCTTCAAAATTTAATGGATGATTGTTTAAATTAATTATTAACACTGCATCCTTGCGTGTTTAATAGAATTAATAGTTAAACATAATTTTCAAAGAATACTTAAAATTTTAAATGATATATATATATATATATATATATATATATATATATATATATATATATATATATATATATATATATATATATATATATATATTAGAATTGTATCTATATGTATAACTTAAAATAAAACATTGGTCAGACCATGACTAGGCTCACTCACTCTAAATGTGTTGAGAAGGTTTAAGGAGGTCTCTTCGATTCCTAATGAGGTCGGTTTTTAAATAGCATTCATTGCTTACCACCCTCACCGCCTGCCGCATTTTATTAAGTGGAGTTACCGAAAGGGTTTGATAGGACAATGTTTCAAGATAAAAGTATTACTGAAAATACAGAAGTAAAAATTGTTAAAAGTTAATAGAATTTTCAAAAGTAAATTGGCATTTCAAACTGGTTTTAAATGTTTAAATCGACCATTTTGCCAATTAAAAGGTTAAAGTGTTTTAACAAGAATGATATATGCAAAACTAGATTGTTAAAAGTTGTTGACATGTTTTAAAAATTATTGGCAATTGTAAGACGGATTTTAAAAGTTTAGAAGATTTTTTTGCCATAAAGAAAGTTAAAATGTTTTAACTTAACGAAACGAAATCCCGTTTTATGAAAATGTGAATCTCATGCTACCCACAAAGAACCACACATTTAACCGGGCCCTTCCGGCGTGGGAAGTGCTATAGCCAACGCGTCGGATTGGACTCGGCCAAAATGATGTGATACTCGCGATAACTCATGAATCATGGGTCGGGTGTCACGTGGGTCTTCGTGGTCGATTTACCATCCAAACTCGTGATCCGCGGCATACCCGTCACAAGAGAGAGGATGAGCATGATGGGATTAAACATGCCATTGATCAAATTCAATGAATCCCAAAAGATCTAGAAGCTTCATAGAGATTGAAGTTGGCAAAAGAGTATTGCCTACCTAAATAACTTATGGGGGTGACTACGGCATACCTCTTCACCACCAAAAGCGAAATATGGATTCTAGCCTTAAGTAAAATAATTTTATCGGTAATTAATTTATTAAGGGATAATCAAACTAAACAAAACTCTATTTTAGATGTCAACTAAAGAAAGTTTGAAAGTTGCAAGTTTTTTTTACTGCGTGGCTTCCTCGACCAAGGTAAGTTCAACGGCATAGATTATGCGTGTTGGTTCCAGAACTTGAGAAGAGTACTCAATGTCGAGGTAAATTTTTATATGATTAAGGAACAAGTTCCTATGGATTATCCAGCCAGATCCACTAGTGCTGAAAATAGACGGTCAATCATCTTAGACGTCTAAATGATTCAAATAAGGTTGCTCGTTTCATGTTAGACACTATGATTCCCGAGCTTCAAAGAAGATTGTGGGGTCTTGGTGCTTTGACATGATTAACCGGCTTAAGGACATGATCCAAGAGCAGGTTAAATGGGAACGATTCGAAGTCGTGAAAGCATTATTTGGATGTAGGCTATTACTAGGATGGAGAGTTAATACCCATATGTTTAGCATAAGAGGGTACGTTGACCAAATGTGGAGGTTGGGATTTCCAACAAGTCAGGAGTTAGTCACGGACATTGTCCTTAACTCGCTGACTAGTTCTTATGATTAGTTCATTCTGGACTTCATTATATAGAACTTAAAAGGACCCTTCGAGAGATTACATAGCATGTTGAGGAAAGTAGAATTTTACATGGCTAGGGAATCCAACACCACGGTTCCTAAAGGAAGTGTCAAAAGGAAAAGGACAAACCCTACCAAGGGAATGATTTTCCTAAAGAAACCTCAATACTGAAATCCTGAGGAAGATTTTGTTTCCACTGAAAGGATGTGGGACATGGAAGGCATAAATGCTCAAGATATCTGACGCAATAGAAGTAGTTGCAAGCCAAAGAGTATGGCACTTCAGGTATATTTGTAATTCCATAAGTGCTTTGCTTATGACCAGTATTGCCATTTTAATGGGCAGAGACTGGAATAAAGCAGAGGTACAAACCATGGAGAGCTGGATCGAATCATGGACTACAAGCAGCTTGCTTTCATCCATAGGATTAGGAACTAACTTCTCTATAGTGTTTTAGTTTATGGTTTTGCAATTTGAAGATTGTTGATGTGAACATTGTTTCATTAGATGGTTTTGACTTGGTTTAAATAAAGGTTGTTTTAAATAAAAGTTATTTTGGAACAAAGTTATGGTCATTACATCTATGAGAACTGGTTCACAACAATAGTTCGAAAAGATTGATTCAAGAGAATCCAAATGTTTGGATTAATGGTATGAGTGGAATTGTCTGGTTTTGTAAACTTGAAAGAAGCTACCAGAACTCCAGATGGATAGGATTCTGGAGATCATTTGACTGAAAGTATTATGATAACTGCTGTTCTTGTCTACATAGAGAGATAACTATGCACTGCTCACAAATTATTGTGGGCAAAGGCTGAGAATCTGTTGGACCTTGTACATCTAATGTATTTGGACCGTTCAGTTTTCCACTAAACCGTCTAAAATACTCTATTGAGTTTGAAACCTATATGGTGATCAGTACTTCAAGAACAGAGTATTGAATCAAATGAGCAAAGGATGAGAATTCTAAATCCAAGTGCGGATAAAGAGTTTCTTAGTCAAAGATTATACAATCATCTAATGGAGTGTGAAAATTGTTTAAACAGTCAAATCCACTTAGAACGCTACAAGCATCGTATGGGGTGTCTGAGTTATAATCGAACATAAAGGTTCGACTTATGATGGATTGTATTATGCTTCCAATCTATGTCTGAGGTTAAACCTTAGAGACAATAGAGTCCTAACCCTTGCACCAACACAAAAGGTTCTATAAACACTGTCTGAGAAACATGGAGTGTAGATGTATCTTCACTAGCATATTTAGAAATTTGGGGTCTTGAGACTTACGGTTTACCGTGTAGCTCAGAGGACGCCGATTAACAGAAGTGTTATTCCATTAGAGTACTTGGATATAATAAGCATTTTGACAACAGTATGATGTTGTATAAATGGCAGTCTTCTATGATAGGAAGCTGGTATTCAAGAAATCAGTGGGAGCCTGACTGATCTTGATGAGACTCAAAGGATCAAAGAGCCTGATGTTGGCACTAGCACTCAACTAGAGGTAGTAAAACCTGTTGAGACTCAGTAAGAGTTTGCTGAGGAATCTGACATAACTCCATCTCCTGTTCGAGAAACTGATAAAGGCATCATACACCTGGTTTTCATGAATTACATGTTGACGAAGGTGATGAATGTCTGGTGGATCATTGTGACCCTACCAATTATCGGAAGTCGTGGCAGGCCCCTTGGGTTGTCTTAAGGAAAGAGATGATGGAGAGCGAGATGAAATCCATGTATGATAACCAAGTTTGGAACCTGGTTGATCAAACACCTGGCCTTAAAACATTTGGTGTAAATGGGTCTTCAAGAAGAAGACAGACGTGGATGGAAAGGTACACACAAACAAAGCCAGACTGGTGGCAAAGGGTTATACTCAAACCCAAGGGATTGATTATGAGGAAACTTTTTTACCAGTGGTGATGATTAAATCTATTAGGATATTGTTTGTCATCGCAACATTTTATGACTACGAAATATGGCAAATGGATGTAAAAACCGCTTTCCTTAACAGAAAACTTTCAAAGGATGTGTATATGACACAACTAGAGGGTTTTGTACAGTCCAAATATCCTAATAGAGTGTGTAAACTTGTGAAGTCGATTTATGGACTCAAACAAGCATCTCGTAGCTGGAATCTCTGCTTCGATGAGAAAATCAAAGAGTTTGGATTTTCGAGAAGTAAAGATGAGTCATGTGTATATGTCAGAGCTAGTGGGAGCATTGAAGTCTACCCTATGTCGTACACAGATAGCAAAGTTCTCATGTAAATGTCCCTATCTCGAGAAATATGAAATAAATGAGAATTGCTATGCTATAAATGACACAGGAGAGACTTAATGCGCATGAAGCATTTTGATATATGGAGATAGAATTAAGTGCTTCATAGGGATTTTGGAAACAAAAAGTGAACTATGTAAATGTCAGTGCTAGTGGGAGCACTGAAGTCCAACCTATATTGTATGCAGATAGCAAAGTTCTCATGTAAACGTCCCTATATCGAGAAATCATAAATAAATGAGAACTGTTGTGCTACAAATGACATAGGAGTGACCTATTGCATATGAAGCATCATGATCTATGAAGATAGACCTAAGTGCTTCATAAGGATAAGCTAGAGTACATGTGCAGTCGGATCTATAGATACAAGACTCCTATAAAGGATTCAAGTTTCTGTATCAGGGTTTAGGACTGAGTGAAACTCAGAGTCCTAGTTCCATTAAGATCCTGGATGAAATGAGTTGAGTCCCGTATGCACTTGCATATGGATCAATCGCATAATGTACGAGACCTAATGTATCATATGCCTTGAGCATGATGATTTGAAATTAGGCTAATCTTGGAAAAAGTCAAATGGATGGAAGTCACGAAGTATCTTAAATGTTTAAGATATTCTTGATCCATTATAGTATGGAAGAACTCAGTGTAAAGAAGCACACTGATACTAGCTTCCAAAACTAATAGAAACGGTTCTTGTACGCAGTCAGGATCCGAGTTCTTACCAAAAGAGACATCTCAGTTAATAGAGCTATATCGGATGAGGCAAGATAGCTGATCTGATCACTAAGTCAATGTCTCGGACTAAGCAAGATCGATCATGCTAAGTCCATATGCATTAGATATGCAAATGAATTGACTTTGAGTGAAGTTAGTATAGTTTGATTTGTATTGGGAACTTAAGCAAAGAAAAACTCTATCTGATATGAAGATTATTATGTGGAGAACATAATATATGCATAAAGGCAGTCATTTCATTAGTTTATCATTGTGTTTCGATTTTGCGTGTTTTATTGACTTCCTTAATAATTTAATTATTATTCAAACTGTCCACAGTCGGTCATATTTTTGGGAGTAAGTATTGATTCAAGACTGACATGAGGAATTGGTAAATTGTCCATAGAGATGGGCATAGCATGGAGATGCACTAATTCTCATGTGTACTTAATAGGGATTAAGTATTGGAGTAACCTGCACTTAGAGATTACTTCATGGAATCTGTCACGAGTAATTCTAAGATGGTAATATCTTATATTCTTCAAGCGGAGATGCATTGATTCTTTGTCCTGCAGTCTGTTGTGCCTTGGTTTTCTCCAACGTTGTCCGTAACTGGCAGCCATACAGGGAATGTCAAGGTATGACATGATGTGTAGGCGAGATCCGTGTAGTCAAAGTTTATTTGTTCCTTCTATCGTAACAGGAGAAGCGATATCCATGGGCCCCTCGATGATTTGGTGCTGACAGCAAGTGTACGACCGTACCGAGACTGAATTGATATAGAATCAATAGTGCAGTTTGTTGTGGTCATCACAAATCTCTATCGGGAAACATAATATTGAATGTCTGAGACTGACATGATTCCATGTCAGACGTTCATAAGGATATCTTTTAGAACAAAGGAATATTTGATCACTTGCCTAAGGGTTGTTTCATTAGATGAACACGGCACTTGTCTTGGATGACATACACCTTACTAGGTTAGGGAATATTAGACCATACAGTTGTTATAACATGTGCAAGTGGGAGACTGTTGGTTATATGCCCATCGTTATAACAAGTTGGTAATATTACTATAAATAGTAGGGTCCTTTTGGGTTACACGCAAGAGACTATTTAGCTAAAAGAGATCGAAAATAAACTTGAGGGGTTAAGTTTATTAATATATCAAAGTAAAGGTATATTAATTAGAAACTTAATGGTTAAGTTTATTAGTATACCAAAGTAAAGGTATATTAATTAGAAACTTAATAAGGATAAAGGACCAAAGTGAAATATCCACAAGGGAGGGGATAAGGATGAGGAGCACGATAAATACAACCCTAGATCTGAGTCGTAGGAGCTGCCAAAACCCTAATTTCCGTCACCCTCCTCCCACCCCTCGGTATACGGCCGATTTCTTTCAAAACCCTAAGTATTACGTGCTAAAACTTTAAGCAAAGGTATATACTACATCAACGGGTGCTGGATCGTTGTCTTGGGTGCGATTACATTAGAGGAGTTCTACTTTGGGCTCTCGTCATTCTAACAAGATCAGATCTGAGATCTAAAAGGTATTTCTTGAACCCTCTTGATTTTACAGTTACAAAAGTGTGCATGATTTTGTGATCCTGGTTGAATACGATTTTGATTTCTATTTCCGCTGCGTTGTTTTTATGCCATCGTATTCCAACACGTATACACCCTAAGTTAGAATTAACTACTTTTATTTGTTGGAACTATATTTTTTTCTAGAAAAATTAGATATGAATGGACAAAAATAGTTTGCATTTTGTTAAGGGGTGTATATGGGATGTATATTTAGCAACACCCTTTGTGTGAAGCTTCTTTGTGATAATTGCAAAGAGAATGAATATGAGAACAACTTTTCTCTAGACCCCACATTTTGTGTAACCTAATGCTTGTTATTATTCTTCTCTTTCTCCCGGTTTTTTCAAGCATATTACGTAAACAGGAAACCCCTCCTTAGTTTTTTCTAAACTAATAATACAAAGATTGATATCCAACATCTGGTATAAGAGCAGCATTCGATTGAACAGGTTGTGCAACCCGATTTCTCTTGATCGTGATTGTTTTTGCAAGCAATTGACTAACTGGAGGTGCGTGAAAAATACACAGGAAGAGATTAATGCAGGAGGCTTTGATTGAGTTCGTTTTGTAGGTGACGAAAGACGGTAAAGGTAGTTGTGACCATGTTTTCTTGATCGGTGGAAGAGTACTCTTAAGAAAAGCTTGTTAAAGAAACTAGGGATGTCAAAAGGTAAATATGAATGCCGATGGTACCTACAATAAAAGGTTGGTTTGATAGTCGGTTTCGAAGAAGGTGTAGCCCTTTGCTGCAACGCAGATGTAGCAGAGAACTGATTTTTTTTGTTCGTTTTATTTTTAGGGGTGTTAATGCAAAAATCAGATCGTTGACCAACTCGTAGTTTGATGTGTTAGGATTGTAATGTCAAACTCTCTATTTTGATGGAATGTTAGTACTTTCATATGAATGTTTTAAGGAATGAACAAATGGTTATATCTTGTGTCTGATATTTAAATACGCTTTATACTCTTAACTAATATCTCAGATAAGTTGTGTTCTGATAATCTTGTAATCATCCGAAATACAGTCATGGATTTCGGAACTCCAAAGAATCTCAAGATCAGAAAGTACACAGCTCAGAAGAAAGAGTTCGGAAGACTATGCTTCGAACTAACTCAGAAGATCAAGATCAACAAGACCATATTCCCAAGATACTCTGATTCAGAACTGCCAGGACTCCGAAATCCACTCAGGATTTCGGACTATCAATATAAACAACACAAAGGAAATATCATACTTAATCATTCAACAAAGAACACTGAAGATCAGAAAAACATCTAGAAGATAAGGCAAAGGATAAGCACTTCAACGTATAGGATCTGATTAGACTAGATCAGGCGTGGCCCCTAGAAGCATGTCTGTTGTACTTAGAGTATTATTATATTATAGACAAGCCACCCTAGTCTGACATTGTATTATTATATTAGTTTCACCTTTCTTATCTGACTGAAGAGAGACGTGTTGTCTCCTCTTCAGTCCATAGGTCATTATCCGAAGGTCATCCCTTAGTCTATAAAAAGGAGACCAAGTCCATCTTCAGTCCTCATGAGTTTGAGAGATCTTATGTAACACTTTCACATTTATCAGTACAATCTCTCATTCCATCAACTCTCATGTTCTTATCTGCATTTCTCATTATCTTTACTGTTCTAGCACTCTTATTTCTCTGTCTTTATATTTCCAAGTCATATAACTAATAAATTATATTGTTTATTGTTGAGCTATTAAGATCTATTCTAAGTATTATCACTTCATTACAATTCCTCATCCATCTCAAGTCTTCAGACTTGTCCATCTCAAGGCTTCGGACTTGTCCACTTCCGAAACTTCCTAGTTTCAGAATTTTACTTTCCGCAATCTTACTTTCGGCACTTAGAATATTTGGCTACAATAATTGGTATCAGAGCCTGAATAGCTGTCTATAAGGTTCTAAGTGCCTAGTTTGCTCAAAACCCTGGCTGTAGCAACAACCTTAGAATCCTCTGTGGATCATTACATGCTATTATAGCTCAAACTCTCAAAACTCTCTCTTTCATTTCAAAATAGTTCGGAATCCTTTCTTCTCAGTTTCCAATATGCAGATGAACTACTCTCTAAATGTTGCTAACAGTGTCGGAGGCTCTAATCGAGCTCCTATACTCATTCCTACTGAGTATAATGGCTGGGCATCTCGTATGCGCAACTATCTCATAACCAAGGGAAAAGATATCTGGCGTTCTGTTGAAGAAGGACCTCATCTTCCAATTTACACCGCTAGACCCGACACTGCAGAAGAGGCTCTACTAAGGTTAACTCCCCTGGATATTGAGAAAATGGACAACGACCAAATTGCTTTCACCGAAATCCAATGTGGAATCCCTCCGGAACTCTTTGATCTCATACAAAACTGTACAACAGCCCAACAAATTTGGGTTCTCCTACAAAACATGTTCTTAGGAACGGAGGAAGCAAAAGATCAAAAATTGGTGTCAAGTCTCTCAGAATACACCCACTTCTCAACATTTGCTGGAGAATCACTGAGACATGCATTCACCCGGTTCTCTATAATTGTCACCAGACTCCTAAGTTCAGGAGCAGAAAGAACTAATAAGGAAATCAATCTCCGATTTCTTGAAGGACTTGGAAAAGACTGGGTGCTTGTCAAAATGATTTTTCAAGACTCTGGAAAGTTAAAAACTTTCAACATGTACCGACTATACAACAATCTCATTGGGCAAGAACATGATATAAAAGGCAATCAACAACAACTACAACTTGGTGGACCTTTGGCTTTAGTTGCTGAGCACAACTATCCGACGATGGGCAACACGCCTCAACAACTGGTACAGTATCAGCAAGCAACTCAGCAGCAAATCAACCCTAACACCTCTTCACCTCAAATTGCTCCTACTCAAAATTTACCACAAACTCAGCAACCAAATCCTATATCCTAATACCACCCCTCTCAACCACAAATCTCTTACCCTTCACACTATCAAACCCCGACAGTATAATACCAATAATCTCCAACCGTGCAACCCTCCATTCAATCTAAGACTCCAACCCTTGCACTTCCAGCTCCAGTACAAACTACTGAATCATACTACTCTGAATATGACGAAGCTGAAGAAGCTGCCTATCAACACGAGATTGCTATGATTAGTCAGAAATTCAACAGAATACCATCCTACTCTAGTCCAAAAAAGAACTTCTGTCCCTCTAACCAAAATCCAGGATATCAACCCAGAAACAACTATCAGAAAGGACATCAACAATCTGGTCAAAATCGTTACTATCTGAAATATGAAGAGCAGCAGCAGGAGAAACCAAAGGCAGACCCAGGTTTCAGCACTAATCAAACACACACTCCTAAAAAGAAGGAATCAGAAGTAATCAAATGTCACAACTGCGGAGGTCTATGACACTATGCTGCTGACTACAGAGCTCCGAGGAACTATCCGAAGGAAAAAGAAGAAGAAAAAGTCAAAGCATTCGTCGCATCCGGAAACTTTGAGATCTGGTCCTCCGTAGATGATGATGAACACTTTGTAAACAAGCGAAAAAGAGGAAAAGGATTCGGAGAATGCATGATGGTACAAGCAAACCAAGAAACTCCAATCCCAGGGTTAGCAAACTCCAAACATCCTAAAGATACTGCTGAATCCTCATCCTCCTACATGCCGAAGAACTATGCCTTTATGGTCAACCACAAAACTGGCAAAGGAGTGAGTATCATCGAACAGGTACGTAACATGCTTCATACACATCAGATTTACTCTAATAATTTAGAACCTGCTCTAGAAAAAATATCTAACACTTGTGCAGATGCCTTAGCTGCATATCAGCGGGTTCTGGAAGAAAGGGATGATGGGTATGACGAAGTGATAAAATTGAAGAATAGGATAGAGGATAAGAAACTATTTTGTGATAAATTTACTGCTGATTTGAAGATCGAACAGACTTCTAGGACTTTGTTAGAAAATTCAAATCAGCTTTTGACATCGCAAAGGGATTTAGCCCGAAGCGATAATGTAAAACTAAACAAACTAGTAGATCAGTTGTATCATGCAACTGAAGTTTCAAATCTCCTGCTAACACTAATTCTTCAGAAAACACTTTTAACTGGGGATGGGCAAGAAAAACCACAAATAAAAACTATCCTATATACAACAAACAAAGTCCATTCTTTCAGTACCCTTCAAACGAATATGATAATAAACACGATGAGGATACTACCAAGAACTTTCCTAAAACTCCTGCCCATGAATCAGAAGACGCCATTTCTGAGTCAAATGAAGGAGTTAACATTCCTTTCTTATATTTCTCGGAAGCAGACACTGCCGAAAGCAGTAAATTGTCTACAGCTTTAGTCTCATTCATGCTTAGACACATGACCACGGTCATAATCTATCCATCGTCAAGTTCTGAGCAATTTGCTCAGAAAAATTGCAAAGTAACTGTGTTACTGAAGAATGCAATCCATGTCCTAAGAGCTTGGAAAATTCAAATAAAGAAAAGGTTGATGAAGAAATTGAAATGGAGAAATCTCCAGGCAATACTATCATTAAAAACGATTTTAACAAAATTATAATCAGAAATCCTAATGTTGCTAACATATCCAACATGACTTCCGAACCATCGTGTTCCGACACAAAGTCATACGTAGATGCATTACAACATAATTTTTCAAATGATCCGATCAAAATTTCGCCCGAAAAACTTAAAGTCAATCATGAAGAGTCAGACTCTTTAAATGATTCTTTATCTGACTCTTCCCCAAGAGAAATTTTTTAAAAAGGAAAAGGAAAAAATCTAACAAAAAATGGAGTAAAACCAACCTTGAACAGAAAAAGATGTCCGATCACCTCGATCTCATGCAAGATTTGAACAGAGAAATTGTTTCTACACTCAGAAAAAGCCAGAAGTTAATTCAACTTTCGTCACTCCAAGTCATACTCGGAAATCTACTCCTTCCATATTCCGAAAGTACATTCACAAAGGATTACTTCCTACTCCAAACACCAAACCCATCATGTATCAATAGAAAGTCAACTACCCAAATTATGACTCAAAATTTCCAAAAATAACCAGTACTAAAACAACACAAAATGTTTCAGTAATCTCAAAGAAAAATGATCCGGAATTTATGAAACCAAAAATCTCTTTTTCTGAAGTTACTAAAACCAACAAGCAAAATCCGAGTGCTATTAGAATCAAAAATTCAAGCTCCGATCACTCTCAAACAGTTCCGAAAATACTAAAAAGGCAACAAAACAACACCTGTTGTCGTTGTTGTAAACATACCTCAAACATGCCTTTTGTCACCAAAGCAAAAAGTCTCAACCATCAAACAAAAATTATCTTTCAGAAACCGTCAAAAATATTTGTTCAAAAATGGGTTGTAAAATCATCCACTTCTGAACCAAACTCACTTTCTGAAACTGAAACTCCTTTCAAACCAATAGTTAAAAACAAATCTTCCATATCTATAAAAACAAATGGGACCAAACAAGTTTGGGTGCCCAAACTAACTGTCTAATCTTTCAGGCACTTAGTAAGGAAGAGCAGGATGACGAATGGCTGATTGACAGCGCCTGCTCAATGCACATGACCGGAAGATTGGAGTTTCTAAGAGACTAGATTCGAAAACGACGCAAAAGGCATCATCAAAGGCTATGGTGTACTAACAAACGGAAATTTCACCATTCAGAAGGTTGCCTATGTTCTCGGACTCAAACACAATCTCATAAGTGTAGGTCAACTGGTCAGTACTGGTCTCCGAGTTGAATTCGACAATGAATTTAGCTACATTATGACGGGTAACAGAGACAGATGTCTAGTAAGATCTCCAAGACAAATCAACATGTTTCCATTGGACATCTCTATGTTTCTCGGAAAACCAAGATTATGTTTGTTATCTAAAGTACATTCTGAAGTCAGCTGGTTATGGCATCAGAAACTAGCTCATCTCAACTTCCGATATATGAACCAGTTGGTAACAAGAGAAATGGTCAGAGGAATGCCACTTTTGAAGTTTGACAACGAAAACTTATGTGCAGCATGTGCATTAGGGAAGCAGAAGAAGAAACCTCACAAATCGATCACCGACTCGAGCATTACTCGTCCATTAGAACTTCTCCACATGGACTTTTGTGGTCCATCAACAGTTTCTAGTCTGAATCATAAGAAATATATCCTGGTTATCGTGGACGATTACTCCCGATTCATAGTTGTATTCTTTTTAAGATTAAAATCAGATACCTTCCTGGAGCTCAGAAACTTGATTACATCAATCGAGCTCAAAATTCAACTACCAGTAAGAAGAATCCGAAGTGATAACGGAACTGAGTTCAACAATGGGCAAATTGAAGAATTTATAGGATCCAAAGGGATAGAGCACAACTTCTCAGCACCATATACATCTCAACAAAACGGTGTAGTGGAAAGAAGAAACAAAACCTTAGTGGAAGCAGCTCGATCTATGCTGACTTTTGCAAACCTTCCTCTAACATTCTGGGCAGAAGCAATAGCAACAGCGTGTTTCGTTCAGAATCGATCCATCATCAACAAACGACTACAGATGACACCTTATGAAATCCTAAATAGGAGAAAACCCAATGTCAAATTTTTCCATATTTTTTGATGCAAATGCTTCATTAAAAATAACAAAGATCATTTGGGAAAATTTGCACCTAAAAGTGATGAAGCAATCTTCATGGGTTATTCATCAAAATCAGTTGCTTATCGTGTTCTAAACAGAAGAACTCGAGTTATTGAAGAAAGCTTCGACATAGAATTCGACGATCAATATCAATGGAGAAAGAAAAATCAAGATATTATATATGTAATGGAAAATGATATTCCAATCGGACATTGACCCATTCACACAGTTGAAATAGACTACGAATTACTCTTTGATCCTCCGGAAACTACAAAAGATGCCGAAGTTATCCAATCTCCTGATGCAATTCAGCAAATCATTTCAGCCTCAGGACCATCAATATCATCATAACCCACGTCATCTGATAACCAAGCAGATCCTCCAAACAACACTTCAACAGTTGAGGGGGAGCCTTCGCTCCCTTCTCAGAATCATCAGACTCAGAAGGAACCTTCACTCCCAGCAAACTCTGAGGGGGAGCCCATACTCCCTACTCATGTTGATGGGATACCTCAATCCGAGGGGGACCATCAAACCTCAAGAGATACCATGCCAGCAAATGTCCCATCATGAGATACCTTAATCAATTCCTCTGATGTTGCATTTAATAATACACCAGTCTTCACCTTTGAAGCCGATGAAGACACTTCCGCTGAAGAATCACAAAATCAAAACATATCTCCTGAAGACACCAACTTCATTCAAGATGTTCCTCCTCCTATTTCTGACCCAGCTCTTCTCCCAAGGTTACATAAATGGACTCGGAGTCATCCTCTGAACCAAATTATCGGAGACCCCTCCTCCAAAGTTCAGACAATATCAAAGAAATCAATTCAGGATGAATGCCATTTTGCCGCATACATCAGTAAAATTGAGCCAAAAACAGTTTTAGATGCTCTAGACGACGACGATTGGATCAAAGCCATGCAAGAAGAACTATCAGAATTTAAAAGAAACAACGTATGGGATCTTGTTCCGAGACCATCAAATCACAGAGTAATAGGTACTAGATGGGTCTTCCGAAACAAACTTGACGACATGGGAACAGTAGTCAGAAACAAAGCCAGATTAGTGGCAAAAGGGTATAGTCAGATCGAAGGACTTGACTATGATCAGACATATGCACCTGTAGCTAGACTAGAAGCCATTCGAATCTTTCTAGACTATGTCGCACATAAAAACATTATTGTACATCAAATGGATGTAAAAAGTGCATTTCTTCAACGTGACCTTCAAGAAGTAGTTTACCTTCAACAACCTCCTGGTTTTGAAGATCTATCTCGACCCAACCATGTGTATCGTCTGAATAAGGAAGTATACGGTTTAAAACAATCACCCAGAGCTTGGTATGAAACATTGTCAAACTTTCTGGTATCATCCGGATACAGAAGAGGAGTCATTGATCCTACATTCTTTATTCGATCACATCAAAATCACATTATGATCATACAAGTCTACGTAGATGATATCATCTTCGGCTCAACGAATCAATCGATGGTTGATGAATTTGCAAAAGTAATGACAGACAAATTTCACATGAGCATGAACAGAGAAATCAATTTCTTCCTAGGTCTTCAAATCAAGCAAACCAAAAGAGGAATTTTTATTCATCCAGAAAATACACAAATGAACTTCTAAAGAAATTTTCTCTTGAGAATTGTTCAACCCCAAAGTTCCTATATTTACCAACCATAAAATCTTTGCAGACCCCGAAGGCGAACCCATAGATCACAAGTTGTATCGAGGAATGATCGGTTCACGCTTATTCTTAACCGCAAGCAGGCATGACATCGTGTTTTCAACATGTATTTGTGCTAGATATCAAGCAGCTCCTAAACTGTCACATCTGACAGCTGTCAAGCAAATTTTCAGATATCTCAAAAGTACAAAAGCAATGGGTATGTGGTATCCAGTCGGAGACAACTTTAAACTACAAGCATTTACTGATTCGGACCATGCCGTATGCAAATTGGATCGGAAGAGCACTTCCGGAGGCTGTCGATTCCTAGGTGGAAGGTTAGTCAGCTGGTCCTCAAAGAAAAAAAATTGCGTTGCCTTATAATCATCAGAAGTTGAACATGTAGCTGCATCTACATGTTGTTCACAAGTTCTCTGGATGAAAACTCAACTCATGGATTATGGTTACCGATTCCTTCAAGTTCCTATTTATTGTGACTCCAAGAGTGCCATATGAAGTGTTTTCTATGCAATCAAGAACACAAAAATTCCTATGGTTCACATGCAACCCTAATAAGATCTATGTTTTCATCTATGAAGATAATAAACTAAAACCTAAAGGAACAATTTAATTCTAAAGATCAAAACTGAGAAAAACCAACCTTTTGATCTTATGATCCTTGAAGCTAGCAGCAAAATAATCCTGCCTCAAATGGAATCACACCTAAAGCAATGGAGAAGACAGTCCAGCAGAGTAATCACAGTCATAAAATGGCGCAGGATTTAGGGTGCCCAGGGGGTTCCTTATATAGCCTTCTAGGGTTACACCTGAAACCCTAGAAAGCCTCCAAATGGACAAGGCTTTTGACCACTTGGACCAGACCCTCAAAACCATAATTAGGGTTTCTCCAAACCCTGGAGGAGCCTCCAGGGTGGCGCTAACTTTGGTCCCTGGACTTCTCTTTGCCAGTTATTCAACTATTGAATAATTACAAACAAGTCCCTGCACTTTTAATTAATTAATTTAATCACTAAATTATATCCAATTAATTTTAGATTAAATCTTAATTAATTATTATAGTTTCTAATTAATATATTAACACTTAAATATATCAATAAACCATTTAATTAATTCTATTGATTTATTAAACAATTAATAAATCAACCTTTTACTCTATTGAACTCTATCCTAATCCTCCAGCTATGAGGGCAACCCAAATGGACTTTGCTTCAATTAACAAGATAAATACAATTATAAGTCATGGCTTAGAAACCTAATCCAACAGTCTTCCACTTGGATAAGTCTATGACTTTAATTGTCTGTTTACCTTCTCATTAATATCAGTTTCCTAGAACCTGTCCTGAACTCAGACCTAGTCAGTTCTGTCCAAAGATAAGTGATCATATGATCCTTCGTCCAACAAGATATTTTCAGACACGAGACATGGATTGAGATCAATCTTTGTCCGATACTCTGTTTCCCGATTTCTGATTCTGCTTATGACTTTAAGACTTCTAATTGAAGACATCAATTCAGTCCAGGCTGGCCAGCACTTCAGTCAACTTCAAAATCATCGAGAGGCCTACAGATATTTGTTTCCCTATCAGGGTCAAGGAACGAATAAGCTTCGACTCATATGCTTGTGTCTTTTACTTGTCAAAATCGTACACAACAATGCGTTTTATAACATCGAGTTACATATGCGTTTACGCATTATCAATGCACAACCAACTCGCAAATTTCAACTCATATGTCTCCGCCTTAAGATCATAGGATATTATCGTCTCAACATTGCTCGTGATATAATCCATGAAGCAATCTATTGAGAGCGGGTTTATCCAATACTCAAATCTCTATTTCTAAGTACTCCTGAACGTTGTAGCAGTCTTACTGCAATGTCTAACTCCTTAGACAATCGACAAACCAATTCACGACAGTCTTTGTTCATACTTACTCCCGAAATGTATGAGCGACTGTGGACTTTTGAATAATCAAATTATTCGGGAAGTGAAACATGCAAAAACGAAACTTAAAATCTGACTGGTGGCTACTCTTGCCTAATTACCAAGTCTCCACGAGGTAATCACCAAGTCGGATTCTTCATCAAAACTATTATCGGTTTCTAGATTCTTTTTAATCTTTTAATTCGTGTTATGTATCTATGTCTACCTGACCTTTCACTCTTTCAGTGTATCCAAATGTGATACATTTATACACTTTACCCAATCGGACATCTTTCCGATGATATATCAATTTTGGTCATTCTGTCATTCTTACTTACATCTCCATTCAGTGTACTGTGACTTTCCATGGTTCTTGGGATCTTTAGTCCACATGACTGCACCCTAAGACTATTTCGAGGTATTACGATGTGCCGGTGACCCACACACGCTCCATCGGGATACCAACAAAACTCTTTAACCATTAAGTCCTTATTTGAAACTTTTTTCAAATTACTATTAACATTCACCCCAATCATTATCAAATGATTTCTCACGTATGTACAGAATCCATTAAGTATTCCCAGCCAGGTCATGTCCTGAATCTGACTTACTATGCCCCAAGCATTAAGTTATCAGGACATGTTCATGACACTTTTGATCGATCCAAGAAGCTCGTGGGATTTGATCTAATCTTATTCCAAACCCTTTTGAAATATTAGGATTACTATAATCCTTGTGTCATGAATTTCCTTTCGGAGACTCTTTCTCATGCATCTTGAATCTTACCAAGATCATGCTTACTATAGCTAGGTCTATTCTGAAGCTAACATTTATCTGATGGATGTCTATGGATTATGTGAGTATGTAGCACCTTCTTTACATCTTTCATGCCAAATCATCACACTTTGTAATGATAGGAAAATCCTTTCCTGCGGTTATGCATCTTGAATCTCATCAAGATCATCTTGGTAGAGTTTCGATCTATCTCATAGACGTTTGCAACCACCTGAGTATGCTATATCTCTATCAAGTCTTTCATAGCGATCCGTCTCTTAACACCAAGTCATTACACTTTGTAATGAAAAGAGACATTTCCTAGGAATATTATGTAACTCACATATGGAGATAACAGCGATACTCCCACTGGCTTTGACACGGTTATGGACCATTCACAAAATCCAGAACTCTTGGCACATTTTGTGAATCCAAACCTTTTCTGACATATTTCAGTACATTCTCAAAATCCAATCCATTGGCATATTTCGAGAATCTGAATATCTTTCTTACGAGACGCCCATGAGGTAATCCCGGGTTTATATACCTTTGTATTGGGACACTCTTTATGAGTCCCTATTAGTGTGCCGGTGATCCACACGCGCTCCACTAATGACTTACAATGTGCCATGCAAAATCCTCTCGGATTTCATCTTCTATTGAGAGTGCTTCTGTCAGAATCAATTGCTTGACTCTGGGTATCGTCTCACTCAACCAGATGTTCTAAAGGTACGTTTCTGTCCATGCTGCTTTCTTTTGATGATTCAATTACTCCCAATGGTTTTTAGACCGGGTGTAAAATCAATCAAACTGTCACATGGATTGTGTCTCGTCCTAAGGTTCTCTTAATTGGCAGCAACCGGGCTCACCAATGCTTCCAAGTAGTCGGATTGTAAATCCGTACCAACTATAGTGTTAAACCATAAATCGGTATGTCGCCTCTATCATAATTACTCATGATGGTGATCAATACTATTGGTCAAGAGAAGATAATGTCAGTTTTTGAAAACAGGAATCTGATTTCTGCTCTAAGCCTAGTGATGACTAAAGGTTCTATCACATGGCTAATCCTGAACTCATTCAGGACTGTCATTACTCCCACTGTTTCCTAAGAACTTGAGTTCTTTCAAAGGGAACTCTTCTTTTACAGGTACATCGGGATAGCCAGTGAAATGACATTGCTGATCAAGTTCAGGCTAGTCATGAGGTTCAGTTGAACACCACAAGACCCTGGACTCTCTATGTGCAAGTGGGATAATCTCAGCTTCACATTTCAGGCAGTGTCTCTAAAACCTACTTAGTCTAGAATGTGGTCGGGATATGGTCTGACTGGTTTTGTATTTAATTTATCGAAAACTAATTGACAATGTATCTCATACATTGAGGATCGAACTGTTTCAACCAATGCTCCACCATCTTCCCTAAGACACATTATAACTATTAATGTTCTTGGAAGAGAATAAAATGTGAAACATTTTCCAAGTTAATGTTCTCACTCAGGTTCTGTGGATCTTGTACTTCCTTTGAAGTCCTTGAACTGTTCAAGGTTTCAATTCAATCACATATTCTGATAAGTGAAGCCATATTCGTCATACTGAATGACAAATATCGTGAAGTACAAATAATTGTGTTCTATTTCAAGATTTGAGCAATGCATATTAACAGACATGTTCGTTGCTCCTAATCTCAACGTCTTTTACATATATATGTAAACTTATGACTTTGTTAATTCTATTCAAGACTTGCAATCTTCAGTTGACTCTGAGTCAACTGATTCCAAAATCGTATCCTCTGGATCTTTGGGTGATTCATTTCTTGCCACATGTGCCTTATAAAGAACTTAATCATCATCTGACTCTAAGTCAAATGATTCCAAAGTCTTGTCCAACTGGATCTTTGGGTGATTCTTTTCTTGAAACATTAAGAACTCAATTCATCATGAGACTCTAAGTCAAATGATTCCAAAGTCTTGTCCAACTGGACCTTTGGTTGAATTGATTCTTACAACATTTAACAATCATAAGGGACACAATTCCTAAATCCAAACACTTTAGATGTATCAACATTCAAGTTATTACAAATCATGCATATAACACAATCATACAACATTTCAAGGATATTTCAAAAAACATGTGTTAAAAGAAAATTGACAATTTTAATAAAACAAAATCCTTGAACAATGTATTATATGATAGACAATGTCATACGTATCTAATAAGCCAATAACATGATTTCAATATCTAACTAAACTCTAAAACTGCATGAGCTTCAGATCCAATCTGAATATGCTCCTATGCAATCAACATCCCATATCCTACAGAGTCCATGCATACAGAGCAAATGTGAGAAACACATCCTGTATCAAGGAATTAAGATATTCCTGAGTTTTAAGATATTCCTGAGTTGCCAAACTGTTCGGCTTCAGAGCATTTTCCAATCTTTCCGTGACTGTGTCCCACCCTGTGGATTCCCAGTTTGAAACATCGAGGAACAGGTCCAGACGATCTGGATCATTTCTTGATGTGTCCTATTACTGGCCTCAATCCCGAAGCAGCTGAATTAATGGAACTATGCTTCTCTATGAACGACTCATACAGAGTCAACATTGAATGCATATCCACGATTGTCTTATCTGGTTTCCCTTCCTGTACATCAGGATGAACGGATCAGCGAGTCGAGCTAATGCTTTAACTCCCGATCAAAAGGGGACCAAATTTATACAGTTTAGCTATGTGTCTCTCAGTCTTGAGAACATGTGAACTGGTGCTACTTTCTGCACACTTCAAACTCTTTGAAGATCTTAGCTCGTCCTTTCTCAACCAGTTCATGGAACCTTTCCATAACTAGCTGTGTTAACTGATCTGACCCCAGGAATTCTAAATTCCTGCAGAACTCGGGGTCAATGATCAATAGTATTAGCCAACGAACTTTCCTTGACTTAACAATCAAGGAGTCATGCTCATCACAAGCTACTGTGTGATGTCATGCATTGGGGAGCGGACACTCGGTCAGATATGGCTTGCCAGCAAAACAGAGAACTATTCTCTATTTATGAAGCCATACCATATAATTCAGACCAGTCAGCCTTACCATATTAGGCAGGTGCTTTCTGATGCTCTCAGAAGTGGGTGAAGGAGGAGAGGGAGGAGAATAGACACTTGACTTAGACATCTACAATAAACATAATTTTATTAGTTTAATTTATCCTTTTAAATAATTACCCAATTTATTATTTATTAAGGCTAGGACCCAAAATACCCCAACTATGGTGTGAAGAGGGATGCCGTAATCACAACATAATGGTCATTAAGGTAGATAATACACTTATCAATTTCATCTCATGAAATTCCTAGATCTGTTAAGACACATTGAACTTTTCAATGGCATATTTAGTCTCGGATGTGCCCCACTGTTTGTGACTGGGATGCCGAGGATCACAAACCGGGTGTGAATAACCATGCAAGTTAGCTTGGTACTCCCGAAGTCAATTACCATCTCTAATTGATGTGCCAGTTAACCACACACGCTCCGTCAATAATGGCAAAATCGAGAAACCCATTGCAATTCTTTGTGAACCCCTATTGGTGTGCCGGTTAACCACACACGCTCCACCAATGTTTCACAAAGCGCAATGTGCAACTTCATGGATTAGCAACTAATTCACATTTTTGACCTAAAGTAACTAGATTGGGATTTTGTTCAAAGTTCTAGTACTTTCAATTATAGCATTATACTTTTAAGAGGCTTAGCGGTTCTATCAAACCTGTTCGGCTAACGAGACTCGACAGACCAGGAGAGCGGTGGGTAAGAGTGGATACCCATTAGACTGTCATTTTATAGTCAGTCGCCTTATACCCTCTTTATAGGACCGTTTTGTGAATGAGGCCTACTAACGGTAAGACTAACCAATTTTCTTATATATAAATATTAACTTTTAATCATAAATATATAAGATATATTTTAATCTTATTAAAATATTTTAGAATTAATTTAATTATAATTTTCGCAAATTTTAAACAATTTTCTGAAAATTTAAATTAATTCTTTAAGCTGATTGAATTGATCTTTTAATTAACAATTAATTAAATTAATTAAATCTAAGATAGATCTTATGAAATTAATCAAATTAATTTTATTATCTTGGCCCATAAGGATCGAAAATTACAAGCCAAAATAAAGGAGGTTCTAGTTATTTAATTAATGCAATTGCCAAAATAACAACACACTTTATAAGGCAAGTAAATCAAGCAAATAAGGGGGACCAAGGAGCTTGGCGGCTAGGGTTAGGAAACCCTAGCCTTGGCAACGAAATTTAGGCCATTCCAAGAGGGTTTTTTGCAAAAACACTCAAGGCAAGAATCATTCAAGCAGTTTATATCAATTCACAAGAAAACAAGCCATAGCTCTGATACCACTGAAGGGTTTTCTATGCAATCAAGAACACAAAAATTCCTATGGTTCACATGCAACCCTAATAAGATCTATTTTTTCTTCTATGAAGATAATAAACTAAAACCTAAAGGAACAATTTAATTCTAAAGATCAAAACTGAGAAAAACAAACCTTTTGATCTTATGATGCTTGAAGCTAGCAGCAAAAGAATCCTGCCTCAAATGGAATCACACCCAAAGCAATGGAGAAGACAGTCCAGCAGAGTAATCACAGTCATAAAATGGCGCAGGATTTAGGGTGCCCAGGGGGTTCCTTATATAGCCTCCTAGAGTTACACCTGAAACCCTAGAAAGCCTCCAAATGGACAATGCTTTTGACCACTTGGACCAGACCCCCCAAAACCCTAATTAGGGTTTCGCCAAACCCTTGAGGAGCCTCCAGGGTGGTGCCAACTTTGGTCCCTGGACTTCTCTTTGCCAGTTATTCAACTATTGAATAATTACAAACAAGTCCCTGCACTTTTAATTAATTAATTTAATCACTAAATTAAATCCAATTAATTTTAGATTAAATCTTAATTAATTATTATAGTTTCTAATTAATATATTAACACTTAAATATATTAATAAACCATTTAATTAATTCTATTGATTTATTAAACAATTAATAAATCAACCTTTTACTCTACTGAACTCTATCCTAATCCTCCAGCTATGAGGGCAACCCAAATGGACTTTGCTTCAATTAACAAGACAAATACAATTATAAGTCATGGCTTAGACACCTAATCCAACACCATAGCCATCTCTCATAATCCCATTCAGCACTCTATGACGAAGCACATCGATCTTAGGTATCACTTCATCAAGGATCAGATTTTACAAGGTAACATCAAGCTCTACTTTTATTCCTACTGATGAACAAGTTGCTGATGTTTTCACAAAAGCTTTAGACTCCACAAAATTCAACAATTTTTTGGACAAACTGGGTATGTTAAATACTGACTCAGAATTCTTCAGAGAATGATACTCAGTTTCTGATTATCATCTACTCCGAAAAATTCTGTTCGGAACAATCTGTGACTTGTCCCTCAGAACCACCAGACTTCGGACTAGCCTTGTTGCTACACCTACTATATTCTCAGAAGATCTCTTCCGAAAAAATACTCAAAATAAAGCTATCATACCATTCATCTTAAACCAACTTAAATTTACAAAAAGAACAACACACATTCATTAAGTTAGAAGGTAAGTACACAGTCACAATCCATTAAGTCATAGTTGCTACATCAAGAAAAGATCAAAACTCTATTACTTAAGATTCTAAAAAGGAAAACATTCAAAATAACTAAAACTTCATCACTGTCTCCCTAGTGCTTGTTGTATTGCCACTTTAGAGGACTGCCATAGGTGAAGGTTTGTGTGATTCGCACAGACAAATCACACACACGAACATCTTTCAAATCCAAATGCACCACATCATACACATCATCGTCAATCACATTGTCAACAACACCACTCCACCACCCTTGTCGATCCCATGCATCCACATAATCCCCCACCTTATACTCCACAATCACTGTAGGAGGAATGGGACGAAGATAACCATACTTTATCTTCACAATCATCATCCTACCAGTTGTGTTGTCTGGAAGACACCTCAGTCGAACCTCACACCTCTTCTTCCATGTCTTGGTTATAACCCCCTCATAAAATCCCCCTGCAAAGTCTCCTTGTATGAGCTTCACCTCTACCTCATCAAGACATTTGAAGAAATATCGAGCCATCTTGAAAACAAATTATGCTTGATCAAATTTTCTCACGATATGAATTGTTAATCACTGGCCAAACCACACCTTTTTATAAGCCCCTCACATGCCCATTCATCTTCTCTTAATCAATGACTTAGAGGTCATAATGACCCTAGTGGGCAGTTAATGCACTTGTCACATCAACATCATGGCCTAAACGGTTGATTATACGGTTCGGCAACTTTGACGGCGTAATGGATAACCGCTCTTGATTCAATACAGATTTCTCGATTCTCCCAGATCTGACACATGCTCACCTAATTTTCTCTCTCTCTCCACTCTAAAAATGACAAAAACTTTCTCCTCTCGGAAACTCTCCATCTCTGAAATCTTTCTAACATCTCTCTCCATATCTCTTTCTGAATCTAACTTTCTGAGTATTTTAAGGTTCACTCTCAATTTCAACAACCAGTTAAAACATCACAACACGCTTTCATTCATACAACACAAAACATTACAAAATCTAATGAAAGCAACACCCACACAATCCCAGATAAACACACAAACATAATATTACATAGCAAGACACATTATCTCCCAAAAAGATCAGCATTCCTCCTCAATCATCAGAGCTTATAATACTGCCACATTGGCGTCTCTCCAAGATGATACCTTTGATAAATCCTCAGTTCCGACTCATCAACAAACAGTCGAGTCCCATCCACTAAAACCACATGGAACTGGTTAAATAGAGTCTTCCTTGAAATAGCAGCCGGCCACCATCCTCGACGATACCACACCTCCACAAAGTCAAATTACTTAAACTCTACCAACACCTTAGGAGGAACTGGTTGCAGATAAGCAAAATCCACATGAACATTCAAAGGACCACCGGTAGATCCGTCAGTCAGTGTCGTCATCTTCACTTCATAGCGATGATTCCACACAGACTTGATAACACCCCCATACACAGCACCAACAAACTCTCCATCTTGCATTCTTACTTCTACTTTCTCATCACGATTGAATGGACGTCTCTGCAGTAATTTCTTTGCTCAACAAGCAAACCCCCCTTTTTATAGCCACTCACTCTTCACCATATCTCGCCACCTTATCGCTTAAAGATTATCAATATAGAGATGAGATATTTGATGTGACCGGTTAGCTTAACCAGTTGGCGTCACTTACTGTCTCTGCAGTAATACATGACATCCACCACCAGACATGACTACTCATGCGATTCTAATTTCTTCTATTCAGCACCCTTATCAGAACATAGTTTCAAATTTCTCATACTCCGAACCTTAATCAGAATATCCACTTCCACTCAGAACGTTACCATTCAGAAATATGAACTCTTCTTCAGAAAACTCAATCCCCCTGTTTCGGAATTCGATTTAGAACCACTCACTTTCTGAACAAGTCAAAACTACAACATTTATACCAAACCGTACCATAGACACCTTAACACGACAAATTTAATGTTAGAATGTAAATTAAATACGAAAAACATTTAATATCCAATAATTAAAAACCATACAATCAATATTTTCCAACGGATATTCTCTCTGCCACACATGTCCGTCCTTTAATGGACCATCCTCTTTCATCATTTCCTAGCATTAAATGCCAAGCACACACTTTTCTGACACAACTGTTCATACGTACCTTCATTCTCTTACCCGACGGTTCTTTATACATTTTCAAATTGTTATAATCGTTCCCTCTTATCTATCTCTCTCTCTCATATCTTCTATTTCTCTCTCATATTTTCCATCCTTACATATTTCCGCCTTTATTCTCATTACTCTCTCTCGCCGTCATCACAACATTGCAACCCTAACAAATCTCGAACTTTCAATACACCTACTTTACTTCTTCAATGGCGTCCCAATCCAAAAGCGACAATGATACTGTCCTAGTCACCATCACAAACCTCTATCTCTCACGCAAACTCTCTAGTTACAAGGAACATCTACGAGTGCTCATTCACATTCTGTCCAGACATAAGCTGGACAGAGCCTTCTTTGATCCACCCCCTGCGATTCCAGTATCTGTACTTCAAGACATAGTCTTCAGTGCCACCAAACACCTAAACGGTTATACACCCACTCTCCATGACGGCCATACACCTTCCATATCACGAAACTACATTTGATCATCCTTCCAATGACCAACATGAATCCATGATATACAAGATGGGATACTTGTATGAATTGCCAAGATTGTTTCAAATGTCCAAAGGACACATCTCACCCTTATGGCAATGTCTGATTCACTACATCATTAAGTGCATAACCGGTAAAATGGGCGGTACAGATCAGTTAAGCAAATGCCTCATGGAACTTCTTTGGAGCCTCTTTACAGGCTATGAAAACGATCATGCTGAAATCTTATTTGAAGATTTTCTTTCCTACATACCAACCTCTTAGAAGCCTAAAGGAAAAATCCACACTGCACGTTTTTAGGCCATGTGCATCGATCATATTCATCAAACCCTTCAGATCCCAATTCCTCCACCAAGATCAAATGAAGACAAATTGGTCATGCCTGAAGCAAAACCCTATGCTCCAAAAACAGACTCTATTTTTGGAAAGATCCGAAAATTACCTGACTCACTTTTGAACATTGCTGATCCGTCAGAGCCAGCTGCAATTTTTCACCTCTCTGCTGTTGGATTAGGTGTCTAAGCCATGACTTTACAACTATATTTATCTTGTTAATTGAAGCAAAGTCCATTTGGGTTGCCCTCATAGCTGGAGGTCAGGATAGAGTTCAGTAGAGTAAAAGGTTGATTTATTAATTGTGTAATAAATCAATAGAATTAATCAAATGGTTTATTAATATATTTAAGTGTTAATATATTAATTAGAAACTATAATAATTAATTGAGATTTAATCTAGAATTAATTAGATTTAATTTAGTGATTAAATTAATTAATTAAAAGTGTGAGGACTAGTTTGTATTTATTCAATAGTTGAATAACTGGCAAAGAGAAGTCCAGGGGCCAAAAGTGGCGCCACCCTTGGAGGCTTCTCTAGGGTTGGCGAAAACCCTAATTAGGGTTTAGGGATCTGGTCCAAGTGGTCATCAGGCTTGCCCACTTGGAGGCTCCTTAGGGTTTTAGGTGTAACCCTAGGAGGCTATAAAAGGAACCCTCTGGCTCCCCATTATTCACGCCAACTTCAACCAAGATTACTCTGCTGGACGTTTTTCTCCATTGCTGTGGGTATGACTTGTATCTGAGGCAGGATACTTTTGCTGCTAGCTTCAAGAACAAGATTCAAAGGTTGGTTCTTCTGATTTGAACTTTAGAAATAATTGTTGGCCTTTAGGTTTTAGTTTATTATCTTCATAGAAGAAAACATAGATCTTTCTAGGGTTGCATGTGAACCATAGGTAATTTTGTGTTCATTGTTTGCTAGAAAACCCTTCAGTGGTATCAGAGCGTAGGCTGTTTTCTTGTGTTTGATATAAACTGCATGAACTGTTTGTGCCTAATGTTTTTGTGCGATATTTTGACCCTTAGAAGAGGTTAATTTCGTGGCCTAGGCTAGGGTTTCCTAACCCTAGCCGCCACCCCTTTTATTTCCCTTGATTTGCTTGATTTGCTGCCTTAAATGGTTGGTTGTTGTTTTGGTAATTATTGGATAATTAAATAACTGGAACCCCTTATTATTGGCATGTAAATTTCGAAATTTAGGGATTAATATAGGCAATTAATTTGATTAATTTTGTGATGCCTATATTTGATTTAATTAGTTTAATTATTTGTTAATTAAAAGACCAATTAAATCAGCTTAAAGAATTAATTTAAATTTTCAAAAATTGTTTAAAAATTTGCGAAAATTATGAGATAATTAATTCTAAAATATTTTAATAAGATTAAAATATATCTTATATATTTATGATTAAAAGTTAATTATTTATATATAAGAAAAAATTGGTTAGTCTTACCGCAAGTAGGCCTCATTCACAAAACTGTCCTATAAAGAGGGTATAAGGCGACTGACTATAAAATGTTAGTCTAATGGGTATCCACTCTTACCCACCGCTCTCCTGGTCAGTCGAGTGTCGTTAGCCGAACGGGTTTGATAGAACCGCTAAGCCTCTTAAAAGTATAATGCTATAATTGAAAGTACTAGAACCTTGAACAAAACCCAATCTAGTTACTTTAGGTTAAAAAAATGTGAATTGGTGCTAATCCATGGAATTGCACATTGCACTTTGTGGAACGTTGGTGGAGCGTGTGTGGTTTACCGGCACACAAACTGGGGTCCACAAAGACTCGCAATGGGTTTCTCGATTTTGTCATTATTAACGGAGCGTGTGTGGTTAACCGGCACGTTAATTAGAGATGACAATTGACTTCGAGAGTACCAAGCTAATTTGCATGGTTATTCACACCCGGTTTGTGATCCTCGGCATCCCAGTCACAAACAGTGGGGCACATCCGAGACTAAACATGCCATTGAACAGTTCAATGTGTCTCAACAGATCTAGGAATTTCATAAGATGAAATTGATAAGTGTATTATCTACCTTAATGACCATTATGTTGTGATTACGGCATCCCTCTTCACACCATAGTTGGGGTATTTTGGGTCCTAGCCTTAATAAATAATATGTTGGGAAATTATTTAAAAGGATAAATGAAACTAATAAAATTCTGGTTATTGTAGATGTCTGAATCAACTGTCTATTCTCCTCCCTCTCCTCCTTCACCCATTTCTGAGAGCATCAGAAAGCACCTGCTTAATATGGAAAGGCTGACTGGCCTTAATTGTACGGAATGGCTTCGTAATTGGAGACTGGCTCTCGGCATTGCGGGCAAGCTTCATCTCACCGAGTATCCGATCCCGGTTCCACAGGAACAAGTCATCATAAATAGTTCTTATGATGAGGGTAACTTCTTAGTTGATGTATCCAAAGAAATTCGTGACCTCATGTTGTTGACCATTGACCCTGAATTCCGCAAGGATTTTGAATCCTTAGGGCCATATGAGTTAATGCAATCGGTTGAGGAAAGGTTCCGAAAACCGGTTGAAGAGGAACGAGCTAGGATCTTCAAAAGACTTGGAGAGTGTAAGTTAAAAGAAGGAAGTAGCATCGATTCGCATGTTCTTCAGATTGACGCGTACGTAGGCGAATTGTACAAACTTGGTTATTCCATGAGTCAGGAGTCGAGTGTTAACACTCTACTCGCTTCACTGACTAGTAAGTACGATCTGTTCATTCAGACGTATAGAAAGGAAGACTAGAAAAAGACCTTAATGGAAATGCGTCCACTGTTGACTTTATACAAGTCACTCTTGGACAGGCATAGCTCCATTGGTTCAGCTACTTCTGGATTAAGTCCAGTGGAAAGACGCAGCAAGAAACGATCCAGATCGTCTGGATATGTCTTAAGCTGGGAATCCACAGAATCGGATACAGTCGTGGGAAGATTGAAAGACGCTCCAAAGTCAAAAACTTTTGAAAGCTCAGGTATATCTAAAAACCTCAAAAACTCCTGTTCCATAATTCCTTGATGCATAATGTGATAGTCACATTTTGGTTTGTATGCAGGGAATGAGTAAGGTACGGGACATTGGCGCATAGGAGCACATTTGGATTGGATTTCCGGCTCATGCGTTTTGAAGTTTAGTTAGATATTGAAATATTGTTATTAGCTTTTAGATGCGTATGACACTGTCTATTATATAGTACATTGTGCAAGGATTTTTGTTTTTAATAAAATTGTCGATTTTCTTTTAACACATGTTGTTTGAAATATCCTTGAAATGTTGTATGATTGTGTTAAATGCAAAATTAGTAATAACCTGAATGTTGAATACATCCAAAGTGTTTGGATTTTAGGAATTGTGTTCTTTCATGATTGTTAATGTCTTAAGAATCAATTCAACCAAAGGTCCAGTTGGATAGGACTTTGGAATCATTTGACTTAGAGTCACATGATGAATTGAGTTCTTAATGTGTTAAGAAATGAATCAACCAAAGATCCAGTTGGACAGGACTTTGGAATCATTTGACTTAGAGTCAGATGATGATTAAGTTCTTTATAAAGCACATGTGGCAAGAAATGAATCACCCAAATATCCAAAGGATAGGATTTTGGAATCAGTTGACTTAGAGTCAACTGAAGATTGCAAGTCTTGAACAGAATTAACAGTCATAAGTTTACATAGGATGTAAAAGAGACTGAGATTAGAAGCAACGAATACATCAGTTGCTGTGTATTGCTCGAATCTCCGAATAGAACACAATTGTTTGTACGTCACAATATTTGTCAGTAGGTATGACGAATATGACCTCGCTTATCAGAATAAGCGATTGGATTGAATCTTTGAACAGTTCAAGGACTTCAAAGGAAGTACAAGACCCACAGAACCTGAGTGACAACTTAAACTGGGAAAATGTTTCATAGTTATTCTCTTCCAAAAACATTAATAGTTATAATGTGTCTTAGGGAAGATGATGGAGCGTTCGTCGAAAGAGTTCGATCCTCAATGTATGAGATACATTGCCAATTAGTTTCCGATACATTGAATACTAAACCAGTCAGACCATATTCCAACCACATCTTCGACTAAGTAGGTTTGCAGACACTGTCTGAAATGTAAAGCTGGGATTGTCCCACTTGTACATTAAAGGTCCAGGGTCTTGTAGTGTTCGTCCGAACCTCACGACTGGCCTGAACCTAATCAGAAATGTCATTTCACTGACTATCCCGCTATACCTGGAAAAGAAAGAGCTCTTTTAGAAAGAACTCATATTCTAAGGAGATAGTGGGAGTTGGGACTGTCCTGAATAAGTTCAGGATTAGCCAAGTGAAATAACCTTTAGTCATCGCTAGGCTTAGAGCAGAAATCAGATTTCTGTTTTAATACTGACATAACCTTCTCTTGACCGGTAGTACTGATCACCGTCTTAAGTAGTTATGATCGGGGTGACATACCGAATGGTGGTAAAACACTATAGTTGGTACGGAATTTCAATCCGACTACTTGGAAGCGTTGGTGAGCCCGGTTGCTGCCAATTAAGAGAACTTTAGGACGAGATACAGTCCATGTGACAGTTTGATTGATTTTACAACTAGTCTTAAAACCAGTGGAGGTAATCATCAAAAGAAACCAATATGGACAGAGACGTACCTTCAGAACATCCGGTTGAGTGAGACAACACTCAGAGTCAAGTAATTGACTTCGAGAGAAGCGCCCTCAATAGAAGATGAAATCCGAAAGGATACTGCATATTGTAAGTCGTTAGTGGAGTGCGTGTGGATCACCGACACACTAATAGGAACTCACAAAGAATATGCCAGTATAAAGGTACATGGGCCCGGGATTTTCCTGCGGGCATCTTGCAAGAAAGGATATTCAGATTCTCGGAGCATACCAAAGGATTGGATTTTGAGAATGAGCTGAAAGATATCCATTAAGATGTCAGAAAGGTTTGGATTCTCAAAATATACCAAAAGCTCTGGATTTTGTGAACAGTCCATAACCGTGTCAAAGCCAGTAGGAGTGTTGCTGTTATCTCTATCTCCATATGTGTGTTACATAATGTCTTTAGGAAACATCTTTTTCCATTGCAAAGTGTAATGACTTGGTGTTAAGAGACGGATCGCTATGAAAGACTTAATAAAGATACGACATGCTCGGGTGGTTATAAACGTCTATGAGATAGATCAAAACTCTGCCAAGATGATCTTGATGAGACTCAAGATGCATAGCTCAGGAAAAGAGTTTCCTATCATTGCAAATTGTAATAATTTGGCATACAAAGAAGGTGCAGCATACTCACATAATCCATAGACATCTATCAGATAGATGTTGTCATCAGTATAGACCTGGCCATAGTAAGCATGACCTTGATAAGATTCAAGATGCATGGAAAAGAGTCTCTGAAAGGAAATAGTTATTGAAAATCATGACACAAGGATTATAAGTAATCCTAAGATTCCAAAAGGGTTTGGAATAGGACTAGATCGAATCCAACAAGTTTCTTGGATTGATCAGAAGTGTCATGAACATGTCTTGATGACTTAATGCCTAGAGCATAGTGAGTCAGATTCAGGATATGACCTGGCTGGGAATACTTAATGGATTTTGTACATACATGAGAAATCATTGGAAAATGATTAGGGGTAAATGTTGATAACAATTTGAAAAGATTTTTTCAAATAAGGACTTAATGGTTAAAGAATTTCGTTGGCATTCCGATGGAGCACCGGCACATCGTAACACCTCGAAATAGTCTTAGGGTGCAGTCATGTGGACTAAAGATCCCGAGAACCATGGAAAGTCACAGTACAAAGAATGGAGTTGTTAGTGAGAATGACGGTATGACCAAAATTGAAATATCATCGGATGAAGTGTATAAATGTATAACATTTGAATACATAGAAAGAGTAAAAGGTCAAGTAGACATAGATACATAACAAGAATTAAATAGTTTAAAAGGAATCTAGAAACCGATAATAGTTTATGTAAAATCCGACTTGGTGATTACCTCGTGGAGACTTGGTAATTAGGCAATAGTAGCCACCAGTCAGATTTTAAGTTTCAATTTTGCATGTTTCACTTCCCGAATAATTTGATTATTCAAAAGGTCCACAGTCACTCATACTTTTCGGGAGTAAGTATGAACAAAGACTGTCATGAATTGGTTTGTAGATTGTCTAAGGAGTTAGACATTGCAGTAAGACTGCTACAACGTTCATGAGTACTTAGAAATAGAGATTTGAGTATTGGATAAACCCGCGCTCAATAGATTGTTTCATGGATTACATCCCGAGCAATGTTGAGATGATAATATCGTATGATCTTGAAGCGGAGACATATGAGTTGAAATTTACGAGTCGGTTGTGCATTGATAATGCGAAACGCATCGGTAACTCGATGTTATAAAACGCATTTTTGTGTACGATGAGATAAGTAAAAGACACAACCATATGAGTCAAAGCTTATTCGTTCCTTGACCCTGATGGGAAACAGATATCTGTAGGCCGCTCGATGATTTTGAAGTTGACTAAAGTGCTGGCCAGCCGGGACTAAATTGATGTGTTCAATTGGAAGTCTAAAAGTCACAAGCAGAATCGGAAATCGGGAAACAGAGTATCGGAGAAAGATTGATCTCAATCCATGTCTCGTGTCTGGAAATATCTTGTTGGACGAAGGATCATATGATCACTTATCTTTGGACGGAACTGACTAGGTCAGAGTTCGACAGCAGTTTCTAGGAAGCTGCAGGTTGTTTATTAATCAGAAGATAAATTAAAGTCATAGACTTATCCAAGTGGGAGACTGTTGGATTAGGTGTCTAAGCCATGACTTTACAACTATATTTATCTTGTTAATTGAAGCAAAGTCCATTTGGGTTGCCCTCATAGCTGGAGGTCAGGATAGAGTTCAGTAGAGTATAAGGTTGATTTATTAATTGTGTAATAAATCAATAGAATTAATCAAATGGTTTATTAATATATTTAAGTGTTAATATATTAATTAGAAACTATAATAATTAATTGAGATTTAATCTAGAATTAATTGGATTTAATTTAGTGATTAAATTAATTAATTAAAAGTGTGAGGACTAGTTTGTATTTATTCAATAGTTGAATAATTGGCAAAGAGAAGTCCAGGGGCCAAAAGTGGCGCCACCCTTGGAGGCTTCTCTAGGGTTGGCGAAAACCCTAATTAGGGTTTAGGGATCTGGTCTAAGTGGTCATCAGGCTTGCCCACTTGGAGGCTCCTTAGGGTTTCAGGTGTAACCCTAGGAGGCTATAAAAGGAACCCTCTGGCTCCCCATTATTCACGCCAACTTCAACCAAGATTACTCTGCTGGACTGTCTTCTCCATTGCTGTGGGTATGACTTGCATCTGAGGCAGGATACTTTTGCTGCTAGCTTCAAGAACAAGATTCAAAGGTTGGTTCTTCTGATTTGAACTTTAGAAATAATTGTTGGCCTTTAGGTTTTAGTTTATTATCTTCATAGAAGAAAACATAGATCTTTCTAGGGTTGCATGTGAACCATAGGTAATTTTGTGTTCATTGTTTGCTAGAAAACCCTTCATCTGCCACATAGGGTGTACCTCCATACCCTCCTCACTCTCTCAAAGACGGTGTAGCCCTGAAGAAACCCAAAAAGAAGGCTTCCGGCTCCTCACCATCAAAGCCGCCTCCCAAAAAGAAACAAAGAAAAGACAAACCGGTACATCTTACTTTCCAAACATTCTAAATACTCAGAAACATCACACTTCTGAATCCATTTCTGATTCAATTTGTTCGGATTTGTATCAGCGTCTTTGATTCTCTATTTTGATCTTTTAATTCCCCTCTGATTATGTCCGAACTTCCTATCTCATAATTATTCTCAATGTATAACAACAATTGATATCACTTTTTCTTAAAAGACAAATCCAAGCACTTTGTCTATCTTAAAAGTCACTAATCTTCAATGGACACGCATCTGAATCAACTTTCCCTGAACTTTACTATCTTTATGATACATTAAGCTTGGTTTATCTCAGGTATGTGTTACCTATGGAATCTGCTTTCATATTCTAACTTCTGCTTTTCTTTTTAGCCTTCTGAACCATCCTCCAAGGATTCTGAGTCAGAAAAATTAGAGGAAAGACAGAACTCTCACGACTCGGAAGAAACTCAGGGTGACATGATTTTGGATACCCAGAACTCGCCACCCAAAGAAAAAGAAAAAGAAAAAGTCATTGAAACAACCAAAGAAACACCACTAGTAACCATCATCCCAGATCCAACCCAACCTCCCCCTGATGCATCCGAATTTGATATCTAGATATTTCAGATGGCTGTTAATGAACATGCGGCACTAGGTGAACGTCTTAAAACGCAGTTTGCCCTCAAGAACGCCAAACTTCAGAATCTCTCAGCATTTGGCCATCCTACCGACGATGAATCAGAAATGGTCAAAGCAGAACGCAAGCGAATCAATGCTTTCACTCTACAGATTGATTCCTTTCTAAGTGCCTCTCTAAATAAACTGGTAGACACTCCTGTCTATCTCTTTGACATTACTGAACAGGAATGGTCCAAAATTGCTTCAGCTATTGTTCCCCTCACTTGGGACAAATTCATTCTTCTCAACCCACAAAAGCCAAACACCACCCTTGAGCAACCGGCTGAATCCTGTTCTCGCTTTATACTCTCCGAAACCTATTCCATGCCAGCCGGAACATCTCTTTTCGGTAATGATCAAGAACTCAATCAACCCCAACCATCCTCTTCCAAAGTACCATTAATCGATATCAGTGACACCAAGTCCTCATTTGACAAAGCTGACACCAAAAATCCCCAATCGGTCAACTCCACAGTCAGAGATGATGCACTGTATCAGAAAGTTGATACCCTAACCTCTCTTATATTCGACTTCAAATCTTCTCAGAATCAGGAAGCTATGGTCAAAGAAATTGCTAAACTGAAAAACAGGATCACTGCTCTTGAAAATCGCGACATCACTCTTCATCTAGACAACCAAGTTCAACAGGTCATCTCTGATGGTCTTGTAAAAATTGATTCTCACAGGGAATCAGATGCCATCAATATGATGAGAACAGCACAAGCATTACTTAGAGAAACAGAAAAATGTCAAAAGAAAGTTCCTGAGATGGTTAATGAAGTCAATGAGAAACTCAACTCTACACTAGATCACTTATCTGGTTACTTTAGTGGAGTTCTTGCTGAGACACCTCAATGCGAAGAACTCAAGCTCTGTTTCTTCAAATCATTACTGGTACCATGGAAGGTCCCCTTCAGCAAATGAAAGTCAGCACCAGTCTGATTATTCAAGTCATGGAGGATTTCAAAGACATGTTGGCTACACCGCTTCCCGAGTCTCTCAAAAAGGCAGTCGACGACATCACTTCCACGCTTGGCACTATCTTAGACCGCCTGGCTGTGCCTCCTTCAGTTCTTGTCGACGCCCCAGGAGGAGGAAAGGGGGATGATAAACTAGAAAATCCTCAAACTAACGACATGGTAATAGACACCACTGGTAATCCAAGTGGGACCACCAAATAAAATGATGAGGATACCATAGGAGATCAACATCAGAAACATCAAGATGAGGATGAAACCCAAGAAGATACACATACTGATGAGGATGAAACTCGTAACAAGGAATCAGCAAAAGATTCTCTCATCAATCAGCCTCCAAAATCTCCTCCCTCAAAGTCTTAGACAAAATCTCCCTCAAAATCTCCTCACCCTTCTCCAAATACTAAGAATCCATCGGATGAGGCTCACTCAGAAGATGAGATTTTCGTATACTCACCAATCAAAGAATCCAATCCCCCAGAAATTAAGGAAATGAAATCCAAATTCTTTGATTCGCAAGCTCATCAATATGCTGAAAACTTCAGCAACTCTGAGTCCGATCCTGACTCAAACAAGATTGACCCAACTGGTCTCAGAAAATCTCCCGTCAGAACTATCTTCATAAACCCTCTTGCTCCTCGACCTCTAACTGATTCTGACTCCTCAAAACGTACAATCCTCCTCCCACATATCAACACAACTGGGACATACCTCTCACTCCAAACGGAGACAAGTATGTCTACTCGCTCAATTTCGCACAAACCACAGGATTCAACAATGATCTGGAAGCATACCACAGGAATCAAAAATTCTTGAATACGTGCACCAAACCTCAAGATGAGACATCGTCAATCGATCCAATCATAGTAGTACGAAGTCTTAAGAAAAGAAGCTTTCAGAAGGCCAACTATTATGAATATGAAATAATCAGAAACAAGAACTATGATAAGCCAATTCTGGTAACCGAAGCTGACTTCCGAATGAAGAATCCAGCAGATATCTTCTCGATTGTTTGGAAGTTTTCAACAAAGGAATCTCAAATTGCTAGAGAAGCTGACGTCGCAGCCAGAAGATTCTTACATCGTCTTCTAGAAGAATTATGCACTGCTGATGCCGAGCTATTCAGATTTGTTAATCCGACAGATCCATTCCCAGAAAAGATTGACCTTTCCATGCCTAAAGTCCGAGATCAATGGAAAAGAGGTGCCACCTTTGATCCAGTACTTGGACTGATTTACAAAAATTCAAATCTGAAAGGACCCCTCTACTTTCTACGTGCTGATCAAATCTGAAGACTCCCCAGCATGAAGTTAACAGAATACATCAAAGCCATCAAGAAATCATAATCCTCAAATGAAAAAGCAAAGAAAGAGTTGCTACTGAGAGTGGAATGGCTACCGGGAGTTAGGAACTTCTGGTCATATGCTGTGAGACAAGGTGTATTGGATAAACCTTGAAGATGATGACTCAAACCCCTCGATTGGTCACCGAAGGGGGAATTGTTAATGCAAAAATCAGATCGTTGACCAACTCGTAGTTTGATGTGTTAGTATTGTAATGTCAAACTCTTTATTTTGATTGAATGTTAGTACTTTCATATGAATGTTTTAAGGAATGAACAAATGGTTATATCTTGTGTCTGATATTTAAATACGCTTTATACTCTTAACTAATATCTCGGATAAGTTGTGTTCTGATAATCTTGTAATCATCCGAAATCCAGTCATGGATTTTGGAACTCCAAAGAATCTCAAGATCAGAAAGTACACTGCTCAGAAGAAAGAGTTCGGAAGACTATGCTCCGAACTATCTCAGAAGATCAAGATCAACAAGACCATATTCCCAAGATACTCTGATTCAGAACTGCCAGGACTCCAAAATCCACTCAGGATTTCGAACTATCAATATAAACAACACAAAGGAAATATCATACTTAATCATTCAACAAAGAAGACTGAAGATCAGAAAAACATCTAGAAGATAAGGCAAAGGATAAGCACTTCAATGTATAGGATCTGATTAGACTAGATCAGGCGTGGCCCCCTAGAAGCATGTATGTTGTACTTAGAGTATTATTATATTATAGACAAGCCACCCTAGTCTGACATTGTATTATTATATTAGTTTCACCTTTCTTATCTGACTGAAGAGAGACGTGTTGTCTCCTCTTCAGTCCATAGGTCATTATCCGAAGGTCCTCCCTCTATAAAAGGGAGACCAAGTCCATCTTCAGTCCTCATGAGTTTGAGAGATCTTATGTAACACTTTCACATTTATCAGTACAATCTCTCATTCCATCAACTCTCGTGTTCTTATCTGCATTTCTCATTATCTTTACTGTTCTAGCACTCTTATTTCTCTGTCTTTATATTTCCAAGTCATATAACTGATAAATTATATTGTTTATTGTTGAGCTATTAAGATCTATTCTAAGTATTATCACTTCATTACAATTCCGCATCCATCTCAAGTCTTCGGAGTTGTCCATCTCAAGTCTTTGTTCTTGTCCACTTCCGAAACTTCCCAGTTTCAGAACTTTACTTTCCGTAATCTTACTTTCCACACTTACTTAGAATATTTGGCGACAACAAGGGGCTATGATGCTCTTACCAAAGGTTGAAGTCTTGAAAGTAGGTTCTGCCCTTGATCGGCCTAGTTGTTTAATCAAGGTAGACTAATTACCCAAAGGCACAGAAAACATAAGCGGAAGGAAATAAAAGCGGGTGGCTCTGAGTTTGGTTCGTGTTGTGGGAAATAGAAGACGATAAAGAAGTTGGTGACCTTGTTTTCTTGAGCGGTGGTAGAATCTCTATGAATAGGATTGATCGGCAAAGGTATTGCTGTCAAAACAAGAAGGGAATGGAGAAAAAACTCGGTGTGAACATTATGGTGGTGGAAGTACAAAACGGGTGGCTTTGGATGTGGTCAAGGTCCGAGAAGTCGATATGGTAATGAAGGTGTCCAACAGGATGCCATGTTACATGTTACATCGGTTGTGAACAATGAAAATGAGTTAACTAAGAGAAGACTTTTGATGTGACGGAGAAGGAGGCTGGGTGTCGGGGAAAAGTCGAGAATGGAATGGTATAAACAAATCAATTAGGGGGTGAATGTTGGATTAATTAGTTTGTTATGGGTAAGTGAGCCACGGGAAGATGGAATAAAATATACTTTCTTATAAAACCTCCATTTATCTTTATAGAATATTCCTAGGTTTTTATTTCTCCTAAAAGTATTAGGTGTGGGTCTGAATGTTTTTCCTTTTTAGGTCTTTATAATTATGTCGGAAATATTAGCTTTGTTTCTATGCTAGATTTGTGGTCCTAGTATGAAAAAGTAGCAATCAATTTTCCTATATGTATAGTATTGGGAAATAGTAAATAAACACCCCATTATATTTCGTATACACCCTAAATTAAAGTTAACTACTTTTAATTGTTGAAACTACATTCTTTTCCGGAAAAACTAGATACGAATGTACAAAAATAGTTTGCATTTTGTTAAGGGGTGTATATGGGATGTATATTTAGCAACACCCTTTGTATGAAGCTTCTTTGTGATAATTGCAAATAAAATGAATATGACAACAACTTTTCTCTATATCCCACATTTTGTGTAACCTAATGCTTGTTATTACTCTTCTCTTTCTCCCGGTGTTTTCATGCATATTACCTAAACAAAAAACCCCTCCTTAGTTTTTTTATAAACTAATAATACAAAGAGTGATATCCAACATATGGTATAAGAGAGGCATTCGGTTGAACAGGGTGTGCAACCCGATTTCTCTTGATCGTGATTGTTTTTGCAAGCAATTGACTAACTAGAGGTTTGTGAAAAAAGGACACGAAGAGATTAAAGCAGGTGGCTTTGATTGAGTTCGTTTTCTAGGTGATGAAAGACGGTAAAGGTGGTTGTGACCTTGTCTTCTTGATCGGTGGAAGAGTACTCTCAACAAAAGCTTGTTAAAGATATTAGGGATGTTAGAAGGTAGAAAAGAATGCCGATGGTACCTACAATAGAAGGTTGGTTTGAGAGTCGGTTTCGAAAAAGGTGTAGCCCTTTGCTGCAACGCAGACGTAGCAGAGAACATATTTTTTTGTTCGTTTTATTTTTAGGGGCTATGATGCTGTTACCAAAGGTTGAAGTCTTGAAAGTAGGTTCTGTCCTTGATCAGCCTAGTCGTTTAATCAATGTAGACTAATTACCTAAAGGCACAGAAAACATGAGCGGAAGGAAATAAAAGCAGGCGACTTTGAGTTGGTTCGTGTTGTGGGAAATAGAAAACGATAAAGGAGTTGGTGACCTTGTTTTCTTGAGCGGTGGTAGAATCTCTAGGAATAGGATTGTTCGACAAAGGTATCTGTCACACCCCCAAACCACGATGGCGGAAACGTCTGAGGGTGGATGACTTCATGAACAGTATCACAACAACGTTTGTACAATAGTGATCAAAGCAAACACATCTATCATATACATAATTGTAAATGTTACAATTGTTCAAAATATTGTATGTTTTGAATACAATTACAATATGATATCAAAATACATAGTATGACGCCATAGCGACCAATCGTCAAAGGTTGTAGTTACCCTATCAATTTCCTGAGAATACAAGTAGTTTGAAAGAGTGTCAACATTACGTTGGTGAGTTTATAAGATTTTTGTATGAGAAAATCCATAATCCTTTTTCCTTGTAGAAAGATAGTGTTTGAAACCAGAAAATCCAATATTTTCTTATAAATGAGTAGTAGTCTTAAAACACAAAGACCGAAAATGTATAGGTATTTGTATACTTGAAAATAGTATTACGTAGTTTTATTCTTGTATAAACCGTGTAAATAGGTGTTTACTGGTAGTCGAATCGTAGATTTAATTGCACAAAAGTCGTATGTATAAGTAAACCGTACTTATATTTATATCTTTGATAAAACATAGTTTTAATTCTCATAGAATCAGTGTGTATAAGTAAAACCATACTTATATTTGTAACTTGTTAAAATGTAGTTTTAATACCATAAAACTTGTATGAGGAATCTCTTTCCTTGTAAAATATAGTATTGTAATCCAAGAAAATCCAATATTTTCGTATGAATGTATCCAAGTCCTTAAAACCCAAGGACTAAAATGTATAGCATAGTTTGTAGTATAAAGTCATTGAAAATGTATATTTCCACGTAACAATATAATAAAGTTGAAATCCCATGCGAGACGTCCTATAACCATACTGTGACCATGTAGGCCTGCTTCGACGTTCTTTAGGCGTCGGACTGTTATGACATTTGTCACCTAAGACCCGTCGGTCTAGCTGTAGCTAGCAGCTCAGGTGCGGGATTGTCAATCCCGTATAGATCTATACACAAATATAATTGAATTGTTGTCATAATGATGTTTACAAAATTTACATTTTGTTTACTACTGTTACAAATGAGTATAAATAGCTATTTTTATAGTATAACTTGTATTCTCCCCCTTAAAAACTTGAATAAATATAAAAAGAAGGGTTATGAACTCACCTCAATGTCGACTAAGACCTTATTGCCAATTCTTGTTAGATCGCCCGACTCTTCGTGCTTAGAACTCGAACTCACTATATTTATAACTGAAATATCTACTTCTAATGCTCATTCTTCGTATATATCTATATATATCGAAGAATCTTCTAGCAATACTATCTAATGATATAGAGATCGAGATATGAGTTGTGAGAAATGAGAGGATTTGAGCCTCTATTTATAGTAGGTTTATTTTCGTATAGCGGCCCTCAAGATATAGATATTTGACATTTATAGCCTTTAGAAATTGTTAATGACAAAACATACCCTTAAAATACTCTTTAAATAGATTTAATAGTTTTTATATAAAATGAATGATTTTTGTTTATAAAAATATGATCTACAAAAATCGTAGTTTAATAATATCAAATTTTTAACTAAAAGTCTTTAACGAATTAACGAAAGGGTATTAGTTGTAAGTTTAATAAAAATATAAGGGTTAAATGTAAATACAATTTCATTTTATAGAAAAAGAAAATATTAAATATAGAACTAATATCAATAATATTAAATTTTGACGTCAGATTGTTCGTATCGACGATACCGTTTTGACGGTAATTTTTCCGTTTTATAAAACGTCATAATATTATCGATAAATTTAAAAATACGTATTGAATACGTAGTGTTCGAAATGAAAATACAAATTTTTTGAGGGTAAAATGTGTAAAATTGATTAAATAATGAAGTGGGACCCGCTTTATATATATAATATTAATAACATTGCAAATGTTCAAATCTCCACCTACCGTGGAGACTCTTTTCAAATCATAAAATTTTTTATAATAATTAATATAAATATTTTAATAATCAAACGTCGCTTTCAAGCTAAATTAAACGTTTTTCTGTCATAACTTTTTATATATAACGTTTGGTAAAAATATAAATATATATTTGGAATCGTCGCAATTTTATCTACGTTTCGATATAAAATTTGTAATATTCCGAATAGTTTTCAATTTTTACCGTTTTTCTATCATAACTTTTTATATATAACGTTTGGTAAAAATATAAATACGTATTCGGATCCGTCATATTTTTATCTACGTTTCGATATAAAATTTATAACATTCTGAAGAGTTTTGACTTTTACCGTTTACTATTCACGTCGGATACTATTCATGCCGGATCACTATTCACGTCGGACACTATTCATGACGTAAAAAAATAATTTTATTTTATTTTATTTTAAAAATATCTAACTTAATAGCGGTTGTTCGTATTAGCGTACATATTATTATAATATCCAATAATAAACTATAGAGGTTATGGAATTTACATTTCTTCGTCTGTTTTGGTTGACTTGAGTTGACTTTCGTTGACCTAATTTGATAGTTGTCACATTATCTACCCGTTAGAAAGAATTTCGTCCCGAAATTTAGCACTTTGAATAGATCCTCAAGGGTTTGGGAAGAGTTGTGAGTATTTCTGTTTCATTTGGTCCTCACGTTCCTAGATAAATTCAAGTCCACACTTGGTACTTCTTAGTTTTCCATCGCTTTGGTTTTGGGGTGTAATGCTGTAATATTTTTGGTAAGTAAACTTGAGCTAATAAGAGTCACTAGGTTGTTATATGACTTAGGAGGATTAGAAACTCTTTTAGAAAGTGTTTAAACTTAAAAATAGCAAAGAGAAGTTACACAGGTCGTGTAGGAGTCACTCGGGTCGTGTAGTAAACCTTTTTGAAACTGTTTAGCCTTGCAGGAGTTACACGGGTCGCGTTTATGAAAACGGTTTGTGTTCTAGTTACCGTAACATCTAGTAGTATCCAGTAGACTTACACGGGTCCGTTTCGGAGTATGGGTTGGATTTTAAAAGTGAAAGACGCTAACTTTAAAGGTTAATGTCGCTAACCTGCTTCATGGAGTTATTCGGGCAGCGAACCAAAAATCCCCTAGGCGATTTTCAGAGCAAAAGGTGTGAAATTTTGTCATTTTGATCAAGGTTTTGCGTAGGAAAAGTTTGGGGAGGTTGGATTTAACAACCGAAATACGTTCTCGAGTCCTTAATTCACAATGTTAGAAATTTTGAGTGTTAGGGTTTCAAACCCTAGATGTCCAAATATGAAAGTATGCATTGGTTCAACTCATATGTAGGTTGCTAATATTTTTTGTATTGAGTCCAAATATTGTGATGTTTTTAACGGTTAATTTAGTAAAATCGTGAAATTGGGAGTTTTGGTTTGATAACATATGATATTCTCTAATTGTGATTTGTATTAGCTATTGATTTCTTAATCATTTGAGTTAAGTATAATGGAAATGCCTAAGCATGTTTAAGATATGATATGTGATGTCATTTTACAGTTTATACTAGTAAGATGGAAGGATACATCAAACATGTAAGATACACGTGAACCACGAGCTCTACAGATGCTAGATGAGTAGGTTCTAATTCATTATTTATGATTAGATGACTATATAATTGAATTAACTATTCTTTGAACTATTTCCGTTATCAGAATATATATATATATATATATATATATATATATATATATATATATATATATATATATATATATATATATATATATATATATATATATATATATATATATATATATATATATATATATATATATATATATTTAAAAAAATGTCTTTTCGTTATCCCGTCCTCATCGGAGTCAAGCCGCGAATTTGGAAAAGATATCACTTAGGGTAGTGAAAAGATTGCACCTACTGTAGGTATTTTGAATTTCAGTAATAAGAACGTGGGTTGTCCTTTCAGTTCCAGCTGTAAGATACTATATAAACGGGTATGTAGTATCATCCATATCTACATCTTTTCAGTCTCATTCTTTGCTACTACCAGTTTATTATATAATCTCAGATTTCCAAATCGAGGTATGGAAAACAGATCTCCTATGGAAAATTTGCCAGACACTGAGCTGAATTTCTTAAGGGAAGAGGGTACCTCCCTATCGTTTAATCAGATACCTCCACTAGGGTTTGGTAATTATAGTATCCTAAACTTCTTTTAGTTCTTATTCCCCCTTTTTTTTTCTAGCATTTTTATTTTTTTGTTTTAAACTATGTGGGGTATATATTTTCCAGATATATTACCGCTGGATCAACCTCAAGATGATCTTGAAATTTTTCCTCTAATGAGTATTCTATCTGAAGATCCACTGCCTTTAAATCAAGACATCGCTGTTGGGCAATCTCAATATATACTTCCAGGTTAAGTCATTTTGTTAAGCTTTATGTTTGTTTTGCTTAATTATCTAACATACGTTATAAACAGATTCATTAGAAGATGATCTTACTAATGATAATCTAAGCATGAACGTGCCCATATTGCATAGTAGAGTAGATCTAACAAATCAGGGGTTTCAAACTGACATTCAAAATCAGGATCAAACACAGTCGATCCACGATGACACTATCGGGCTTGCTTCAACGAATTCTGAGTTCGTGGGTGGTTTTCAATATCAGGATCATTTTCAATTGATCCAAAGTAACTTAGAAAGTTTCAAGAATGAGAATTCTGGGTTTGTGGTTGATTTTGGAAATCAATAACCATTACCCATAATAGGTACCAATGAAAGTGTTAGTGATCAGGATCATACACAATTGATCCAAAATGAAAACCTTTCAACCTCGATTCCAAGAACCTTTGAAATTCGTAGAAAAAGGGGTTCTGGACATGCGTTGAGTAAGGAAACAATATCCATGCATTTTGATAAGCCCATTTTGGAAGCTGCAAGGGAACTCAACGTTGGATCAACATAGTTGAAGCAACGCTGTACGAAGTTAGGCATCAAAAGTTGGCCTCGACGACAGATTAAGAGTCTACAAACTCTTATTAACCATACTCGGGTTAAGAATTGTATTTCTTTCTCCACAATTTTAATGCCATGAGATTGTAATGACTGAAAGTATTTATGCAACAGGAATTTGATAAAAATCCTAGTAGAGCAGACGTAATACTTGGTCTAGAGAACGAGAAAAGAGCAATAGTCGAGGGTTTCAGTTCGAAGATAACTGATACCACAAGGAGATTGAGGCAAGCTGCCTTTAAGGCTGTTTACAAGAAAAGAAAGGTTCAGAAGAGGGAGGAAGCTTCATCAGGGATCCATATACAGCAACAATCTCTGCCTTCTGTTTCTGCTATGAGTGGTTTTAACCATGATTTTCTCAAGATCACAAGTGAAGAGAACCAAGAAGACTTGGCAGGTGACATAGCCCTCCTTCGGCTTTCAGATTGAATTTCTACCAATATTAGTTTAATGGAACTGTTGGTAGGAATGATGGTAGGTTTTCGATAATAGTTATTGGTCAGGTATTATTGAATAGCCAGGTCTACTATGTAAGGATAGTGGTATAAGAGGTACATAAAGTGTCTAAATGTATGGTTATTTAGTATTATAAAATACTCCTATAGTATTTTATCTTTATATTTTGTTTTAGAGTTTCTTTGTATAGGGTTCTTGATAAGTTTTTAGACTTGTTGTTCACTACGACTATTTCTAAGTACATGTTAGTCATACATTGGACAAATACAGTTGATCAGGCTCTATTTGTCCTAGGTATGATTACATAACTACCTAGGCCTACTCGTAGTGTTCAACTCATCTTATTACTCTTGTATTGTTCTGGTTATGACACTGTTCTAGTATATATGTACTTGTACTTATACTTTCTAAAAATATCATTGTACTTTAAAGTATACTTTGTACAGATTGTTTTAGAGAGTTTTAATCCCATTGTATTTATAATTGTATATCTTAAATGGATTGATATACTTAGTTCACTATAAACAATGATCTGATACCAATCTGTCACACCCCCAAACCACGATGGCGGAAACGTCTGAGGGTGGATGACTTCATGAACAGTATCACAACAACGTTTGTACAATAGTGATCAAAGCAAACACATCCATCATATACATAATTGTAAATGTTACAATAGTTCAAAAGATTGTATGTTTTGAATACAATTACAATATGATATCAAAATACATAGTATGACGCCATAGCGACCCATCGTCAAAGGTTGTAGTTACCCTATCAATTTCCTGAGAATACAAGTAGTTTGAAAGAGTGTCAACATTACGTTGGTGAGTTCATAAGATTTTTGTATGAGAAAATCCATAATCCTTTTTCCTTGTAGAAAAATAGTGTTTGAAACCAAAAAATCCAATATTTTCTTATAAATGAGTAGTAGTCTTAAAACCCAAAGACCGAAAATGTATAGGTATTTGTATACTTGAAAATAGTATTACGTAGTTTTATTCTTGTATAAAACCGTGTAAATAGGTGTTTACTGGTAGTCGAATCGTAGATTTAATTCCACAAAAGTCGTATGTATAAGTAAACCGTACTTATATTTATATCTTTGATAAAACATAGTTTTAATTCCCATAGAATCAGTGTGTATAAGTAAAACCATACTTATATTTGTAACTTGTTAAAATGTAGTTTTAATACCATAAAACTTGTATGAGGAATCTCTTTCCTTGTAAAATGTAGTATTGTAATCCAGGAAAATCCAATATTTTCTTATGAATGTATACAAGTCCTTAAAACCCAAGGACTAAAATGTATAGCATAGTTTGTAGTATAAAGCCATTGAAAATGTATATTTCCACGTAACAATATAATAAAGTTGATATCCCATGCGAGACGTCCTATAACCATACTGTGACCATGTAGGCCTGTTTCGACGTTCTTCAGGCGTCGGACTGTTATGACATTTGTCACCTCAGACCCGTCGGTCTAGCTGTAGCTAGAAGCTCAGGTGCGGGGTTGTCAATCCCGTATAGATCTATACACAAATATCACGTTCTCTTACCGAGACTCTGGTTATAATTTTCAGGACTTATAGTATGTACTTAAATAAGCACTATGAAGACCCGTCTCACAAAAATGTATGTATCAATCAACTTGTTTACGTAAAGTTTGTATATGAAAAACCCTTGTATTTGCCCATTATCATTTTTTCCATGATAATATAGTAATGTATAATAATTATATATTTGTATATAATTAATTATCTTGTTCTAACGGTTATAGTAACATTTGTAACCACAAACTATTCCTATAATAGTTTATTTTTAGTACTCTTGTCGTGAAAAGCATATATTTACGAATATATGTGAAATAACTTATTTAAATGGTTATAAAAATATCTTTTAAGATATTTTCCATAATAGTGGTGTAATAACTTGGTTATACTCTTTATTAATTCAAATATAATATTTCATGACTATCAAATAAAGAACGGCCAGGTAGAAGATCAAATGGTGAGGCAGGACCCTTTCAGCGTATAAGCCTTTCGGAAATCCAGCAACCTAGCCCAAATGATCGGCCTAGACACCGCTCTCGTAAGTAGATCATTCGATATTATATTTTGGAACTATAATTGAATTGTTGTTATAATGATGTTTACAAAATTTACATTTTGTTTACTACTGTTACAAATGAGTATAAATAGCTATTTTTATAGTATAACTTGTATTCTCCCCCTTAAAAACTTGAATAAATATAAAAAGAAGGGGTATGAACTCACCTCAATGTCGACTAGGACCTTATTGCCAATTCTTGTTAGATCGCCCGACTCTTCGTGCTTAGAACTCGAACTCACTATATTTATAACTGAAATATCTACTTCTAATGCTCATTCTTCGTATATATCTATATATATATATCGAAGAATCTTCTAGCAATACTATCTAATGATATAGAGATCGAGATATGAGTTGTGAGAAATGAGAGGATTTGAGCCTTTATTTACAGTAGGTTTATTTTCGTATAGCGGCCCTCAAGATATAGATATTTGACATTTATAGCCTTTAGAAATTGTTAATGACAAAACATACCCTTAAAATACTCTTTAAATAGATTTAATAGTTTTTATATAAAATGAATGACTTTTGTTTATAAAAATATGATCTACAAAAATCGTAGTTTAATAATATCAACTTTTTAACTAAAAGTTTTTAACGAATTAACGAAAGGGTATTAGTTGTAAGTTTAATAAAAATATAAGGGTTAAATGTAAATACAATTTCATTTTATAGAAAAAAAAATATTAAATATAGAACTAATATCAATAATATTAAATTTTGACGTCAGATTGTTTGTATCGACGATACCGTTTTGACGGTAATTTATCCATTTTATAAAACGTCATAATATTATCGATAAATTTAAAAATACGTATTGAATACGTAGTGTTCGAAATGAAAATACAAATTGTTTGAGGGTAAAATGTGTAAAATTGATTAAATAATGAAGTGGGACCCGCTTTATATATATAATATTAATAACATTGCAAATGTTCAAATCTCCACCTACCGGTGGAGACTCTTTTCAAATCATAATTTTTTTTTTATAATAATTAATATAAATATTTTAATAATCAAACGTCGCTTTCAAGCTAAATTAAACGTTTTTCTGTCATAACTTTTTATATATAACGTTTGATAAAAATATAAATTTATATTTGGAATCGTCGCAATTTTATCTACGTTTCGATATAAAATTTGTAATATTCCGAATAGTTTTACATTTTTACCGTTTTTCTATCATAACTTTTTATATATAACGTTTGGTAAAAATATAAATACATATTTGGATCCGTCATATTTTTATCTTCGTTTCGATATAAAATTTATAACATTCTGAAGAGTTTTGACTTTTACCGTTTACTATTCACGTCGGATACTATTCATGCCGGATCAATATTCACGTCGGACACTATTCATGACGTAAAAAAATAATTTTATTTTATTTTATTTTAAAAGTATCTAACTTAATAGCGGTTCTTCGTATTAGCATACATATTATTATAATATCCAATAATAAACTATAGAGCTTATGGAATTTACATTTCATTGTCTGTTTTGGTTGATTTGAGTTGACTTTCGTTGACCTAATTTGATAGTTGTCACAGTATCGCTGTCAAAAAAAGAAGGGAATGGAGAAAAGACTCGGTGTGAACATTATGGCGGTGGAAGTTCAAAAAACGGGTGGCTTTGGATGTGGTCAAGGTCCGAGTAGTCGATATGGTAATGAAGGTGTCCAACGGGATGCCATGTTACATGTTACATGGGTTGTGAACAATGAAAATGAGTTAACCTAGAGAAGACTTTGGATGTGACGGAGATGGTCGCCGGGTGTCCGGGAAAAGACGAGAATGGAATGGTATAAACTAATCGATTAGGGGGTGAATGTTGGATTAATCAGTTTGTTATGGGTAAGTGAGTCAAGGGAAGATGGAATAAAATATACTTTCTTATAAAACATCCAGTTTATCTTTATAAAATATTCCTAGGTTTTTATTTCTCCTAAAAGTATTAGGTGTGAGTCTCAATGTTTTTTCCTTTTTAGGTCTCTATAATTATGTCGGCAATTTTAGCTTTGTTTCTATGCTAGATTTGTGGTCCTAGTATGAAAAAGTAGCAATCAATTTTCCTATATATATATTGTATTGGGAAATACTAAAAAAAACACCCCATTATATTTCGTATACACCCTAAATTAAAGATAACTACTTTTAATTGTTGAAACTACATTCTTTTCCGGAAAAATTAGATACGAATGGACAAAAATAGTTTGCATTTTGTTAAGGGGTGTATATGGGATGTATGTTTAGCAACACCCTTTCTATGAAGCTTCTTTGTGATAATTGCAAAGAGAATGAATATGACAACAACTTTTCTCTAGATCCCACATTTTGTGTAACCTAATGCTTGTTATTATTCCTCTCTTTCTCCCGGTCTTTTCATGCATATTACGTAAACAAAAAACCCCTCCTTAGTTTTTTTATAAACTAATAATACAAAGAGTGATATCCAACATATGATATAAGAGCGGTATTCGATTGAACAGGGTGTGCAACCCGATTTCTCTTGATCGTGATTGTTTTTGCAAGCAATTGACTAACTGGAGGTTCGTGAAAAACGGACAGGAAGAGATTAAAGTAGGTGGCTTTGATTGAGTTCGTTTTGTAGGTGACAAAAGACGGTAAAGGTGGTTGTGACCTTGTTTTCTTGATCGGTGGAAGAGTACTCTCAACAAAAGCTTGTTAAAGAGATTAGGGATGTCAGAAGGTAGAAAAGAATGCCCATGGTACTTAGAATAGAAGGTTGGTTTGAGGGTCGGTTTCGAAAAAGGTGTAGCCCTTTGCTGCAATGCAGACATAGCAGAGAACCTATTTTTTTGTTCGTTTTATTTTTAGGGGCTATGATGCTGTTACCAAAGGTTGAAGTCTTGAAAGTAGGTTCTGTCATTGATCACCCTAATTGTTTAATCAAGGTAGACTAATTACCCAAAGGCACAGAAAACATGAGCGGAAGTAAATAAAAGCAGGCGGCTTTGAGTTGGTTCGTGTTGTGGGAAATAGAAAACGATAAAGGAGTTGGTGACCTTGTTTTCTTGAGCGGTGGTAGAATCTCTAGGAATAGGATTGATCGGCAAAGGTATCGCTGTCAAAACAAGAAGGGAATGGAGAAAAAACTCAGTGTGAACATTATGGCGGTGAAAGTTTAAAACGGGTGGCTTTGGATGTGGTCAAGGTCTGAGTAGTCGATATGGTAATGAAGGTGTCCAACGGGATGCCATGTTACATGTTACATGGGTTGTGAACAATGAAAATGAGTTAACCTACAGAAGACTTTGGATGTGACGGAGATGGTAGCCGGATGTCCGGGTAAAGTCGAGAATGGAATGGTATAAACAAATCGATTAGGGGGTCAATGTTGGATTAATCAGTTTGTTATGGGTAAATGAGTCAAGGGAAGATGGAATAAAATATACTTTCTTATAAAACATCCATTTATCTTTATAAAATATTCCTAGGTTTTTATTTCTCCTAAAAGTATTAGGTGTGGGTCTCAATGTTTTTCCTTTTTAGGTCTCTATAACTATGTCGGCGATATTAGCTTTGTTTCTATGCTTGATTTGTGGTCCAAGTATGAAAAAGTAGCAATCAATTTTCCTTTATATATTGTAGAGGGAAATACTAAATAAACACCCCATTATATTTCGTATACACCCTAAATTAACATTAACTACTTTTAATTGTTGAAACTACATTCTTTTCTGGAAAAATTAGATACGCATGGACAAAAATAGTTTGCATTTTGTTAAGGGGTGTATATGGGATGTATATTTAGCAACACCCTTTGTAAGAAGCTTCTTTGTGATAATTGCAAAGAGAATGAATATGGCAACAACTTTTTCTAGATCCCATATTTTGTGTAACCTAATGCTTGTTATTACTCTTCTCTTTCTCCCGGTGTTTTCATGCATATTACGTAAACAGAAAACCCCTCCTTAGTTTTTTTATAAACTAATAATACAAAGAGTGATATCCAACATCTAGTATAAGAGCGGCATTCGGTTGAACAGGGTGTGCAACCCGATTTCTCTTGATCGTGATTGTTTTTGTAAGCAATTGACTAACTGGAGGTGCGTTAAAAACGGAGAGGAAGAGATTAAAGGAGCTGGCTTTGATTGAGTTCGTTTTGTAGGTGACGAAAGACGGTAAAGGTGGTTGTGACCTTGTTTTCTTGATCGGTGGAAGGGTACTCTCAAGAAAAGCTTGTTAAAGTGATTAGGGATGTCAGAAGGTAGAAAAGAATGCCGATGGTACCTACAATAGAAGGTTGGTTTGAGAGTCGGTTTCGAAAAAGGTGTAGCCCTTTTCTGCAACGCAGACGTAGCAAAGAACCTATTTTTTGTTCGTTTTATTTTTAGGGGCTATGATGCTGTTACCAAAGGTTGAAGTCTTGAAAGTAGGTTCTGTGTTTTATCAGCCTAGTTGTTTAATCAAGGTAGACTAATTCCCTAAAGGCACACAAAACATGTGTGGAAGTAAATAAAAGCAGGCGGCTATGAGTTGGTTCGTGTTGTGGGAAATAGAAAACGATAAAGGAGTTGGTGACCTTGTTTTCTTGAGCGGTGGTAGAATCTCTAGGAATAGGATTGATCGGCAAAGGTATCGCTGTCAAAAAAAGAAGGGAATGGAGAAAAAACTCGGTGTGAACATTATGGCGGTGGAAGTTCAAAACGGGTGGCTTTGGATGTGGTCAAGGTCCGAGTAGTCGATATGGTAATGAAGGTGTCCAACAGGATGCCATGTTACATTATACATGGGTTGTGAACAATGAAAATGAGTTAACCTAGAGAAGACTTTGGATGTGACGAAGATGGTGCCGGGTGTCCGGGAAAAGTCGAGAATGGAATGGTATAAACAAATCGATTAGGGGGTGAATGTTGGATTAATCAGTTTGTTATGGGTAACTGAGTCAAGGGAAGATGGAATAAAATATACTTTCTTATAAAACATCCATTTATCTTTATAAAATATTCCTAGGTTTTTATTTCTCCTAAAAGTATTAGGTCTGGGTCTTAATGTTTTTCCTTTTTAGGTCTCTATAATTATGTCGGCGATACTAGCTTTGTTTCTCTGCTTGATTTGTGGTCCTAGTATGAAAAAGTAGCAATCAATTTTCCTATATATATTGTATTGGGAAATACTAAATAAAGACCCCATTATATTTCGTATACAACCTAAATTAAAGTTAACTACTTTTAATTGTTGAAACTACATTCTTTTCCGGAAACATTAGATACGAATGAACAAAAATAGTTTGCATTTTGTTAAAGGGTGTATATGGGATGTATATTTAGCAACACCCTTTGTATGAACCTTCTTTGTGATAATTGCAAAGAGAATGAATATTACAACAACTTGTTTCTCGATCCCACATTTTGTGTAACCTAATGCTTGTTATTACTCTTCTCTTTCTCTCGGTGTTTTCATGCATATTACGTAAACAGAAAACCCCTCCTTAGTTTTTTTATAAACTAATAATACAAAAAGTGATATCCACATCTGGTATAAGACCGGCATTCGGTTGAACAGGGTGTTGACAACGCCTAGTAATATCAAATATTTTAGTCGTTGTTGAGCCCTATTCTTAGTGAAATTATATCATATACATCGTGGTATTCTCACTTTTCGTGCTAGCACTTGTTTGGAAAGAAATAATGAAAACAGGGACCAAAAGCATGCAATTTGGAAGAAGTTTGAAGATCAAGGAAAAATCAGGAAAAAACGTACGTGCGCTGCGGAATTCATAAAGGCACGACGCGGTTATAAGGCGGTGGAGAAAAATTCAAATGCCGATAAAACGGGGATAAACCACTAAACGCGCTGCGGGATTCATTTATGCGCGGCGCGGCCTCGAGATTTTTGCAACTATAAATAGAGGCTCTTAGGCCAGAAAAACTAGCGAAGACTGGTGTAAAATCGACCCCAAGGCTCTTTGACTCCGAGATTTAGCTTCAGCAACCATCTTTTAATTTGGTGTTTTCAGGTTTTCATATTTAATTTTCATTTAGTTCAATAGTTAGTGATAGTTGGCTAGTGTCCTTGGGAGTGACAACCATTGGCATTGAGTCTTTGTTTTTTTTTTCAGTAGCTGTTTACTGTTTTGGAACCTTTGAATCTGATTTGGTTAATAGTAATCATTCGGTTTATGTTAATTGTTGATTTTTCGGTGTTTATGCTTGTTATTGAATTGTTGAATGATTGGATTGTGTTTGATGTTAGATTTGCCTTTGTTTGCTTCTGATTTGGAGATGTACTTCAGATTTGAGTAAGTAACAAGGTTTTGTTGGTGGTTTAGTTTAGTTTATGCTTGTTTGGAATTAGTAGATTTTATGCGTTTTTGAGATTAGTTGTCAAAAGTTATGAACTAGGTCCTCTGACTGTAGTGTGACACTACAGTTGGTAATCTGTCACCTGTCTTGACCACGTAACTCCTGCGGATCGACCCTGACTACCACCGTGCTAGTGTGTGTGTTAGGTATTTTTTTATTTTTGACCGCACGACGACGTAGGCGTGTCAGGTGTGAAACCCGATTTCTCATGATTGTGATTGTTTTTGCAAGAAATTGACTAACTGGAGGTGCATGAAAAACGGAGAGGAAGAGATTAAAGGAGGTGGCTTTGATTGAGTTCGTTTTGTACGTGATGAAAGACGGTAAAGGTGGTTGTGACCTTGTTTTCTTGATCGGTGGAAGAGTACTCTCAAGAAAAGCTTGTTAAAGAGATTAGGGATGTCAGAAGGTAGAAAAGAATGCCGATGGTACTTAGAATAGAAGGTTGGTTTGAGAGTCGGTTTCGAAAAAGGTGTAGCCCTTTGCTGCAATGCAGACGTAGCAGAGAACCTATTTTTTTGTTCGTTTTATTTTTAGGGGCTATGATGCTGTTACCAAAGGTTGAAGTCTTGAAAGTAGGTTCCGTCCTTGATCAGCCTAGTTGTTTAATCAAGGTAGACTAATTACCCAAAGGCACAGAAAACATGAGCGGAAGGAAATAAAAGCAGGCGGCTTTGAGTTGGTTCGTGTTGTGGGAAATAGAAAACGATAAAGGAGTTGGTGACCTTGTTTTCTTGAGCGGTGGTAGAATCTCTAGGAATAGGATTGATCGGCAAAGGTATCGCGGTCAAAAAAAGAAGGGAATGGAGAAAAAACTCGGTGTGAACATTATGGCGGTGGAAGTTCAAAACGGGTGGCTTTGGATGTGGTCAAGGTCTGAGTAGTCGATATGGTAATGAAGGTGTCCAACGAGATGCCATGTTACATGTTACATGGGTTGTGAACAACGAAAATGAGTTAACCTAGAGAAGACTTTGGATGTGATGGAGATGGTGGCCGGGTGTCCGGGAAATGTCGAGAATGGAATGGTATAAACAAATCGATTAGGGGGTGAATTTTGGATTAATCAGTTTGTTATGGGAAAGTGAGTCAAGGGAAGATGGAATAAAATATACTTTCTTATAAAACATCCATTTATCTTTATAAAATATTCCTAGGTTTTTATTTCTCCTAAAAGTATTGACAACGCCTAGTAATATCAATTATTTTAGGCGTTGTTTAGCCGTGTTTTAGTTAATTTATCATTATTAATTGGCTAATATTACTTACTTTTGTGCCAAAGTGCTTGGAAATGTTTTTAGTGTAAATGCAGGGGTTTTAGTGCAATTCTGGAGAAGTTGTGGAGGAAAAAAGGCAAAAAATCGGATCTGGCGGAAATAGAGGCACTATCTATCAGAGATAGAGCCGCTATCGACAATAGAGCCGCTATTGCTTGAGATAGCGCAGCTATCTCGCGACCGGATAAAATCTTCGTTTTTGAATTCCGAGATTGCGGGATAAGGCAACACGCGCGTCGCGGTTTCTAAGTGGCCGCGATGCGGAAACCCTAATTTCGCACAACTATAAATACCGGAGTCCCGTCCGACTTTTTACTCATCCCGGGACGCGAAGGAGGGATCCGGAAGGCTGATTTCGTGATTTTTCTCAGTTACATCAATAGTTTGGTTAGTAATTTAGTTTTTATCTTATTTTATCAACTCCGTATCGAGGTATTCCATAATCGGGATTTCTCTCGATTACTCGATGTTCGTTTAGAATTGTAGTTTCTGATTTCAGTGATAAATACTTGGTATTTTAGATCTGATTTGATTGTTTGGATATTCGTTTGATATTTGGTTTTTGAATTATAAAGTTAATCATTCGGGTTGATGTTTATTGGCAGTTTTTCGGTAGTGTTTTTATTGAATGCTTGTTTGGATGATTTGGGATTGTTATTGCTTCTGATTTTTCTGGAATTTACTTCTGGAATTAGTAAGTAATATTAGGTTAGAACTTAGTTTAGTTTAGTTCATGCTTGACCTGGATTTTGGCAATTGTTTCGGTATTTGTTTTGGGAAAGTAGAAACAATAACACTGACTGTAGAGTGACACTATAGTTGGTATACTATCGTCTTGTCCTAACCACCAAACTCCTGCGGATCGACCCTGACTACCACTATACTAGTGAGAGTGAGATATTTCTTTATTTTTGACCGCACGACGACCTAGGCGTGTCAAATTTTGGCGCCGTTGCCGGGGAGTTGTGCGCTTAGGATAGACGATCAGTGATATTTTTCTTTTGATGTTTGATTTTAGTTTTTTGATTTTTGGTATGTGTACATCTTCATAATTGGTGATTACATGTACCCGGATCAATATTTTGAGTATTATGAAAATCCGGCCGACACCTATTACGAGGATGATCGCTACAATGGATCATCTGATGACAATGGATGGCGGACCAAGGAGTCATCTCAGCCTGAGAATTCTGTAATTTGGGCCCGACTTTGGGTACTCTGGTATAACACTCACCAAGAGCAGAAGGACCAAGCTGATGCTCTTGTAAGATTGCAAGCTTCTTTAGATAAGTTAGAGGAAAGTTGGAAATGTTCACCACCCTCGCCAGAACCTGAGGCGAGTGATTTTTTTACCAATGATAATGTGTGTGAACTTGTATCACCTGAATATGTGATGGAAGGGCATGCACCGTGGAAAAATCAAGAGACCATTGAGATGGTCGTAACGGTTGTTGAGGAAGAGGTTGTAGGTGACAATGCTACCTCTGACTCAGCAACCTTTGAAGTTTTTGATGTTTCTAAAAGTACTAGTAATGTTGATCTGGTGTTGGGTAAATCCATACCATCACCAGACAATTTGGTTGATGAGGATGTTGTGGAGGGGGCTGTAAGTGACAATACAGATCGCAGCCCAACAATTCCCGAAATCGTTGAAGTTGTTGATACTATTAGGGAAGGGGGTGTAGATGACAATACTACCCCCGAACCGATAATTTTTGAACATTTTGAGAAATCTGAAAATAAGGATCTGGTGATGGGTGACTTTATACCACCACCAGATCAAACCAGTCACTCACTCTTGGTACCGATCCACCTGTTGGACGATGATCAAGAAGATGATGCTGACGAGTTGGTTTTTGAAAATAAGAAACATGATTTTATCGCCACTCATGATCCATTCATGAATGGAAAATTAGATGTGATTAATACCATCGATGAGGACATATGGAAGCATCCTGACATGTTGCCTTCCGATTCCATTCGATTGGAAAAATTTTATTGGTACTGCAAAGCAAAATTGCAAACTGAAGATAGCACGCGAGATGCAAGTAAAATGAAATCTACAAAACAATTACTGGGAGAGGCACTGGGCGTGCTCCACGCTAAGCCAGTAATGTTGAAGAGACACCGAAGGAAGGACCGAGCTTGGAGGTTTAAAGCCACTTCTAAGCATTCACGCGAAATAATCAGAAAACAGCAACCGGGCAGCAACAGAGGAACCGGCAAACCATTTGACCCGGGGAAATTGGAAAATGGAATCAACGGAGGGACGGTGGCGACTGAAATTCAGTGGAGTCAAATGGCGTACGACCCACCGTAGCCGCAGAAAGACGGTCCAGCTAAAAGACTGAGCAAAGAAGCGCTTTCGGGAGGCAACCCAGCATTTCGGTACGTATTTTTTATTTTTGTTTTTTTTTTAATTTTTAGTTTTTATTTTGTCAAAATATCACTTGGAAAATTTTTCAAAATGACATGGCATGGCCCGAGTGTGGGATGGTCGAACGAGATTTTAAAATAAATGAAAAACGAAAAAATTGTAAAAATCATAGATAGAGCCGCTATCTTTAAAAATAGAGGCGGTATCTTTGGGTGGGTCGCGATTCTGGTTTAAACCCAAAATAGAGCCGCTATTTTCCAAACCCCCCCTCCCATCTTCGCGACTGTTAACGCCGACCACGATCAAAACTCTTCGGATTTTTCTGGTTTTGCGCAATTGATCCAACCAATCTTCAATTAAGCATCCAAGGTATGTTTCCTAACTGTCCTATTTACGGTTTCACGCAAAATCAAGGCTGAATTTGAATTTTTGAGCCGATTTTGGGGTTTCGGGTTTCGCAACCTTTAACCCCAATTCGGGCCATTTCTGTGGTGTTTTTCATGAAATTGAACATTAGGGGTTTGTTAGTCGGACCTTTAGCAACCTGTTGGTACAATCAATTGAGCAAAAACAAGTCGGATTTGAGCATTGAGAAGTTAGGGCCCGTTTTTGGGTTTTTCGCGAATCAGACCTTTCATCCTCAAATCGAACGATTTCTGGCTCGTTTTTCATGCAATTGACAACTAGGGTTTCTTAATCGCTGCCCTAGCTACCTAGTGATAGGTTCAATTTGACAAAAACAACAAAAATTTCAGAAATTCGTGAATTAGGGTCGAAATTAGGGTTTTTCGGCCTTTTGCTCGATTTGGTGGATTTGTTGCTTGTTTTTCTGAAAATTGACAGAGGGCTTTTTGTTAGTGGTTAGTTTAGGATGCTATTGGTATGTTCAATTTGATAAAAACAGGTCGGATTCGAAAATCATGATTTCTATGGTTTATAATCGGGGGTTTTGACTTTAATGAGAAATAAGGGCAATTTTAGCTTGTTTTTCTGAAATTAAACTTAGGGCTTTTGTTAGCCTATAGTTTAGGAATATATTAGTGCAATCAATTTGAAAAACGGACTAAAATTGAAAAATCGAAAAATCTGGGGCTTTTCGTGCATACTCGCGACGCGGTCATCTTCATTTGGTGCCGCGGACTTTCAACTTTGATCGACAGACACCGGATTTCATCGCATCTACGCGTCGCGGCCTTGACACTTCGGCGTCGCGGAGACGGGGAATCAGCAAGGACAACAACTCGCAATAAATAATTTTCTTTTGTGTATTTTGTAATTTTTAATATGTTTGTTAGTATCTGCCAAACTGTGATTGCTGCACCAACTGATGGAGTTACATAACGCAAGTGTGGGGTCACCGTACCCCTACACTTGTGTTATGCCGGCGTGTTCACTGCTGCGCCCGACTCCCGTATTTCATCGTGAATGACGCGAACAATCGACCCTGTTACAAATGGTTCTGACAGCAAGCAATTCGTCGTTCCTAAGGGGTAAGTCATTCTCCCTTGTTTTGACATTTTTATGTACAACGGGGACGTTGTACGGTTTTAAGTGTGCGGTGCGGACGGTCGAAAGAGTAGTTTTTTGAAATTTTTGCGGGAAATGATTGATTTTAGCAACTTTTTCAAAATTTTTAATAGATTGTAATTTTGAAACGAATAGTTTTTTATTGTTTATAGCATTGGTATTTTTCAAGAAATACTATGTAGTTGTGATAATGCTATTAGTTTAGTCAAATAAGTTGAGTTTTAGGAGTTAGAAAATTGGAGTGTTTTAAGCTTGGAATTTAGGAAGGAATTGTCAATCTGTGGCCTTTGTTGTTCGAGCCGGTAGGTCCGAAAAGGGTGGCCTCGAAGAGGCATTTATGCACCTTACCACCTAAGATCGTTTGGTTTGGGATGGTATTTCTGAAAGCTCGTTACACGGACAACATCGAAAGTCATGGACAGTTCTTTAATGGCCTTTAGAATCTGAATGAGTAAGTACACTTCATTGTGGACAGAAAATTTGTAATCAAGGGTTCTTTAGAAAGCCATGAATCCCAAAGAACAGTCCAATTATGTTTTCGCGAACTATTCCACTCTAACTCATAGGGCAATAAGCTTTGAAACTAAACACATTCAAAAATTGTTTGAGTCTTTATTAGAATTTGTTAAAAACTCTCTTGCTTGGGGACGAGCAAGGCACAAGTGTGGGGTGTTTGACAACGCCTAGTAATATCAATTATTTTAGGCGTTGTTTAGCCGTGTTTTAGTTAATTTATAATTATTAATTGGCTAATATCACTTACTTTTGTGCCAAAGTGCTTGGAAATGTTTTTAGTGTAAATGCAGGGGTTTTAGTGCAATTCTGGAGAAGTTGTGGAGCAAAAAAGCCAAAAAATCGGATATGGCGGAAATAGAGGCGCTATCTATCAGAGATAGAGCCGCTATCGACAATAGAGCCGCTATTTCTTGAGATAGCGCCGCTATCTCACGACCGTATAAAATCTTCGTATACCGAGATTTCGGGATAAGGAAACACGCGCGTCGCGGTTTCTAAGTGGCCGCGACGCGGAAACCCTAGTTTCGCACAACTATAAATACCGGAGTCCCGTCCGACTTTTCACTCATCCCGGGACGCGAAGGAGGGATCCGGAAGGCTGATTTCGTGATTTTTCTCAGTTACATCAATAGTTTGGTTAGTAATTTAGTTTTTATCTTATTTTATCAACTCGGTATCGAGGTATTCCATAATCGGGATTTCTCTCGATTACTCGATGTTCGTTTAGAATTGTAGTTTCTGATTTCAGTGATAAATACTTGGTATTTTGGATCTGATTTGATTGTTTGGATATTGGTTTGATGTTTGGTTTTTGAATTATAAAGTTAATCATTCGGGTTGATGTTTATTGGCACTTTTTTGGTATTGTTTTTATTGAATGCTTGTTTGGATGATTTGGGATTGTTATTGCTTCTGATTTTTCTGGAATTTACTTCTGGAATCAGTAAGTAATCTTAGGTTAGAACTTAGTTTAGTTCAGTTCAGTTCATGCTTGACCTGGATTTTGGCAATTGTTTCGGTATTTGTTTCGGGAAAGTAGAAACAATACCGCTGACTGTAGAGTGACACTACAGTTGGTATACTATCGTCTTGTCCTAACCACCAAACTCCTGCGGATCGACCCTGACTACCACCATACTAGTAAGAGTGAGGTATTTCTTTATTTTTGACCGCACGACGACCTAGGCGTGTCAAGTATTAGGTCTGGGTCTTAATGTTTTTCCTTTTTAGGTCTCTATAATTATGTCGGTGATACTAGCTTTGTTTCTATGCTTGATTTGTGGTCGTATTATGAAAAAGTAGCAATCAATTTTCCTATATATATTGTATTGGGAAATACTAAATAAACACCCCATTATATTTCGTATACACCCTAAATTAAAGTTAACTACTTTTAATTGTTGAAACTACATTATTTTCCGGAAAAATTAGATACGAATGAACAAAAATAGTTTGCATTTTGTTAAAGGGTGTATATGGGATGTATATTTAGCAACACCCTTTATATGAACCTTCTTTGTGATAATTGCAAAGAGAATGAATATTACAACAACTTGTTTTTGATCCCACATTTTGTGTAACCTAATGTTTGTTATTACTTTTCTCTTTCTCTCCGTGTTTTCATGCATATCACGTAAACAGAAAACCCCTCCTTAGTTTTTTTATAAACTAATAATACAAAAAGTGATATCTACATAAGAGCGGCATTCGGTTGAACAGGGTGTTGACAACGCCTAGTAATATCAAATATTTTAGTCGTTGTTGAGCCCTATTCTTAGTGAAATAATATCATATAGATCGTGGTATTCTCACTTTTCGTGCTAGCACTTGTTTGGAAAGAAATAATGAAAACAGGGTCCAAAAGCGTGCAATTTGGAAGAAGTTTGAAGATCAAGGAAAAATCATGAAAAAACGTACGCGCGCTGTGGAATTCATAAAGGCGCGACGCAGTTATTGAAAGGTTTTCCGCAACCATGAACTAAACACCTAAGTTCACATGCAACCTAGAAAAGATCTACGTTTTCTTACATTGAACATGTAACTAATTCCTAAAGGCCAAACAAAAATTAACTAAAAGAATAAATAAGAAAAACTAACCTTTAGTTTTAATCTTGAAGCTTAGCAGCACAAGTGTCCTGCCTCAAATGAGATCATACCCAGGGAGCCAGAGGAAGGTCACGAAAAAATCCAGAGATAATTGAAGAATGAGCACCAATAATGAGGCCTAGGGTTCCCTATTTATAGGGAAACAAGAAACCCTTGCCGTCAGCCATTTTCCGGATTATACGTACGCGCGTCGCGGCCTTTACATTGGCGCGCCACGCGCCGCAATTCAACTATTGAATTCGTACGAATATGTACGCGCGTCGCGGCCTTTACATTGGCGCGCCGCGCGCCGCAATTCAACTACTGAATTTGTACGACTTTAATCCTTGACTTCCTGATTAATCTAATTAATGCCACAGAAATTAATCTAATTAATTCCTGATTAATTATTAATCAATCAATATAGTTTCTAATTAATATATTATCAATTTAATACATTAACAAACCATATCCTTTATTTCTATTGATTTATTAATCCCATAATAAACCAACCTTTCTCTCTACCGAACTTTCTACCAAACCTCCAGCTATGAGGGCAACCCAAATGGACTTTGCTTCTATTAATTAGGTAAATACAAATTATAAGTCATGGCTTAGACACCTAATCCAACAGTCTCCCACTTGGATAAGTCTATGACTATAATTACCAATTTAACCTCTAATTAATCAGCAAACTGTAGCTTCCTAGAAACTGCTGCCAAACTCTGACCTAGTCAGTTCTGTCCATAGATAAGTGATCAGATGATCCTCCGTCCAACAAGATATTTTCAGACATGAGACATGGATTGAGATCAATCTCTGTCTGACACACTGTTTCCCGATTTCCGATTTTGCTTATAACTTTTAGACTTCTAATTGAACGAATCAATTAAGTCCTGGCTGGCCAGCGCTTCAGTCAACTTCAAAATCATCGAGTGGCCAACAGATATATGTTTCCCGTCTGGGTCAAGGGACGAATAAGCTTCGACTAATATGTTATATCTTTTACCCGACAAATCACTCACAACAGCACGTTTTATAACATCGAGTTACCGATGCGTTTTCGTACTATCAATGAACAACCGTCTTGCAAATTATAACTCATATCTCTCCACTTTAAGACCATAAGATATTATCATCTCAACATTGCTCGTGATATAATCCATGAAGCAATCCATTGAGCGCGGGTTTATCCAATACTCAAATCTCCATTTCCAAGTACTCATGAACGTTGCAGCAATCTTATTGCTATGTCTAACTCCTTAGACAATCTACAAACCAATTCATGACAGTCTTCCTTCATACTTACTCCCTAAGAGTATGAACGACTGTGGATATTTGAATAATCCAATTATTCAGGAAGTAAACATGCAAAAGTGAAACATAAAATCTGACTGGCAGCTACTCCTGCTTATTACCAAGTCTCCACGAGGTAATCACCAAGTCGGATTTATCATAACTATTATTGGTTTCTTATTCTCTTTTAAGCTTTCAATTCAAGCCTTTTATATCTATGTCTATGACCTTTTCACTCTTTCTATGTATCCAAGTGTCTAACACTTATACACTTTATTGCAGATGATCTTATCGGATACTCTTCAGATGATATCTCAATTTGTCATTTTGTCATTTTCTCTCATAACTCCATTCCGGTGATGTGTACCGTGACTGCCCATGGTTCTCGGGTCTTTAGTCTACATGACTACACCCTAAGACAATTTCGAGGTGTCATGATGTGCCGGTGAAAAACACGTGCTCCATCAGAAACCAACGAAATTCTTTAACCATGAAGTCCTACAGTACCACGTTCTGGTGTAAACAATTACCGATTTGAAAACCCTTTCAAATCAATCACCCTAATAATTTCCCAATGATTTCTCACATCTGTTCAAAAAAAAATCCATTCAGTATTCTCAGCCAGGCAATATCCTGAATCCAACTTACAATGCTCCAAGCATTAAGTCATCAGGATATGTTCATAACACTTCTGATTTGTCCAAGAGGCTCGAGGAACCTGATGTAATCTCATTCAAAGCCCTTTCAGAATCCTAAGATTACCAATAATCCCTGTGTCATGATTTTCGGAAACCATTTCCTTTCAGGGACTCTTTCTTATGTATCTTGAATCCCATCAAGATCATATTCTCAACGGCTAAGTCAATACTGTCAGTCTCATCTATCTGATAGATGTCTATGAACTACGTGAGCATGCTGCACCTTCTTTGTTTCTTTCATGCCAATTCATTACACTTTGCAATGACTGGAAACTCCATTCCTGGGGTTATGCATCTTGAATCTCATCAAGATCATATTGGCAGAATTCTGATCTATCTAATAGATGTTCACAACCACCTGAGTATGTTGTATCTCTTAAAGTCTTTCATAGCTAACCGTTTCTTAACACCAAGTCATTACACTTTGTAATGATAAGAGATGTTTCCTAGAACCAGTATGTAACCTACATACATTGATAGAAGATAACAACGATACTCCCACTGGCTTTGACACCGTTATATGACTCTTTCGGACTATTCACAAAATCCAGAACTTATGGCACATTTTTCAAAACAGAAATCCAAACCTTTCCGACATATTAAAGGAAATTTTTCAGGCTATTCACAAAATCCAAACCTTTTGGCCTATTTTGAGAATCCGAATATCCTTTCTTGCGAGATGCCCATGGGACGAATCCCGGGGCCATGTACCTTTTGTAATGGCATGCTCTATGTGAGTCCCTATTAGTGTGCCGGTAAACCACACACGCTCCACTAATGACTCATACTATGCCACGCAGAATCCTCTCGGATTACATCTTCTATTGAGAGTGCTTCTTTCAGAATCAGTTGCTTGACTCCAAGTGATGACTCATTCAACCAGATGTTCTGTAAGTACATTTCTATGTTCCCTTCTTTTGATGATTCAATTACTCCCACTGGTTCCTAGACCAGTTGTAAAGATCAATCAAACTGTCACATAGACGGTGTCTCGCGGTAAGGTTCTCTTATTTTGCAGCAACTGGGTTCACCAATGCTTCCAGCAGTCGGATTACTTATCCGTACCATCTTTAGTGTTTTACCACTACCCGGTATATCACCCAAATCAGAACTCCTTATGACAGTGACAATAACTACTGGTCAAGCGAAGAGAGGGTATGTCAGGTTTAACAGGAATCTAATTCCTGGTCAAGTATCAGTGGTGACTAAAGGTTCTTTCACTTGGCTAAGCCCTGAACTCATTCAGAATTATTCTTACTCCCACTGTTTCCTTAGAACTTGAGTTCTTTCTAAAAGTACTCTTCTTTCAAAGGATAACCAGAGTGGCCAATGAAACGACATTGCTGATTAGTTTCAGGCTTGTCATGAGATTCAGACGAATGCTACATGACCCTGGACTTTCTATGTACTAGTAGGATGATCCCAGCTTTACATTTCAGACAGTGTCAACATAACCTACTTAGTCTAAGATGTGGTCGGAATATGGCTTCTGCGGTCTGACTGGTTGAATATTCAATTCATTGAAATATTAGTCGGAAATGTATCCGGTGTATCTTATACACCGAGGATCAAAACTATTTCGATCAATGCTCCATCATCTTCCCTAAGACACATTATAACCATTAGTGTTCTTGGAAGAGGATAAACTGTGAAACATTTTATCAGTCTATGTTGTTACTCAGGTTCTGTTGATCTTATGCTTCCTTTGAAATCTTTGAACACTTCAAGGTTCCAATCAATCGCTTATTGCGATGAACGAAGCCATATTTGTCAAACCATTTGGCAAATATCATGAAGCATAACTAATCGTGTTCTGTTCGATGATTCGAGCAATACACAGTAACTTATGTGTCTGTTGCTCAAAATTTTAATACCTTTACAGTTCCATGTAAATTTATGACTTTGTTAATATTGTTCAAGACATGCAATCATCAACTGACTCCAAGTCAACTGATTCCAAAATCCTATCCATTGGATCTTTGGGTGATTCCTTTCTTGCCACAATTAATTTTATTAAGCACTCAATTCATCATGTGACTCTAAGTCAAATGATTCCAAAGTCGTGTCCAACTGGACCTTTGGTTGAAGTGATTCTCATAAAATTCACTTTAACAATCATAAAGAACACAATTTACAAATCCAATCCCATTGGATGTATCAACATTCAAGTTATTACCATTTACGTCATCAACACATTCACACAACATTTCGAGGACAATTAAAAACAACCATGTTAAAAAAAATATTTCATTAAACCAGAATTATCCTCAGAACAATGTACAATGCGAATCTATGTTAAATGTATCTATAAACCAATAACAAGAACAAATATCTAGCTTAACTCCAAAAATGCACGAGCTCCATATCCAATCTGAATATGCTCCTGTGCGACAACATCCCGCATCCTACAGAGTCCATGCATACAGAGCAAATGTGAGAAACACATCCTGTATCAAGGAAATGAGGATTAGGTGTTCTCAATTCTAAGATATTTATGAGTTTACCAAACGGTTTGGTTTTGGAGCATTTTTTCAATCTTTCCGTGACTGTGTCCCACCTTGTGGATTCCCAGTTTGAAACATCGAACAATCGGTCCAGACGATCTGGATCATTTCTTGATGCACCTTAATACTTGACTCAATCCTGAAGCAGTTGAATTAATTGAACTATGCTTCTCCATGAACGATTCATACAGAGTCGACATTGAATGCACTTCCACGATTGTCTTATCCGGTTACCCTTTCTGTTCATCTGGATGAACAGATCAGCGAGTTGAGCTAATGCTTAACTCCAGATCACAAAGGGAAACCAGTTTTATACTGTTCGCCTATGTATCCCTCAATCTTGGGAACACACAAACTGGTGCTACTTCCTTCTAGTTTGCAACTTCAAAGCTCTTTGAAGATTCTAGTTCGTTCCCTTTATTCAACCAGTTCACGGAACCTTTCCTGAACTAGCTGTGCTAACTTATCAGACTCCAGGAATTCTAAATCCCTGCGGAACTCGGGGTTAATGATCAATAGCATAAGGCAACGAACTTCCTTGGACTCAATAGTCAAGGAGTCATGCTCATCACAAGCTGCTGTGTGATGCCATGTTTGGGAGCGGACACTCAGTTTGATATGGTTCGCCAGTAAAACTAAGAACTATTCTCTAATTGCAAAACCATATCATATAGTCAAGGCCAGTCAGCCTTACCATATTTAACAAGTGCTTTCTGAAGCTCTCAGAAATGGGTGAAGAAGGGGAAGGAGGAGAATGACACTTTCTTCTGACATATATAAAATTTGAATTTATTCGTTTAATTCATCCTTTTAAATAATTACCCAATATACATTATTTAACAAGGCTAGGATCCAAAATACCCCAACTATGCTGTGAAGAGGGATGCCGTAGTCACAACACAGTGGTCATTAAGGTAGATAACTTTTATCAATTTCAGTCTTATGAAATTCCTAGATCTGTGAGATTCATTGAACTGTTCAATGGCATGTTTAATCTCGGATATGCCCCACCGTTTGTGAATGGGATGCCGAGGATCAGAAACCGGGTGTGAATAACCATGCAAATTAGCTTGCTACTCTCGGGGTCCATTATTATCTCAAATTGATGTGCCAATTAACCACACACGCTCCATCAACAATGATAACACCCGAGAAACCCATTGCCACTCTTTTTTTTTTTTTTGGTAACGGAGGAACCCAACTAACCCATCATTTGGGTGACCCAGCTGAGCCAACCTCTGGGGTGCACTGAACCCCCCGGTAGTGCCCGTGCTCCCTTTTAAAGCATCCCCATTGGGGAGACCAGTGGCCATCCCTGATTGAAACCTGTGGGAATCGAACCCTGGACCTCCTCTATGAGGGGCAAGAGCCGTAACCACTAGGCCATCAGGAGATGGTTCATTGCCACTCTTTATGAACCCCCATTGGTGTGTCGGTAACCCACACACGCTCCACCAACGTTTCACAAAGTGCAATGTGCAATTTCATGGGTTAGCATCAAATTCACATTTTTTCTAAAGTAACTAGATTGGGAATTCTTGTACGGGTTCTAGTACTTTGATCATTATACTTTTAATGATTAAGCGGTCCTATCAAAACTGTTCGGCTAACGACCCTCCACTGATCAGGCTAGCGGTGGGTGAGAGTGAACACCTATTAGACCGCCATATTATAGGCAGTCTCCTTATACCCACTTTATAGACTAGCTTCGTGAATGAGGCCTACTAATGATTTGACTAACCAATTTATCTTATACATATAGTATTAACCTTTTATAATATATATAAGATGTATTTTAAATCTTTTAAAATATTCCTGGTTTATCTTTTAATTTCCTGAAATTTAACTATTAAATTTCAAATTAAATTAAACCTTTAATTTGATTTAATTTATCTTTTAATTAAACTATTAATTAAATTAATTAAATCTAGATATTTTAAACCTTTTAAAATATTTTAGGATTTATCCTTTAATTTTTGAAATTTAACCATTAAATCAAAATTAAATTAAATCCTTTGAATTTTCTTTTAATTAAACAATTAATTAAATTAATTCTAATGTAGATAGGTTTTTCCAAATTAATCAAATCAATTTAAACCAATCTTAAACCCCTAATTATCGAATTCATAACAAACTGGGTTTAAGGTTATCCAATTAATTAATCAATTAAAGTTACCAAAAATAGAAAACCTCCTAAAACCCTAACCAGGAAAATCGAAAAAGAAGGGGGGGAGGGGCTAGGGTTTCAAAAACCCTAAACCCCAAAATCGAAATCAGGCCCAAAAGATTTATAAACAATAAACCCTAATTAGGAAAACTATTACAGCCATTCAATAAGAAAACAACCAAACGCTCTGATACCACTGAAAGGTTTTCCACAACCATTAACTAAAAACCTAAGTTCACATGCAACCTAGAAAAGATCTATGTTTTCTTACATTGAACATGTAACTAATTCCTAAAGGCCAAACAAAATTAACTAAAAGAATAAATCAGAAAAACTAACCTTTAGTTTTAATCTTGAAGCTTAGCAGCACAAGTGTCCTGCCTCAAATGAGATCACACCCAGGGAGCCAGAGGAAGGTCACGAAAAAATCCAGAGATAATTGAAGAATGAGCACCAATAATGAGGCCTAGGGTTCCCTATTTATAGGGAAACAAGAAACCCTAGCCGTCAGCCATTTTCCGGATTATACGTACACGCGTCGCGGCCTTTACATTGGCGCGCCGCGCGCCGCAATTCAACTATTGAATTCGTACGAATATGTACGCGCGTCGCGGCCTTTACATTGGCGCGCCGCGCGCCGCAATTCAACTACTGAATTTGTACGACTTTAATCCTTGACTTCCTGATTAATCTAATTAATGCCACAGAAATTAATCTAATTAATTCCTGATTAATTATTAATCAATCAATATAGTTTCTAATTAATATATTATCAATTTAATATATTAACAAACCATATCCTTTATTTCTATTGATTTATTAATCCCATAATAAACCAACCTTTCTCTCTACCGAACTTTCTACCAAACCTCCAGCTATGAGAGCAACCCAAATGGACTTTGATTCTATTAATTAGGTAAATACAAATTATAAGTCATGGCTTAGACACCTAATCTAACACGACGAAGTTATAAGGCGGTGGAGAAAAATTCAAATGCCGATAAAACGGGGATAAACCACTACGCGTGGCATCGAGATTTTTGAAACTATAAATAGAGGCTCTTAGGCCGGAAAAACTAGCGAAGACTGGTGTAAAATCGACTCCCAAGGCTCTTTGACTCTGAGATTTAGCTTCAGCAACCATCTTTTGGTGTTTTCAGGTGTTCATATTTAATTTTCATTTAGTTTAATAGTTAGTGATAGTTGGCTAGTATCCTTGGGAGTGACAACCATTGGCATTGAGTCTTTGTTTCTGTTTTTCAGTAGTTGTTTACTGTTTTGGAACCTTAGAATCTGATTTGGTTAATAGTAATCATTCGGTTTATGTTAATTGTTGATTTTTCGGTGTTTATACTTTTTATTGAATTGTTGAATGATTGTATTGTGTTTGATGTTTGATTTGCCTTTGTTTGCTTCTGATTTGGAGATGTACTTCTGATTTCAGTAAGTAACAAGGTTTTGTTGGTGGTTTAGTTTAGTTTATGCTTGTTTGGAATTAGTAGATTTTATGCTTTTTTGGGATTAGTTGTCAAAAGTTAGGAATTAGGTCCTCTGACTGTAGCGTGACACTACAGTTGGTAATCTGTCACCTGTCTTGACCACGTAAATCCTGCGGATCGACCCTACCACTGTGCTAGTGTGTGTGTTAGGTATTTTTCTTATTTTTGACCGCACGACGACCTAGGCGTGTCAGGTGTGCAACCCGATTTCTATTGATTGTGATTGTTTTTGCAAGCAATTGACTAACTGGAGGTGCATGAAAAACGGAGAGGAAGAGATTAAAGGAGGTGGCTTTGATTGAGTTCGTTTTGTACGTGACGAAAGACGGTAAAGGTGGTTGTGACCTTGTTTTCTTGATTGGTGGAAGAGTACTCTCAAGAAAAGCTTGTTAAAGAGATTAGGGATGTCAGAAGGTAGAAAAGAATGCCGATGGTACTTAGAATAGAAGGTTGGTTTGAGAGTCAGTTTCGAAAAAGGTGTAGCCCTTTGCTGCAATGCAGACGTAGCAGAGAACCTATTTTTTTGTTCGTTTTATTTTTAGGGGCTATGATGCTGTTACCAAAGGTTGAAGTCTTGAAAGTAGGTTCTGTCCTTGATCAGCCTGGTTGTTTAATCAAGGTATACTAATTACCCAAAGGCACAAAAAACATGAGCGGAAGAAAATAAAAGCAGGCGACTTTGAGTTGGTTCGTGTTGTGGGAAATAGAAAACGATAAAGGAGTTGGTGACCTTGTTTTCTTGAGCGTTGGTAGAATCTCTAGGAATAGGATTGATCGGCAAAGGTATCGCTGTCAAAATAAGAAGGGAATGGAGAAAAAACTCAGTGTGAACATTATGGTGGTGGAAGTTCAAAACGGGTGGCTTTGGATGTGGTCAAGGTCCGAGTAGTCGATATTGTAATGAAGGTGTCCAACGGGATGCCATGTTACATGTTACATGGGTTGTGAACAATCAAAATGAGTTAACTTAGAGAAGACTATGGATGTGACGGAGATGGTGGCCGGGTGTCCGGGTAAAGTCGAGAATGGAATGGTATAAACAAATCGATTAGGGGGTGAATGTTGGATTAATCAGTTTGTTATGGGTAAGTGAGTCAAGGGATGATGGAATAAAATATACTTTCTTATAAAACATCCATTTATCTTTATAAAATATTCCTAGGTATTTATTTCTCCTAAAAGTATTAGGTGTGGCTCTCAATGTTTTTCCTTTTTAGGTCCCTATAATTATGTCGGCGATATTAGCTTTGTTTCTATGCTAGATTTGTGGTCCGAGTAAGAAAAAGTAGCAATCAATTTTTCTATATATATTGTATTGGAAAATACTAAATAAACACCCCATTATATTTCATATACACCCTGAATTTAAAATTAACTACTTTTAATTGTTGAAACTACATTCTTTTCCGGAAAAATTAGATACGAATGCAGAAAAATAATTTGCATTTTCTTAAGGAGTGTATATGGGATGTATATTTAGAAACACCCTTTGTATGAAGCTTCTTTGTAATAATTTCAAAGAGAATGAATATGACAACAACTTTTTTCTAGATCCCACATTTTGTGTAACCCAATGATTGTTATTACTCTTCTCTTTCTCCCGATGTTTTCATGCATATTACGTAAACAGAAAACCCCTCCTTAGTTTTTTATAAACTAATAATACAAATAGTGATATCCAACATCTGGAATAAGAGCGGCATGCGGTTGAACAGGGTGTGCAACCCGATTTCTCTTGATCGTTATTGTTTTTTCAAGAAATTGACTAACTGGAGGTGCGTGAAAAACGGAGACGAAGTGATTAAAGGAGGTGGCTTTGATTGAGTTCGTTTTGTAGGTGACGAAAGACGGTAAAGGTGGTTGTGACCTTTTTTTGTTGATCGGTGGAAGAGTACTCTCAAGAAAAGCTTGTTAAAGAGATTAGGGATGTCAGAAGGTAGAAAAGAATGCAAATGGTACCTTCAATAGAAGGTTGGTTTAAGAGTCGGTTTCGATAAAGGTGTCGCCCTTTTCTGCAGCGCAAACGCAGCAGAGAACCGATTTTTTGTTTGTTTTATTTTTAGGGGCTATGATGTTGTTACCAAATGTTGAAGTCTTAAAAGTAGGTTCCGTCCTTAATCGGTCTGGTTGTTTAATAAAGGTAGACTAATTACCCAAAGGCACAAAAAATATTAGCGGAAGGAAATAAAATCGGGTGGCTTTAAGTTTGCTTCGTGTTGTGGGAAATAGAAGACGATCAAGTAGTTGGTGACCATGTTTTCTTGAGCGGTGGTAGAATCTCTGGAAATAGGATTGATCGGCAAAGGTATCGCTGTAAAAACAAGAAGGGAATGGAGAAACAACTCGATGTGAACAGTATAGCGGTGGAAGTTCAAAACGGGTGGCTTTGGATGTGGTCGGGGTCCGAAAAGTCGATATGGTAATGAAGGTGTCCAACGGGATGCCATGTTACATGTTACGTGGGTTGGGAACAATGAAAATGATTTAACCTACAGAAGACTTTGGATGTGACCGAGATCGAGGCCGGGTGTCCGGGAAAAGTCGAGAATGGAATGGTATAAACAAATCGATTAAGCGGTGAATGTTGGATTAATGAATTTGTTATGGATAAGTTAGTCAAGGGAAGATGGAATAAAATATAGTTTCTTATAAAACTTCCATTTATCTTTATAAAATATTCCTAGGTTTTTATTTCTCCTAAATGTATTAGGTGTGGGTATCAATGTTTTTCCTTTTTAGGTTTCTATAATTATGTCGGCAATAGTAGTTTTGTTTCTACGCTAGACTTGCGGTCCTAGTATGAAAAGCTAGCAATCACTTTTCCTATATATATTGTATTGGGAAATACTAAATAAACACCTTATTATAGTTTGTATACACAGTAAATTAAAGTTAACTAGTTTTATTTGTTGAGACTACATTCTTTTCTGGAAAAATCATATATGAATGGTCAAAAATAGTTTGAATTTTGTTAAGGGGTGTATATGGAATGTATATTTAGCAACACCCTTTGTATTAAGCTTCTTTGTTGTTGGGCCCTATTTTGGTGGTTTATGCTTTGATTCTTGGTCTTGTAGTTAGCTTGGGCTTTTGGGCTATCTTGTGTATTTGGGGGCTAGTTTAGGGGTCTAGTATAAATACTAGGTATGTTAGGCGTGTTTGGGTGTTGATGAGCTGGACGAAATCGTGTATGTGAGGTGGAGAGAATTCGTGTTGCTTGTTAGTGTATGTTCAATTGTACCAGTCGTTCATTCAATACAACGAGTACATTTTGATCATTTGATTCTTATTTGTTTCATCTTATTCATGTTTCTTGATTATTGTTCAATTGGGATTCCTCACCAATTGAACATTGTGTGATTGATATCGTGTTAGATAGAATTCGGGACTTACAATTGGTATTAGAGCTTGAAAACAATTTTTATTGTTTTGGTTTCAATCAGTTTTCGAGAAAAATAAGGATTTTTGAAGGCTTTGTTGTGTGCTACGGTTCATCGAAATTGTTAGGGTTCATAAAACCTTCATCGTGTTCATCGGGATTTATTTGCGGAAAGAAATGATTCAAATCTCACAAATCACGACTGTTAAGGAATTTACCATATTTTTGTCGATTTCGGTGCAGGAATACAAAGGATTTCGGTAGCTAAAGGAGGTTATCGGTCAACATTTAGGTCAAAGTGAAGGTTTTCGGTCATTATCTGGTCATATTTGAAGGTTATCGGTCAACATCAAACTCAAACTTAGGGATTTCGGTCAAACTCTAAGTCAACAATCAAGGTTTTTGACGGCTAGGAGGTTGTCAGTCAGGATATGGTCAACATTTGGTGTTTTCGGTCAAGATTGGTCAAATCTTCAAGGTTCTCGGTCAACTATTGGGATTTCAGTCAAACCCTTGGTCAAACTTGGAGTTATCGGTTGACCTTATTTAATTTTTGAAGATTTTTGGATTAAACTCAAACTTTTAAATGGTTTCCACGACAAAGGACCCGTGTGAAATTTCATGCTCTCCAGAATGTGAAATTAAAATAAATAAATACCGCGAACTAAACGAAAAACTTGCCACAGAAGTATTAGATCTTGAAAATCTTGTTTATAACCTTAAAAAGAAAATAAAACCTCTACAAGAATCGTTAGAAGCTAAAACCAACGACTTTAGTAAATTACAAGAAGAGTACATCATAAAAAGTTGTCATCTTAGATTTGCTAATGAGGACATTGTCAAACTGACTGCCGAATTGACTCTTTGAAAGCTAAATTTCAAGATACTGGTTTTTATTTTAAAAAATTCGAAGGGTTAAGTACGATAGTGGAATCGATGATCGAGCATCTGCCTAAATGGGATGAGAACCAGGGTATGGGGTACAAAAGTGTTCCACCTCCATTCAATACCAATTTTACCACACCCCTCGACCTAAACGAAAATATTTGTCGTTGAGAAATACAGCCAGGCTGAGAAGGTTAAGGTAAACAATACTAATGCTATTGTTCAGTGGGCAGATGAAAACAAGGAAGATGATGACAAGTCTGATTCTGAAAAGAGCTCCTCTAACATCTCATCTGCAGACACTTCAGATGTTCGTGTGGGCTATGGCACTGAAGCTGCCAACTGTTTAAAGAAAAGTGATGATGCTGCTTCAAGCTCAACTGATCGGGCCGCTAAATAATTCAAGCCAAGGAAATTTGTACAACAAGCAGCCACTTGCGTGTGTAACTGTGGACGTTCTCAGAAGGAAACTACTTCTGGACCAGGATCCAGTTCCAGTCATGTTTTTCTGAAAAAACAGACATGCTACAATTGTGTAACTCATGGACACATAGCTGGAAACTGTCCACATCATGCATACACTCCCCATCGTGCTCAAAGCCAGAAAAATGTGCCAAGAGGGAGGTCCATCAAAAGAAATATTTCAAGATCTTGCTCAAGGGAAGGTGACTGGAACGACGCCAAAGCGAAGAAACAGGCGCAAAGGGACAGAAGGATTAATCCAAGAGATGGTTCTGCCAAATCAAATTCAGTGAAATCAACATCATCTCAAGGATCGTCATCCAACTCCCACCGACAGTATAGGCCTAAGTCAAAAGGCAGTCCTGCTCCAAAGAGAAGTGTTGGAGCATCCATTCGGTCAACCAAGAAATCCAGACTAAATTATCAATGGGTGCCCAAAGGGAGTAGTTCTAAATCATCTAACTTTTCGGTTAACACTTCAAATTCTTTCTTCGATAAACAGGACAAGGCATGGGAGCAAGTAAAAGGCACAGACAGCAATGGCAAACCCAGTTACAAAATGGACTGGTTCATAAAAGGAACTAATCCTGAGGAATATCATCATATCTCAGTCTGTTAGTAATGGCTGCTTCTTGCACATGATGGGAGACATCTCTCTACTGTATACCACTCAAATTTTCATAGAGAGTATGTGTCTGTTACGGGAAAAAGAAAAGAAACGGCTCACTCAAATGGCAAGTATCTCACGAGGTTCTTCAATTGCAGAAATACGGTTTGGTCTCTTTAAACTCTTCTATCTGGTTTTGGTCTGATGTGCTCATAGAATTTTCTTGATTTTTGTTTCGTTACTGATTTTAATAACATTCATATTTTCGTTATCTCTTCGCTATGCACAATTTTAAGGGGAGACTTAAAATTACAAAAACAAAATAAAAATTATAAAATTCACAATTACAAAAATATTGTCGTCGCATGTTTTAAAGAAAATCGTAAATCAAATAAAAAAAATTAGAAAAGTTTAAAAACACAAAAATATTGTCTTGGACATCGTCCAATCTTGCTTTAGTTATAAGTTTGTTCTTGCTTTGGAAAATGATATCCATGAAGATAAAAATAGTTGTTTTTCTAGTCAAATGTGATTCACATATGTTGCAAAATGAAATAAATGGAATTGAAATGATGCATAGAAGGTTTAATGTTTGTTTAAGGATATGAATGGTTATTGTGGTCGCCTATCTCGTTTGCGTATTATCACCATGAGCTTAAAAGTTCATTATACTTCAAGTTTTTGTGAAAATGATTTTGTCTGAGAATCGATGTCTACCCAATTTCCTCTACATACACGGTTTATCAAACTTGGCTTTCCCAAAGTTTTGGGTCTGAGAGAAACCTTCAGTATACATTATTGGTCTGCTGAGTGTGTCCAATTGTCACAACCCACACTAAAAGAGTGTGTAGTTTAGGGTAGAAGAGGCCAATGTGCACACATGTCAAAAGGTCATTATGTTTAAATAAAAGGAGGCACAAAATTAGCCCATTTAGAGACCTTAAAAGAGGACAATGCGCTCACATGTTTAAAGCCTAAGGAATAGCAATGCAAATTGTATAAGAACTCCTCAAAAGATGCCAATGATGCACAAAAAGAGCAGCAATGAAAACTGTGTAAGAACTCCTTAAAAGATGCCAAAGTTGCACAAGGCAAAACAGTAAGGAAAACATGTAAGAGTGTGGACTAAAAAGGAACATAGGCTTAGGTATAAGAGCCAGTTAACAAAAGATTTCTCGATTAGAAAAGGGAGATAACATGTGCGTGTTATGGAAATTTTTTTGAGAGATAGATTCTCGAGATAGAGCTTTTCATTCAAAGTAAAGAAATTGGAAAAGACATTTCGAAATGAAACAATTTTAAGATAATTATCCGAGTTGGCGATTCTTTCGACACAATAAATGTTCATACCATTCTATAAATTCCAAACTGTATATGTGTTATTTTGAGAAAATTTGTTTTGAAATGTGACTGTGTGGGTCTTGCTTGCAATGAAAAATGTAAGTCTATCCTGAAAATATCAACCAAACGTGGGACGAGCTTCAAATTTGGTAGGATTAATTGGACTGTGGTTTGTACATTTGTTAATTAATTTATTTCATTTTTAATTTTAGTACTTTGAAAATCAAAAATTTTCTGTAAAATCTTTGATTTAAGGGGAGAAATAAACTAAAACTAAAAATGACAAAATTTAAAAAATGCAAAACGAAAAATTAAAAAAAAAAATATTTATTTTCATGTGTATTTAAATTCTAGTGTGTGTGTTCTATTTTAATTTCACTAAAATACTTTATTTTATTTTATTTTATTTTTAATCGTGTCACGAATTTAAAAAAACAGAATTTTCTTTTAATCGCATCTGGACCGAAATCGATGTGTTTGGGCTGAGGGTTATCGGTGGACCCATGGGCCGAAAACCCATGGGGCCCATCTGGTTTTCGGTAGTATATAAACCCTCTTCCGCCTCATTTGTCTCTTTCCAAACCGTAATTCCAACCGTCATATATTTTCTTCTCTCTCTCTCTAAACTCGCGAAGCTTTCCGTCTTTTTCTCGATTTCTTGCAAATTCGACCGTGAAAACAGGTCAAATCTTGTTGGGTTTTGTTGTGATCGATCTAAATATGCATATCTATGGTTCAAATTTGTGTTTTTGCAGGTTTTGATCGGTGTTTGTGGTGTTCGATACCGACTATCGCGATAAGTTTTCGCCGAAGATTGAGCCTGGTTGTCGGTTGGATCAGGGTGGACCGAAATCGTTTTTGATCCGACCCAATCGGACCGAAAACGACAGAACCCGATCAGACCGAAATTGGTCTTAGTGGACCGATATCCAACATTTGGACCGAAATCAGCATTACTGGACCGAAATCATCATTAAATGGACCGAAATCACTTCTTATTGGGCCGAAATCACATTTCAGGGAATATTTTTGAAATTTATTTGAAAATTAAACTGAAAATTTGAGAAAATCAATTCCTTTGTTGAAATAAATTTTCAAATAAATTGAGAAAATTAATTTAATGAGAGATGTGAGCTAAATTAAATTTCGTTCGAAATATTTTCTCACTTGGCTAGTTTGGTACCGATCAATGGCTGCTGAGCTGAAACAACCTACTTGAAGTACGTGGATTCCCACAACATCCCAGGCTATCTGCTGGATCCACCTGCTGCACAAAAGGATGACTTCCAATCCATGATCAACAGACTCAACACCTGCTGCATTTCTCACGCATTACGAGCCAGTCCAGTCATCATCAATGAGTTCTGGAAAGGCGCAGCTGTTGACAAACAGGGAGCAGATGCCGTCGCCATTGAATCAGAAGTGTGAGGTGTGCAGGTTGTCGTCTCTAAACAAGTCATCCGGGAGGTGCTGGAATTTGGTGACGCACCCGGATTTGCAACTGAATACCCTGCTGACAAGGTGAAGGCGGGTCTCGCTGATATGTGCTACGAAAGATCGTACCCTCCCACTATGAAAAAGATGCTTCCACCGTTCTGGAAATTTCTTGCACACACGTTTATGAGTTGTGTGTTTGGTAGAAAAGGGGGTTCAGACGAAATCAGACAAATCACCACCTCTGCCATTGTTTCATTTGCGTTGGACTGGGACTACAATTACTCAAAGTATGTGTTTGAGGAGATGCAGAGCAATCTACAACCGAAGAAGAAAGATCTGTTTCTTATGTATTTGCGCTTTCTGCAAATGATCCTCAATGACCGGTATCCCCAGATTGAGAAGACTACAAACACTCTTGATCTTAAAACCTTGGATCCCAACACATTTAGCCTCATGAAGCAAGTTAGAAAAGGAAAAACTTCATATCAAGGTCTAAAGAAGCTAGTAAATTTTGGAAGGTTTGCATGCAAGGAAGAGAACCATGAGGCCATTGTGTAGGAGATAGAAGTGGAATGAGCTATAGCCAATCTTGTGTTTGCTTTTAAAGAGATCATCGACATTTCTGATGATGAAGATGATGCAATTGAAGAAAACATAGAGGAAGAAGAGCCCGAGCTGACCGAGAAAGAGCTTAATGACCTCTTGGATAGCATGTCCGGCCATTAGGACGATGAAACTAAAAAAGAAACTGGGTTTCTTCAGCCAACTTTGTTGATTCCTCCTCAACCAGTTGTTGCTGATACTGCTGGGCCTACAAATGATTAACAAGAAAACCCATCCTACCCTTGTTCAAAGGAAAAGAAGACGCCTAGATCCACGACCAAGAGTATATGTTAACGTTAAAATCAGATCTTTGACCAACTCATAGTTTGATGTGTTAGGATTGTAATGTCAAACTATTTATTTTGATGGAATGTTAGTATTTTCATATGAATGTTTTAAGGAATTAACAAATGGTTATGTCTTGTGTCTAATATTTAAATATGCTTTATATTCTTAACTGATATCTCGGATAAGTTGTGTTCTGATAATATTGTAATCATCCGAAATTCAGTCATGGATTTCGGAACTCCAAAGAATGTCAAAGATCAGAAAGCACACTTCTCAGAAGACAGAGTTTTGAAGACAATATTCCAAACTAACATAAAAGACCAGTTAGACCAACAAGACCATATTACCAAGATGCTCGGATTCAGAACTGCCAGGACTCCGAAATCCATTCAGGATTTCGGACTATCAATATGAACAACTAAAAGGAAATACCTTACTTAATCATTCCACAAAGAAGACTGAAGATCAAAAGATCATCTAGAAGATAAGGCAAAGGATAAGCACCTCTACGTATAGAATATGATTAGACTAGATCAAGCGTGGCCCCCTAGAAGCATGTCTATTGTACTTAGAGTATTATTATATTATAGACAAGCCACCCTAGTCTGACATTGTATTATTATATTAGTTTCACCTTTCTTATCTGACTGAAGAGAGACGTGTTGTCTACTCTTCAGTCCATAGGTCATTATCCGAAGGTCCTCTCTTAGTCTATAAAAGGGAGACCAAGTTCATCTTCAGTTCTTATGAGTTTGAGAGACTTTATGTAACACTTTCACATTTATCAATACAATCTCTCATTCCATCAACTCTCGTGTTCTTATCTGCATTTCTTATTGTCTTTACTGTTCTAGCACTCTTATCTCTCGGTCTTTATATTTCTAAGTTATATAACTGTTAAATCATATTGTTTATTGTTGAGATATTAAGATCTATTCTAAGTATTACCTCTTCATTATAATTCCGCATCCATCTCAAGTCTTCGGACTTGTCCACCTCCGAAACTTCTCAGTTTCGGAACTTTACTTTCCGCAACTTTACTTTCCGCACTTAGAATATTTGGCGACAACAGTATACGTTCCTGAAACGTCCAAAGATCCTCCAACACCTACTCCCATCACACCCACACCAACTGAAGCTGAACTAAGCTCCATTGTCAAATAAAATACAAGGCCCATTATCCCAGAAGTTCAAAGCCCAATTTTTGAATCCAACCCCACAGATTTCAACATTCCAAGCCCCATAATTGAAAGAAACAAGCCTTTTATTGAAGAAGAAGTGGTGCTGACCACAGAGTTTCAAGTTGGTGGAAGTTCTTCCATCACACCTCAAGCTGATATCTCGAAGGGCAAAATCAAAATGCCTGAGTCTAACTTTCTGGATGTCTCTCTACTGCAAAATAGAGTATTTGAGCTGGAACAGGACTCTACAGAGAAAGACCTGCTAATTGGCAAGCTTGACGTCAGGGTAGATGAGCTAGAGAAAGATAATGCTGAAAAGAACAAAAAATTTTCTGAGCTTCAAGCCAATCTTGGAGGACTGACAGTGTTTTACTTCGATTTAAAACAACGCTTGGCTCAAAATTTGGCGATTAATTTCTTTCTCAAGATGCAGTAGGAAACTCTGAGGCTGCCCCTAGCTCTAGAGTCACTCCACCTACCCCTGATGAGACCCTTGGTGATTACATGTCCTCTGCTACTCTCACTGCCAAAGAGAACCGTGAGAAAAGAAGAAGGTTTGATCAAAAGAAGCAATCAAAGGGCGACACACTGACTAGAATAAACTCCGATCAACACGCTGTTTCAATGAATGAACCAGAAGTGTTTATTTCTGATGTGCAGGAACGGTTCTCTGACAAATATGGAGATCGTTCAGGCATTAAAGTGTGGGGTTTTGAAGGCGAAAAGAACTTGTGGTATGTGAAGAGAAAGAGTTATCGTGTAGAATACTATGATAAGCCCACAAGGTTCACATCCTGGATGAGAGTGAATCTGACAGAGTTGTCCAAAGATCCCTTTCACAATCCATCTCAACAACCTAAGGCATGGATGTTCAAAAGGTTTGTTGAAGATCAAGTGAAGTGAAACTTCAAGGATATGCCGACTGCTAAATCATTCACAAAGAGAGTCAAAGGTGTTAGAGACGGTTATACTGGCAAACGATTAAAGAACGTCTACTGGCCTGCTACTGATAAGCTCAAGACCATTCCCATCTCTAAACCACTTCCAGATGGCACTCTTAATAGCATGGAGTTTTGGGCATTTGATCCCTCATCACATACTGTTGTAATTAAACTGAAAGACAATCAGATTCTTCTGGTTGATCATAGAGACTTGCTAAAGTTTGGTGAACGAGATATTAAGAGGCTTGCCGGTACAAAAATAGTGGTTGAGAATGCCTTGTTTGAAGTTACAACTAAACCATTCACTGGAACAGCCACCAGGATTGTTGAAAAGGGCTATTGGGCTGGAGCATTAGGAAATGCAGACATTCATCTTCTAGATCAAGACTTATCATAAAGACCAGAAAGAAATAACCCAAGGTGGAGATTGTTGGGCCCTATTTTGGTGGTTTATGCTTTGATTCTTGGTCTTATAGTTAGTTTGGGCTTTTGGGCTATCTTGTGTATTTGGGCTTACAATGTAATGGGCTAGTTTAGTGGTCTAGTATACATACTAGGTATGTTAAGCATGTTTGGGTGTTGATAAGCTGGACGAAATCGTGTATGTGAGGTAGAGAGAATTCCTGTGTTGCTTGTTAGTATATGATCAATTGTACCAGTCGTTCATTCAATACAACGAGTGCATTTTGATCATTTGATTCTTATTTGTTTCATCTTATTCATGTTTCTTAATTATTGTTCAATTGGGATTCCGCACCAATTGAACATTGTGTGATTGATACCGTGTTAGATAGAATTCGGGACTTACATTTGTGATAATTGCAAAGAGAATAAATATGACAAAGACTTTTCTCTAGACCCCACATTTTGTGTAACCTAATGCTTGTTATTATTCTTCTCTTTCTCCTGGCATTTGCATGCATATTACGTACACAGAAAACCCTTCCTTAGTTTTTTTATAAAATAATAATACAAAGAGTGATATCCAACATATGGTATAAGAGCGGCGTTCTGTTGAATAGGGTGTGCAGCACGATTTCTCTTGATCGTGATTGTTTTTGCAAGCAATTGACTAACTGGAGGTGCTTGATAAACGAACAGGAAGACATTAAAGCAGGTGGCTTTGATTGAGTTTGGTTTGTAGGTGACGGAAGACGGTAAAGGTGGTTGTGACCTTGTTTTCTTGATCGGTGGAAGAGTACTCTCAAGAAAAGCTTGTTAAAGAGATTAGGGATGTCAAAAGGTATAAAAGAATGTCGATGGTACCTATAATAGAAGGTTGGTTTGAGAGTCGATTTCGAAAAAGGTGTAGTCCTTTGCTGCAACGCAGACGCAGCAGAGAACCGATTTTTTGTTTGTTTTATTTTTAAGGGCTTTGATGCTGTTACCAAAGGTTGAAGTCTTGAAAGTAGGTTCTGTTATTGATCGGCCTAGTTGTTTAATCAAGGTAGACTAATTACCTAAAGGCACAAAAACATGAGCCGAGGAAATAAAAGCAGGCGGCTTTGAGTTTGGTTTGTGTGTGGGAAAGAGAAGTCGATAAAGGAGTTGGTGACCTTGTTTTCTTGAGTGGTGGTAGAATCTCTAGGAATAGGATTGACCGGCAAAGGTATCGCTGTCAAACCAAAAAGGGAATGGAGAAATAACTCGGTGTGAACATTATGGCAATGGAAGTTCAAAACGGGTGGCTTTGGATGTGGTCGGGGTCCGAAAAGTCGACATGGTAATGAAGGCGTCCAACAGGATGCCATGTTACATGTTACATGGGTTGTGAACAATGAAAATGAGTTAACCTAGAGAAGACTTTGGATGTAACCGAGATGGAGGTTGTGTCTGAGAAAAGTCGAGAATGAAATGGTATAAACAAATCGATTAAGGGGTGAATGTTGGATTAATCGGTTTGTTATGGGTAAGTGAGTCAAGGGATGATGGAATAAAATATAGTTTCTTATAAAACTTCCATTTATCTTTATAAAATATTCCTAGGTTTTTATTTCTCCTAAAAGTATTAGGTGTGGGTCTCAATGTTTTTCCATTTTAGATCTCTATAGTTATGTTGGCAATATTAATTTTGTTTCTATGCTAGACTTGTGGTCCTAGTATGAAAAGGTAGCAATCACTTTTCCTATATGTTGGAAATGAAATTCAATTAATGACTAAGTAAGAACAAGTATTCCGAAGGAATGATTAAAAACAATAAAGATCACACACACTGATAATCAAGAAAAATGATGAACACAAGAATTGAATAGAATAAGTGCCGAATGCTTTAGTATTACGATTAGGGTTTTACAATGGAGGTGAGTATTATGCACATTCGACACAGATGGTATCATTGATATTTATAGATGATCAGTGATACCAATAGTATAAAAAGATATACTAATTATTCTAACTAGTACTATCCAATAGAAATGCAGCAACGTGCAACACGTAGACTACCAGAGGCACGTGCAGTGGATAATGGTTGTTACTAGAAAACCTTGAGATCCTCCCTCCAGAGTAAATCCTTCAGACCTTCAGGTGTATGACTTGAGTTTCTGTAGAAAATAGACCTTCGGATGGGAATACACTTCCCACAAACTTATCTTCAACAATCTCCCCCTTTGTGTGAAGTGCATCCGAAGCTCATTATGCAAGATCCCTTTTGAATGCTTGTTTCAAAGCTTATCTTATAGCCAGCCACCATGCTAGGTGTTCTCGGATTTTCTTCTTATCTTCATATGAGTTGACCTGGCATGTGTTCACTGCAGTCATCATGTTGTTTATTAATGCCAAAGGGTAAAGACCCTTGTAGTCTACTTAAAAAATATTTGTTATTATTGCTTCATTCGTTGTTAATCCCTTGAACACGACTCCCTAGGGCTTTTCAAGTATCTGCCTATTTCTGAATTGTTCAATGTTTCGAACCGTGACTAGAGGGGGAGCAAGGAGTTTTCTGAAGAAACTAGCCACTTTCATGTTACATATAGCAAAACACAACATGTAGTTCCGAAGAAAAGCCAAGATGTGATTTCTGGCAGCGTTGAAGATCATCATTGTTTCAGTTGCGTGGCCCGGAAACTCTCTCATGAGGTCAAGAATCACAATGAAATCATGAGGGTTCATGATTGGAAAGTCAACGATTGTGAATCTCGACTCCTCTTCATCCGAACCCCGAAGTACGAAGAACTCATAGTTTTGAAATCCTTCGAATACTTCACCCTCCTTGATTGAGATGAGCTTTATACTCCTTTTCAATCTCCATACGACCATTGATTCTTGTGTGTATTTAGCATGAAAGGCTATCTTCTTTGCTCTAAAGGCTGGTTGCTCCATATTAGTAAGGGTCTGAACAAATTCAAAGAAGGAAAAAGTTTTTAGATTGTAGGGAAGGTCGAGTTGAAGATCAGCAGATGGATTTATTGCAAAGCTCTTGAGAGGCAGCCTATTGAAGACATGAAATTCTGAAAATCCAACTGCTTCGATTGTTTCAGCAGTCCATTTTTTGTTCTCTTCTACGAAGGAGTTGATTTGTAACATGTTGTTGTACTCCTCCTCTCTTTCCTTGTGGATTTGCTCCATGTGTGGAGCAATCAAACTCTCTTTTTGTTTATCTTCAGGATTTGAACCTGAAGCATCAGCTTCGTAAGATCCCATGGTGGTGTTAGTAGTTGTTGAGTATGTGGGACCCGAAGTGGTTGAAAACGGTGGTTTCCCTAGAGTGGCTGGAGTATAAGTTGTTGTTGCTATTATTGTTGTTGTTGCTTCAGTTGTCATCATCGCAGAGCTAAGAGCACGAGACCATGAACCACTAGCTTCTCCCCATTGCGAATGATGAGCCGTAGGATCAGGTTGAGCAACGATACGAGGTCCCGATTGGGCAGATTGAGAACGTTCTATGCGATATGCAAAGTTAATGAGAGGCTGAAGGGTAAACTTGAGTTTGTCAAGATGATAGCTGTTCATTGTAGAGTTTGTTTTCTGAAGTTCCTCAGCGAAGCTTATGACTGCGGATTCTCCTCAACATGACTCTTGATGAAGTGATAGCGAAGAGCTATATGCTTCGTCTTGGAATGTTAGACAGGATTATGCCATATCTGAATAGCACTTTGGGAGTCACAGAATAATGGAATTTTTCGCATATTGATAGCATAATCTCTCAATTGAATCTGAATCCAAATTATTTGCGAAGTGAAAGCTGCAGCTGCTACATATTCGGCTTCAACAGTGGATATTAATATGCAAGTTTGTTTCTTTGATTGCCAGCTGATGAGCTTTCCATCAAGAAATTGGCAACCACCAGAAGTACTTTTGCGATTGATCGAGCATCCACCCAAATCTGAATCAGAGTATTCTTGTATGTAGAAACCTGAATTTTCTGGATACCAAAGACCATATGTAGGTGTGTGACGAAGATAACGGAAGATTATTTTTACAGCAGCCAAGTGAGGTTCGCGTGGATCTGATTGATAACATGCACAATTGCACACTACGAACATAATGTCAGGACGACTGGCTGTGAGGTAAAGCAACAATCTGATCATGCTTCTGTAGTTTTGAAGATCTACCTTCAGTTTGTCCAACGAAGGATTCAACCGAGTACTTGCGGCCATTGGAACCTTCGCATTGGAACAGTTACTCACGCCAAATCGTTCAAGTAGGCTTTTGGTGTATTTTTGCTGATTAATGAAAATTCCCTTTTTTGATTGTTTGACTTGTAATCCAAGGAAGAAATTAATCTTCCCCATCATGCTCATCTGGAATTTGCTTTCCATTAAATTCTCAAATTCCTTGGTTAAATTCGGATCAGTGGATCCAAAGATTATGTCATCCACATAAATTTGGACTAACATCAAATGTGATCCAACTTTCTTTCGAAAGAGTGTTGGATCCACCGAACCTTGTTTAAAATTTGATTGTTTTAAGAATTTTATCAAGGTCTCATACCAAGCTCTAGGAGCCTGTTTTAAACCATAGATAGCCTTATCCAACACATAGTAATGGTCATGATTTTCTTTATTGACAAAACCAGGTGGTTGTTCTACAAAGACTGTTTCCTCAATATCTCCATTTAGAAAAACACATTTGACATCCATTTGATAGACATCAAAGTTTTTGTGTGCAGCATAAGCCAAAAAGATCCGACAAATTCGAGTCTGGCAACAGGAGCGAAGGTTTCTTCGTCAATCCCCTCTTGTTGACATTAGCCTTTCACAAACAACCTTGCTTTGTTTCAGACCACATTGCATTCGGTGTCTAATTTGTTATGATAAACCCATTTAAGACCAACGATTGAAGCATTTGCAGGTTTTGGAATAAGTCTCCAAACATTGTTTCTTTCAAATTCTTCTAATTCCATCTGAATTGCCTCAATCCAGTCTGGGTGATCAAATGCATCTTTAACGTTCTTCGGTTTAATTTTTGAAATAAAAACATTGAACATGCAGAACTCCGAAGTTTCGTTTAAATCTTGTTGTTTTTGATGAAGTTGTGCACGTGTCATGACCTTATCTTGAACGTTTCCAATGACAAGTGATTGAGGATGATTTTTCGTCAACTTTTCCAAAGGTGGAAAATTCGGATCGAATTCAGGTGGTCCTTCAGCATTGATTTCCTCAGTATCCGAAGGATAGCCTGAAGTGGTCGGAAAATCATCATTTATTAAATTTTCTTCATTCTTTGTGTTTTCAACATTTATTTTAGGTGAGTTAAAGTTTGAGGAAGTTGAAGGTGAGTTTAGAATTTGCTCCTCCTCGACCGCAACAGTTGGAGAGTTTGTTCTTCCATGATCGGATGAGTTTGGCAATGAAGCTTATGGCTCCCCTGGACCGTAGGATACAGGGACATGATATGTGAGATCTCATGCGAAGGGTTCTTAAGGTTAGAGTTGTTGATCTCCCCCTCGAAAACAGAATGATTAGCAGATCTATTGGAAGACTCCCCCCTCAACCGAAGAGGGTTTCTGTATAGTACTTGAAGGTGAATCTTCGGGACCTTTGTTAGTCCCAAACAATCCTAGATCTACTTGATATCAATCAAACACACTCGATTGGTGTGGAATCCCAACGGATATGTATCGAAACACACAAGAATGAAGAACACAGATTACTACAAACCTTTAATGCACACTATATTGAATACAGTCTAGTACATAAGGGTCCTTGATCGAATGACAATGAATCTCTATGAGAATGCTCCCCTAATTCGAACAACCTCCACAAATGACACAACAAATGGCTATTTATACCTAACAAAGACCTAAGCCTATCGACACCAAGACAGAACCGAAATCTCCAAGCCCAGCCCACTGAAATCAAGGTGGATTTCGGTCTAGACCGAAATCGCTCAGAAGCTCCATATTTTCCATTTTAAAGCCCAAAATGCAGAGATTAAACCACATTAAATTATAGCCCAACAATCTCCTCCTTGGTTTAATGCTTTCATTTTTCTTTAAGCTCCATCTTGATCTTGGCTTTGGTTGAAAACTACAACAGAATTTTAACAATCTCCCCCTTTATGAGTGACAGACGCAGATGTTAATAGCTTTCAGCACGTTGTATAGACAACTATATCTTCGGATTGGACTATCTTCAAATTTAACTTTGAACGCGCATTTGGTACGGGCTTCAGCATAGGTCTTGAATCAGCACATCCAGTTTTGATTTGACTCTGACTGGGATCATGGAGACTGATTCTTTATCTTTTCTTCTTGATCACATAAGGTATGAGTGCAGCAACATAGATTGTTTGAGGAGGAATTCAATCCAGCCTGTTGCATGGAATTATGCTTCACCTTTCTCTGGGGTTGAAATGATTGTGTTGAAAACTTCAAACTTCACTTCTGGCTCCATCACATGAAAGACTTCACTGGATTGTCTTCGACTATAACCAGTTCGCAATGATGACCAAAAATCCTTTGGGTCACAGAGTCATAAACTCTTACCACAGTTGTTTAAGCACTCAGCCTTTGGCTCGGAATGAGACTTCTTGCAGTATCTGTGTGAACCCGGAGGAATGCACTACGATTGCTTGAGTATCAGAGAACTACTCGTGGACGTTTTGATTTTGGCCCCTGCATATCCTTGATCAAAGATCTCAATGCAGTTAACAAGTCAACAAGTTGAGTTGGCTCTTGGCGAGACATTCAATGGTATCCAAACTCTGCGGAGTGTACCATCCTAGTGCTAATGTCAATCCGGTGAAGTTGTTGGGGTCTCACAGCTATTGTGGTAAACAACAACTATCACTGACCCAGAGTTTCGATGTTTCATCAATGCGAGGTAATATCACATTGAGTCCATAACATCTTTTAGAAGAAAGTTTATGGTCAAGAATAGTATGAGCATGTAATATGTCTTGGTTACTAGAAATACCCATTAGCTAGACTTTCGAATTGTCATCAGTGTATGGTTTATTACACTGAGTCATCCAAATCTTGAATTAGAAGCTTTGTAGGTAAGAATGGTTGTTGATACCTCACATCTACTACTGGTGTTGTAGCAGAGATCACTGGCATAGAATTTCGAAATATCATCACCACTAGGTGTAAATGGTGAGTCGTCTATTTCTTGCAATAGAAATAGACATGGTTGAGAATGGATTGTTGCGTGTGATAGACTATGGTATGCAATCTAACCATCGACACAAACTTTTTAACTCTCGACTCTGAGTGGCTTTACTCAAAGTGTCTAGAAGTTGATGTTGCAGGAAAAACCTTTAGATATGGTTAAGAAACGGTTGTTATTGCTTCAAACTTACAATGGTGTAACAATAAGAATCACTAGCACTTAAGTGTACCTCAGCAGTGAGTAGTATTACTCGGTGCGTCGTTGGTAGGTAATAGATAGAAATGATTTGGATGGAAAGATGTGAATGATAGTTTTGTAGGACGTTTGTAGTTAATAAGCTGAAAAATATTTTTGATTTTTAATTTTTTAAAATAAGGACATAAGGAAAGAATATATTTTTTTGTTTTGATTTTCGCTTTTGAAAATAAAAGACATAAAGGAAAAACATCTTTTTGAAATTTTTAATTTTATAATTTTTGTTTGATTTTTGATTTTGAAATTAAAATACATAAAAGAAAAATATTTTTGTATTTTGAAAATTTTGTAATTTTTTGTTTTTAATTTTCCCTTAAATTTGTGCATGGAGGAAAAATAGTGAAAATAACGACATGAACAAATTTAATCGGAAACAAAAAAGTACAAGATTTACAAAATTAAACTATTAGTCATTAGAACAAATCAAATCAATTCAGGAACGAAGTTACCTTTTCAATTTTCAACACATCGTTAGTTACGAACCCACGTGATCCTTCCTTTCTTTCTCCCACAAAGGACACATACTCTCCATTAAATATTTGAATGTCGTGCAATTGAGAGATGTCTCCTATCATGTGCCTAGAATAGCTACTATCAACAGACCAAGATCTGATGATATTCCTCCATAGCTGCTTCTGCACAGATGCGGGATTAATTTGTCTTAGGAACCAGTCCATCTTGAAACTGGGTCGACCATTGCTGTCTACACACTTGACTTGTTCCAATATCATATCCTGCTTATCAAATAAAGAACATGAAGAGTTAGCAGGACAACTAGATGATTCAGAATATTAGCCTTTGGGTACCCATCAGTAATTTGGTTTGGGTCTTTTGTTGTTTGACCGGATGGGTGTATCAATGCTTGATTTCGAAACGGGACTCCCCCTTGACTTGTGCTTATGTTGCCAGTGAGGACTCGAGAACGATCCTTGAGATGAGCTCGAATTTACGGATTTCGGTTTGGTGGAACCATCTCTTGAATCAGTCCTGTTGTCCTTGGGGGCCTATTTCTAGGCCTTTGCTGCATTCCAATCACCGTTGCTTGACCGTGACCTCGAGGGTTTTCTTTTGCAATAACTCCCTCTTGGCACGTTCTGTGTATGGAAGGGAATATATGGACGATATGGACAATTGCTGGCGATGTGACTTGAAATCCCACAATTGAAGCACGTTTGTCTTTTCAAGTAAATGAGATTGTGATTTGGTCCTTGTCCTTTTGAATTTTTCAAGGAGTTGCCACAAGTACAAGCACAATCACATTTAGTGGGACTTGGTCTTGGTCCGCACGGAATGTCACCTTCTTTCACAAACTTCTGTGGTTTAAATATCCTAACATTAGGATTTTTAGAATTTAAAGCAACACCACAAGTTTTTGGATGATCACCAGAGCTTGTAGCAGCACCATCACTTTTCTTTGAGCAGCCAGCAGCTTCAGTGCCTTGGTGCACATGGTCATCAGAAGTAACTATAGATAAAGTGTTTAAAGATTTCTTTTTAGGACTGGACTCGTCATTATCTTTCTCAGTTTTATTTGCATGCTGAACAGAAACATCAGCAGAGTTCATTTTAGTACTCTCAGCGGTGTCAGATTGATCATTTTAAACAAAATTTGAAAGAAAAACAACATAAAAATTTCAAAATTTCAAAAATACAAAAATATTTTCGTTTGTCTTTATTTTTCAAAAAAAATATTAAAAATCCAAAACTATTTCTTGCCTACCGACGACGCACTGAGTAATACCACTCATTACTGAGGTAACTTTTAAGTGCTTGTGATTTTTACTATTACATCATGATAAGTTTGAAGCATTGACAGCCATTTATTGACCCAGTCCTAATGCTACTTCTGGAACATCAACTTCTAGAAACATTGAGCAAAGCCAATCGAAGTTGAGAGTTAAAAATTTTTGTGCCGATGGTTAGATTGCATACCGTAATCTATCACACGCACCAATCCACTCTTAACCACCTCTATCTTTCTGTTGCAAGAAATATAAGACTCATCACTTTAAACTAAGTGGTGATGATATTTCGAAAATCTATGACAGTGATCTCTACTACAACACTAGTAGTAGATGTGAGGCATCAACAACTATTCTTACCTACAAAGCTTCTAATTCAAGAGTTGGATGACTCAGTGTAACAAACCATACACTGATGATAATGCAAAAGTCTAGCCGATAGGTATGTCTAGTAACCAAGACATATTACACGCTCATACCACTCTTGACCCTAATCTTCTTCTAAACAAGATGTTCGTGACTCAATGTGATATTACCTCGCATTGATGAAATATCGAAATTCTGGGTCAGTGATCGTTGTTGTATACCACAATAGCTGTGAGACCCCAACAACTTCATCGGATTCAAATTGGCACAAGGATCGTACACTCCGTAGAGTTTGGATACCATTGAACGTCTCGCCAAGAGCCAAGTCAACTTGTTGACTTGTCAACTGCATTGAGATCTTTGATCAGGAATATGCACGGGCCAAAATCAAAACAGCCACGAGTAGTTCTCTGATACTCAAAGAATCACAGTGCGTTCCTCTGGGTTCACACAGATACTGCGAAAAGTCTCATTCTGAGCCAATGATGAATCCTTGAACAACTGTGGTGAGAGTTTTTGACTCCATGATCCACAGGATTTGCGGTCACTATACGTATCGAGAAACGCCAGTCAAAAGTAACGTTCAAAAGTTTTGACGAAAACGTCACGTTCCCGAAGAAGGTGAAGCTCAACTCCATGTGACAAGTTGCTTGAATTCCTCCTCAGTCAATTTCTTGCTACATCTAAACCTGTTTGTGATCAAGAAGAGATGAAGAGTCAGACTCCAGTCAAAGACAAAGTCAATGTCAAATTAAAAGCTAGATGTGCTAATTCAAGACATTTACTGAAGCCTGATTGCCTAATCAACTTTCAAAGTCAAATCTGAAGACAGCCAATACCGAAGATGAATTTGTCGCTGCAAATATGCTGATCTTTATCAACATCTATACCCGTCACTTGTAAAGGGGGAGATTGTCACGTTAAAGGGGAGATTGTTGAAATGTTCTACAGTGTTCAACCGAAGTCAAATCCAAGAGAAACCTGAAGACTAAATGAAAGCATTAAACCAAGTGGGAGATTGTTAGGACTAATTTATTTAGTTTAATCTTTTCATTTTAAAGGGTCTAAAATAGAAAATATCAAAGTTTAAAAAACTGTTTGATGATTTCGGCCAAGGACCAAAATCCTCCAGGATTCGGTCGTGATGAGCAAAAACCTAGGGTTTTCGCTGGGCCTGATCTGACCATTTCGGTCTGGTCTTGGGTTCGTGGGCTCAGGTTATCATTCTGTGTTGCTTAGGTATAAATACATTTGTTTAGCCTTCATTAGGCTAGTTAGTTGTTTTGGAGCACATAGCGATCATAGTGAAATTCTTTGTTCAAGCAACTACACACCTTATGTACTTGACGATTGATCAAGAATATCATGTGCATTGAAGGTTGGTTTACTTGCATGTTTGATTTAATTGATACCGTGTGAAGATCTTGGATTGTTACGGGACCTACAATTGGTATCAAAGCTTGAAAACCTCGTGTTTTTGAGTGTTTTGGTATCAATCTCATCTTTCGTTTTGCTTGGATCTTGGAGGGTTGGAAGATTTCAGACTATTTTGGATTGTTTAGATTGATTTTTGGGTTTTTATTCTTGGTGTTCTTCGTGTTCCTGTCATCTTCATGCGAAAACTCATCCAAAAAAGGTGTTTTGATCCAAAAACGGCATTTTCGTAGCTGTTTGTGCGAGATCCAGATCTGGTTAAGGATTTCGGTCATGCTCCTTGACCTTTTCAGTGGCGGCGGAAATTGATAGGATTTTGGCTAGGGTTTGCAAGGTTTTCTGTCTGTTAGCATGGATTTCGGTCAGCGCATTTAAGGTTTTTGGTGTCACCTTAAGGTTCCTCCGATTTCGGTTTGAGGAGGATTTTAGTCAGAAAGTTTTCATTCCAGGATTTCGTTTAATTGGTTTTCGGTGTTGCTTTTCGGTGCAAGTGGTTTTTCGGTGTGAATCAAGGTTTTCGGTCCAGCTGCTGTTTGACTTTTACGTTTTTGCTTATTTACTTGTTGACTTTCGGTGTTTTTCAAAGTTCATTTCCGATGGATTCAGCTATTACAAACGTCAACAATGATATTGACTTTGTCATGGGTACGGTTACTCGTATTCCTCGGTTGATCAAGATTGAAGGCTTCACTGAACGGAAGTACAAATTTGAACAGTACATTAAGATGAAGGATGTCAAACTATGGAGAAGTTACTTGCGTCCACCAGGCAGAATTACTATGACCAGAGACGATGTTGTGATTGACAAGCCTTTTGAAGAATACTCTGACTTGGATTTTGAAAAAGTTGAGCTTGATCAGAAAGCACTTGCTACTCTCTCAATGGCACTTTCACCTGAAATTGCTTAGGGTTTCTGTGAGTACAAGACTACTAAATCTCTTTGGGAAGCTTTGATTGATGTTTATGAAGGAAATGACGACATGAAGCAAAGCATGCAAGATCTGCTTCGTCAAAGGTTCAACCTGTTCAACCACGTGTATGGAGAATCTCTTGAAGCTCAGCTACAACGCTTCATTACTTTGAACACTTAGTTAACAACTGCTGGATCTATGTTTTCTCTATTGAACATATAAATAAGAACATCTAAAGGAAACCCTAACTATAATAATAAATTACTAAGAGGGTTTTAGGATTACATGCGTTATTATTATTATAGCAAATAACAATTATTCCTTGTCTCGTTGATCTATCAGAGCAAGCACCTCAAGTGTCGTGCCTCTAATGGTTTGCAAGGCAAGGGTTATTATCTTAATTATCTTATTAAGAAAAGCTCGCTATAAAACCTTAGAGAAGGATTATAGATTCTGCTTGAGAGAGAAGAGAAAATTCTAGAGAACTGTCTGTTGGTTTAAGGTGTCTAAGCCATAACTATAATAGATATAAGTACTTGAATTGATAGCAGCACAGTCCTTTTCGGTTGCCCTCAATAGTCCAACTAGTAGTTTATTAATTTGTTATGTGATAACAAATTACTTGGAAACCAGTTTGGAATTAATCAAAATTAATTGGAATTAATTTGGGGATTAATTAAAAGTGCAGGGGCTGGATAGTAATTGTTCAATAGTTGAACAATGGAACCTTCTGGACGAAGTAACATGCACGACGCAGGCAAGGTATGCCGCAATGCGCGCCATGTATAACCGGAAAAAGGGTTAGAGATAAGGTGTTTATCCCAGTTTGAATTCAAATAAGGTTTATCCCTTATTCCCTTTGAAGCTATAAATACCATTCACCTGTCACATTATTCTCTGTCCCATTCTTGTAAACAGTTCTTTGGAGTATTATCTTCTCTCTCAAGCAGAATCTATAATCCTTCTATAAGGTTTTATAGCGAACTTTTCTTAATAAGATAAATTAAGATAATAACCTTTGCTTGGAATTTTGGGTGTGAACCATTAGAGGCACGACATTTGTGGTGCTCGCTTCCTAGAGATCAACGAGACTAGAAACAATTGTTATTTGCTATAATAACAATAAGGTATGTAATCCCGAAACCCTCTTTAGTAACTTTAATTATACATAGGGTTTCCCATGGATGTTGTTATTTATATGTTCAATAGAGAAAAAATAGATCCTTTAGGTTGCATGTGAACTTAAGAGTTTAAGTTTATTTGTTTGCGTATTCTCCAACACTGTCTACAGGAATGGGGAAGAGAATAAAGTGACAGATGAGGGGTATTTATAGCTTCAATGGTGATAAAGGATAAACCTTATTTGAATTCAAATGAGATAACCATCTTATCTCCAAACTCTTTTCAGCTGTACACGTGCGCGCGCCGGGACACTCCTTGCCCACGCCGCGCTTGTTACTTCAACCAGAAGTTTCTATTGTTCAACTATTGAACAATTACAATCTAGCCCCTGCACTTTTAATTAATCCCAAATTAATTCCAGTTAATTATGATTAATTCCAAACTAGTTTCTAATTAATTTATCATCAAATAATAAATTAATAAACTATTTATTTCTTTCTCTCTATTAACCTTAATACTAGTGTTGGATTTGGTGTCTAAGTCATGACTAGTAATTAGTATTTATTTAATTAATAGTAGCATAGTCCATTTGGGTTGCCCTCATAGCTAGAGGTTTGTCAGAAAGTTCAGTAGAGAGAAAGATTGATTTATTATATGATTAATAAATCAATAGAAATAAAATAAATAGTTTATTAATATATTAAAATGATAATATATTAATTAGAAACTATATTAATTAATTAGAAATTAATCTGAAATTAATTGGAATTAATTTGGCGATTAATTTAATTAATTAAAGTTGCAGGGACTGAAATTGTAATTATTCAATAGTTGAGTAAGTGACAGTTTTAGTAGGCCAGATGACCATTAAATTTATATATGGAATATATATAATTTCGAGATTAATAATAAGGGATAAATAGATTTGAATTAATAGATAAAAGGTTTTATCTTATGTGAATTCAAAAAGGCTTATCTCTAAAGGTTTATCTGGTTATCAGCTGGGGCCTATAAATAGGGAGCCCCAGACCCCTCTTTTCTATGCCATTATACTCTCATTCCTCTCAAGAATTTCGTGACCTCCCTCCTAGCTTGGGTGTGACTTCATTTGAGGCAGGACATTTGTGCTGCTTGGCTTCCAAGAAATCCTAAAAGGTTAGTTTTTCTGATTTTATTCTGTTAGTTTATTTCTTTTGGCCTTTAGGAAATATTATATGTTCAATTAGAAGAAAACATAGATCCTTATAGGTTGCATGTGAACTTACGGTTTATAGTTCATAGATTTACATAAAACCCTTCAGTGGTATCAGAGCTTTTTGGTTGTTTTCTTGTTGAATTGTTATAATAGTTTTCCTAAATTTTAGGGTTTAAAGCTTATAAACCCTAATAATATTGAAATCGATTTAGGGTTAGGGTTTTGAAAAACCTAGCCCCTCCCCCTTTTGATTTTCGAAAATTTGATTAGGGTTTTAGAAGGTATTCTATTTTTGGTAACTTTAATTTGATTAATTAAATGGATAACCTTAAACCCATTATTTGAAATCGAAAATTAGGGGGTTTAAGATAGTTTTAAATTAATATGATTAATTTGGTAAAACCTATCTACATTTGAATTAATTTAATTAATTGGTAATTAAAAGATAATTCAAGGATTTAGTTTAATTTAATTTAATTGGTTTTAAATTGGCGAAAATTAAAAGATAAATCTTAAAATATTTTAAAAGGTTTAAAATATCAAAATTTAATTAATTTAATTAATGGTTTAATTAAAGGATAATTAAATCGATTTTAAAAGGTTTAATTTAATTTCAAATTTAATATTTTAGATTCCAATAAATTAAAAGATAAACCAAAACATTTTAAAAGGTTTAAAATTCATCTTATATATATTATAATTAAAGGTTAATATTATATGTATAAGATTTAATGGTTAGTCAAATCAATAGTAGGCCTCATTCACGAAGCTGATTTATAAAGTGGGTATAAGGAGACTGCCTATAAAATGGCGGTCTAATGGGTGTCCACTCTCACCCACCGCTCGCCTGATCAGTGAAGGGTCGTTAGCCGAACGGGTTTGATAGGACCGCCTAATCTCATTAAAAGTATAATGACATTATTCAAAGTACTGGCACAGCTTAATAAAACTCAAATCTACTTACTTTAGGAAAAATATGAATTGGTGTGGGTATAAGGAGACTGCCTATAAAATAGCGGTCTAATGGGTGCCCACTCTCACCCACCGCTCGCCTGATCAGTGGAGGGTCGTTAGCCGAACGGGTTTGATAGGACCGCCTAATCTCATTAAAAGTATAATGATATTATTCAACGTACTGGAATAGCTTAATAAAACCCAAATCTAGTCACTTTAGGAAAAATGTGAATTGGTGCTAATCCATGAAATTGCACATTGCACTTTATGAAACATTGGTGGAGCGTGTGTGGTTTATCGGCACACCAATAGGGGTTCATAAAGAGTTGCAATGGGTTTCCCGGGTGTTATCATTGTTGATGGAGCGTGTGTGGTTTACCGACACATCAATTAGAGATGATAATTAACCTGAGAGTACCAAGCTAATTTGCATGGTTATTCACATCCAGTTTGTGATCCTCGACATCCCAGTCACAAACAGTGGAGCACATCCGAGATTAAACATGCCATTAAAAAGTTCAATGAATCTCAACAGATCTAGGAATTTCATAAGATGAAATTGATAAGTGTTTAGCTACCTTAATGACCATTATGTTATGATTACGGCATCCCTCTTCACATCATAGTTGGGGTATTTTGGATCCTATCCTTATTAAATAACATATTGGGTAATTATTTAAAAGGATCAATTAAACTAATAAATTATGTTTCTTTTATAGATGTCAAGTGTCAATTCTCCTCCTTCTCCTCCTTCACCCATTTCTGAAAGCATCAGAATGCACCTACCAAATATGGAAAGGCTGACTGGCCTCAACTATAAGGAATGGCTTCGCAATTGGAGACTGGTTCTCGACATTGCTGGCAAGCTACATCTCACCGAGTATCCGATCCCGATCCCACCGGAACTTAGCATAACTTCTTAGTTGATGAATCCAAAAAGATTCGTGACCTCATGCTATTGACCATTGACCCCGAGTTCCGCAAGGATTTTGAATCCTTGGGGCCATATGAGTTAATGCAACTGGTTCAGGAAAGGTTCCAAAAACCAGTTGAAGAGGAACGAGCTAGGATCTTCAAAAGACTTGCAGAGTGCAAGCTAAAAGAAGGAAGTAGCATCAATTCGCATGTTCTTCAGATTGAAGCATACATAGGCGAATTGTACAAACTTGGTTATTCCATGAGTCAGTAAAAGAGTGTTAACATTCTACTCGCTTCGCTGACTAGTGAGTACGATCTGTTCATTCAGACATATAGAAAGGAAGACCAGAAAAAGGCCTTCATGGAAATGCGTCCACTGTTGACTTTATACGAGTCACTCTTGGACATGCATAGCTCCCATGGCTCAGCTACTTCTGGATTAAGTCCGATGAAGAGACGTAATAAGAAACGGTCGAGATCCTCTGGACATGTCTCAGACTGGGAATCCACTGAATCGGATACAGTCACGAAAAGATTGGAAGATGCTCCAACTCTTTTGAAAGCTCAGGTATATCTAAAAACCTCAAAACTCCTGTTCCAAGATTTTATGATACATAATGTAATAGTCACATTTTGGTTTGTATGCAGAAAATCAATAAGGCACGGGACTCTGGCGCATAGGAGCACATTTGGACTGGATCTCAAGCTCGTGCAGTTTTGAAGTTTAGATAGATGATTGTTATTAGTCTTTAGATGCGTTTTGACATTGTCTATCATATATTACATTGTTCAAGGATTTTGTTTTTAATAAAATTGGCAATTTTCTTTTAACACCTGTTCTATGAAATTGTCCTTGAAATGTTATATGAATGTGTTGAATGTATGATTGGTAATAACTTGAATGTTGATGGATCCAAAGTGTTTGGATTCAAGAATTGTGTCATTTATGATTGTTAACACAAATGATATAAGAATCAATTCAACCAAAGGTCCAGTTGGACAGGACTTTGGAATCATTTGACTTAAAGTCACTTGATGAATTGAGCTCTTAATGTGTCAAGAAATGAATCAACCAAAGGTCCAGTTGGACAGGACTTTGGAGTCATCTGACTTAGAGTCAGATGATGATTAAGTTCTTTATAAAGCACACGTGGCAAGAAATGAATCACCCAAAGGTCCAGACAATAGGATTTTGGAATCAGTTGACTTAGAGTCAGCTGAAGATTGCAAGTCTTGAGCAAAGTTAACAAAGTCACAAGTCTACATAAATATGTAAAGGACATTGAGATTAAGAGCAGCGAACACACCTGTTGCTGTGTATTGCTCGAATATTGATAAAGAACACAATTGTTTATACTTCACGATATTTATCATTCGGTATGACAAATATGACTTCGCTTATCGGGATAAGCGATTGAATTGAAATCTTGAACAGTTCAAGGACTTCAAAGGAAGTACAAGTTCCACAGAACCTGAGCGATAACATAAACTGAGAAAAAGGTTTCACAGTTCATTCTCTTCCAAGAACATTAATGGTTATAATGTGTATTAGGGAAGATAATGGAGCATTGGTTGAAACAGTTCGATCCTCGATGTATGAGATACATTGCCAATTAGTTTCCAATAAGTTGAATACTATACCAGTTAGTCCACATAAACCATATTCCGACCACATCATAGGCTAAGTAGGTATTGCAGACACTGTCTGAAATGTAAAGCTGTGGTTATCCCACTCAAACATAGAAAGTCTAGGTTCTTGTAGTGTTCATCCGAACCTCATGACTAGCCTGAACATGATCAGCATTGTCGTTTCATTGGCTATCCCGCTGTAACTGTAAAAGAAAAGCTCTTTTAGAAAGAACTCATGTTCTAAGGAAACAGTGGGAGTTGGGACAGTCCTGAATGAGTTCAGGATTAGCCATGTGAAAGAACCTTTAGTCATCACTAGGCTTGGAGCAGAAATCAGATTTCTGTTTTGCAACTGACATGATCTCCTCTTGGCCAGTAGTATTGATCACCATCATAAGTAGTTATGATCAGGGTGACATGCCGATTGGTGGTAAAACACTATAGTTGGTACGGATTTATAATCCGACTACTTGGAAGCATTGGTGAGCCCGGTTGCTGCCAAACAAGAAAACCTTAGGGCGAGACACAGTCTATGTGAAATTTTGATTGATTTTACACCTGGTCTAAAAACCAGTGGGAGTAACTGAATCATCAAAAGAAAGCAACATGGACAGATACATACCTTCAGAACATCTGGTTGAGTGAGGCGATACTTAGAGTCAAGTAATTGATTCTGGGAGAAGCACTCTCAATAGAAGATGAAATCCGAAAGGATATTGTATGGCACATTGTGAATCGTTAGTGGAGCGCGTGTGGTTAACCGGCACACCAATAGGGACTCACAAAGAGTGTCATAGTACAAAGGTAAATAGGCCCGAGATTTCCCCATGCGCATCTCGCAAGAAAGGATATACAAATTCTCAAAAATATGCCAAAGGATTGGATTTTGAGAAAGGGCTGAAAGATTTCCATTAGAATGTCAGAAAGGTTTGGATTCTCAAAATGTGCCATAAGTCCTGGATTTTGTGAATAGTCCATAACCGTGTCAAAGCCAGTGGGAGTGTCGCTGTTATCTACTATCTCCATATGGGGGTTACATAGTGTTTCTAGGAAATGTCTCTTTTCATTACGAAGTGTAATGACTTGGTGTTAAGAGACGGATCGCTATGAAAGACTTAATAGAAATACGGCATACTCAGGTGGTTGTAAACATCTATGAGATAGATCCAGACTGCCAAGATGATCTTGATGAGATTCAAGATGCATAGACTCAGGAAAGGGTTTTCTTATCATTGCAAAGTGTGATGACTTGGCATGAAAGAAATTAAGAATGTGCAACATACTCACGTAATTCACAGTCATCTATTGGATAGATGAAATCGCCAGCATAGACCTAGCCATTGTAAACATGATCTTGATAAGATTCAAGATGCACGAGAAAAGTCTCCGAAAGGAAAATAGTTTTTCGAAAAATCATGACACAAGGATTATAAATAATCCCTGAATTCCAAAAGGGTTTGGAATAGGATTAGATCGGGTTCCACAAGTTTTGGATCGATCATAATGTCATGAACATGTCCTGATGACTTAATGCTTAGGGCATAGTAAGTTGGATTCAGGACATTGCTAGGCTGGGAATACTGGATGGATTGGTTGAACTCAAGTGAGAATTCATTAGGAAATGATTAGGGTGAAAGTGATAGTATTAATTTGAAAGATTTTCAAAGTGGTAATTATTAATGTCAGGACATGATGTTAACGGACTTCATGGTTAAAGAATCTCGTTGGTATTCTGATGGAGCGCGTGTGGTTCACCGGCACATCATAACACCTCGAAATAGTCTTAGGGTGCAGTCAAGTAGACTAAAGACCCCAGAACCATAGGAAGTCATAGTACACATTACCAGAATGGAGTTAGGAGAGAAATTGACAAGATAACATATTGAGATGTTATCAGATGAGCATCCGATTGGATCATCTGCAATAAAGTGTATAAGTATAAGATAATTTGGAAACATAGAAAGTGTGTAAGGTTCATAAAGACATAGCGGTAAAATTAGAATTGAAAGTTTAAAATAAATCTTGAAACCGATAATAGTTTATGACAAGGTCCGACTTGGTGATTACCTTGTGGAGACTTGGTAATAAGCAGGAGTAGTTGCCAGTCAGATCTTTATGTTTCACATTCGCATGTTTTACTTCCCGAATAATTTACTTATTCAAAAAGGTCCACAGTCGCTCATGCTTTGGAAAGTAAGTATTGAATCAAGACTGTCATGAATTGGTTTGTAGACTGTCTAAGGAGTTAGACATAGCAATATGATTGCTACAACATTCATGAGTACTTAGAAATAGAGATTTGAGTATTGGATAAACCCACGCTCAATAGATTGCTTCATGGATTATATCACAAGCAATATTGAGACGATAATATCCTATGATCTTGAAGTGGAGAGATATGAGTTATAATTTACAAAGGCAGTTATTCATTGATAGTACGAAAACGCATCGGTAACTCGATGTTATAAAACGTGTTGTTGTGAATGATTTGACTTGTAAAAGATATATGCATATGAGTCAAAGCTTATTCGTTCCTTGACCCTGATGGGTAACAGATATCTCTAGGCCTCTCGATGATTTTGAAGTTGACTAAAGTGCTGGCCAGCCTAGACTGAATTGATGTGTTCAATTAGAAGTTCTAAAGTCATTAGCAGAATCGAAAATCGGGAAACAGAGTATCGGAACGAGATTGATCTCAATCCATGTCTCGTGTCTGAAAATATCTTGTTGGACGAAGGATCATATGATCACTTATCTATGGACAGAACTGACTGCGTCAGAGTTCGGCAGCAGTTTCTAGGAAGCTACAGTTTGCTGATTAATTAGAGTGTAAATTAGTAATTATAGTCATAGACTTATCCAAGTGGGAGACTTTTGGATTAGGTGTCTAAGCCATGACTAATAATTAGTATTTATTTAATTAATAGTAGCATAGTCCATTTGGGTTGCCCTCATAGCTAGAGATTTGTCAGAAAGTTCAGTAGAGAGAAAGATTGATTTATTATATGATTAATAAATCAATAGAAATAAAATAAATAGTTTATTAATATATTAAAGTGATAATATATTAATTAGAAACTATATTAATTAATTAGAAATTAATTGGAATTAATTTGGCGATTAATTTAATTAATTAAAGGTGCAGGGACTAAAATTGTAATTATTCAATAGTTGAGTAAGTGACAGTTTTAGTAGGCCAGATGACCACGAAATTTATATATGGAATATATATAATTTCAAGATTCATAATAAGGGATAAATAGATTTGAATTAATAGATAAAAGGTTTTATCTTATTTGAATTCAAAAAGGCTTATCTCTAAAGGTTTATCTGGTTATCAGCTGGGGCCTATAAGTAGGGAGCCCCAGACCCCTATTTTCTACGCCATTAGACTCTCATTCCTCTCAATAATTTCGTGACCTCCCTCCTAACTTGGGTGTGACTTCATTTGAGGCAGGACACTTGTGCTGCTTGGCTTCGAAGAAATCCTAAAAGGTTAGTTTTTCTGATTTTATTCTTTTAGTTTATTTCTTCTGGCCTTTAGGAAATATTATATGTTCAATTAAAAGAAAACATAGATCCTTATAGGTTGCATGTGAACTTAGGGTTTATAGTTCATAGATTTGCATAAAACCCTTGAACTAGTTGGACTACTAAGGGCAACCCAAAAGGACTTTGCTACTATCAATTCAAGTATATACCAATTATAGTTATGGGCTTAGACACCTAATGCAACAGTCTCCCACTTGGATAAGTCTAATAACTATAACTGCCAGTATAACGTCTAAATCGGTCAGCAAATTGTAGTTTCCAAAAGCTGCTGCCGAACTCTCCGAACTCTGACCCAGTCAATTACACGTCTCAAGATAAGTGATCATATAATCCTCCGTCCTGCAAGATATCATTCGGACATGATACATGGATTGTGATCAATCTCATCTGTCCAAGACTTTGTTTCTCGATTTTTGATTTGTGATGATATAAGTCTTCTAATCGAACACATCAATTTAGTCCTGGCTGGGCCCAACACTATAAGTCAACACCAAATCACTGAGGCGCCCAATGATATCGCTTTTCCCGTTAGGGCAAAAGGAACGAATAAACTTTGACTCATATGCTTGTATCCTTTACTCATCAAATCATGCACAATAATACTTTTTATAACATCGAGTTACCGATGCGTTTACGCACTATCAATGCACAACCGACTTGTAAATCACAACTCATATATCTCCGTTTCAAGATCATAAGATATTATCGTCTCAGAATCACTCGTGATATGATCCATGAAGTAATTCTCTGAGCGTGGGTTTGTCCAATACTCAAATCCCTATTTCTAAGCACTCATGAATATTGCAGCAACACTATTGCCATGTCTAACTCCTTAGACAATCTACAATTCAATTCATCACATTCTTAATTCACTACTAACTTCCAAAAGTATGAACGACTAACTTCCAAAAGTATGAACGACTGTGGACATTTGAATAATCATATTATTCGGGAAGTAAAACATGCAAAATGAAACACAAGAATAAACAATTGACAAGTAGCAGTAAACAATACTCATAAATAATTCTCTATTATTTAATCACCAGAAGTCAATTACATTTACATTGTTACAAGTTTTAAAATAAATTATTTAACTACAAAACTAATATCATCTCTCAGACCAATGCTCCTAGCATGCTGACTGTGTTTGACCCTACTCAGAGCCTTCGTCAAAGGATCTGCAAGGTTCTCTTCAGATGATACCGTCTTCACGATGAGGTGACCTTCTTCTACTCTATGCATGATGTAATGGTACTTTCTGTCGATATGTTTGGACTTTCCATGATCTCTTGGTTCCTTAGTCAAGGTAACCGCTACTTCATTATGTTTGGACTTTTCATGATCTCTTGGTTCCTTAGTCAAGGCAACCGCTACTTCATTATCGCATAACAGTTCCATTAGCTCCTGAATGGTCAGGACTACTCCGAGGTCATCGATGATGTTCTTCAGCCAAGCCGCTTCTTTTGATGCGTCACTTGCATCTATGTACTCTGATTCACAAGTTGAATCAGCCACGTCTCTTGTTTGGAACTCTTCCAAGTAAACGCTCTACCATTTAAAAGAAACACCCAGCCCGACTGAGACCCCAAGCTGTCCCTATCTGTCTGGAAGCTGGCGTCACAATACCCACGCACTCTCAACGTATCGCTGCCACCAAGAACTAGAAGCATGTCCTTCGTCCTCCGCAAATACTTGAGAATGTTCTTAACCGCTGTCTAGTGAGCTTTACCCGGATTTCCTTGATAGCGATTGACCATGCTCAAAGCAAAGGACACATCAGGGCGAGTACATGTCATAGCGTACATGATCGACCATACAACCGAAGCATAGGGTACCCGACTCATGTCGGTTATCTCCACATCTGTACTAGGACTTTGAGTATTACTCAATTTGGCATTGCTCTAGATAGGTAGCTCTCCTTTCTTGGAATTTTCCATACTAAACCTCTTTAGTACCTTATCCAAGTATGTACTTTGACTAAGTCCGATTAGTCTCTTCTTTCTATCTCTCAATATTCTTATCCCGAGAATATAGGCTGCTTCTCGAAGGTCTTTCATGGCGAAACACTTTCCAAGCCAAGATTTAACTTCTTGCAAGGTTGGAATGTCGTTTCCCATGAGTAATATGTCATCGACATATAACACCAGAAAAGTTACTATACTCCCACTAGACTTGATATACACGCATGACTCATCTTCACTCCCAGAGAAACCAAACGATTTGACTTTCTCATGGAAGCAAAGATTCCAGCTGCGAGATGCTTGCTTCAGTCCATAAATGGATTTCTTAAGCTTACACACTCTATTGGGAAACTTTTCATCCACAAAACCCTCTGGCTGATTCATGTAAACATCCTCAGCCAACTTCCCGCTAAGGAAAGCGGTTTTGACATCTATCTGTCAAATTTCATAGTCATGAAATGTAGTTATGCAAGCATTATCCTAATAGATTTTATCTTAGCTACTGGTGAGAAGGTCTCATCATAGTCAACCCCGGGGGTTTGATTAAATCCCTTCGCAACCAGCCTAGCGTTGAAGGTGTGTACCTTTCCATCCATGTCGGTCTTCTTCTTGAAGATCCATTTGCACCAAACTATCTTTCGACCTGGTACATTATCAACCAAATTCTAAACATGGTTGTCATAAATGGAGTGGATCTCACTGTCCATTACCTCTTTCCATTTGGCAGCCTCATGGCCTACTATTGCTTCCTTGTAGCTAGCTGGTTTATCCAAATTTACCAGTGTCCTATCACTGACAAACGTGTCACCATCCGTAGTAATATGGAAACCATAGAACTCGGGTGGCATGCTAACTCTACTAGAACGTCTAAGAGGTAACGAATTGTTTATCGATTCAACAAAAATTTCTTCCTTTGGTTGAGTGCTAGTATCATCTAAGGTTCCTTCACTGATTGACTCTTGAATTTCTTCAAGGTCAATGGTACTCCCACTGTCCTCTTTGAATATGAGCTATCTCTCTTGAAAGACTCCTCTTCGTGCTACAAAGACCACGTTCTCACTAGGTCTATAGAAAAAATATCCAAAAGACTGCTTCGGGTAACCAATGAAAATACACTTCTCACTTCTAGCTGCTAGCTTGTCATGAGTCTCTCGTCTTACAAAAGCTTCACAACCCTAGACTTTCTAATGAGGGAACTTTCCCTGCCCACATCTCATGAGGTGTTTTGGCAACCTTCTTTGTAGGGACAAGATTGAGGATGTGGGCGGTTGTCTCTAAGGCATACCCCCAGAAGTGAATAGGAAGAGAAGCTCGACTCATCATAGAACGAACCATGTCTAATAAGGTTTGGTTACACCTTTCAGCCACACCATTCAACTGCGGTGTCCTAGGAGGAGTCAACTGTGAAACTATTCCATATTCCTAAAGATAGTCATGGAACTCGACACTAAGATACTCACCGCCTCTATCAGATCTAAGCATCTTTATCTTCATGGCTAGATGATTCTCGACTTCATCTTTGAACTCTTTGAACTTTTCAAGGGTTTCTGCTTATGCTTGATTAAGTAGATATACTCATATATGCTGTAATCATCTGTAAGTCACATAGAATCGATTAGCATCCCTTGTGGTTAATCTAAAGGGCCCACACACATCCGTGTGTATGAGATCCAACAAACCTTCACCTCTTTCACAAGATCGCATGAAAGGTGATTTTGTCATCTTTCCCAAAAGACATGATTCGCATACATCATCCGACCTAAGGTCGAATGATTCCAACACTCCGTTCTTTTGGAGTTGGGCGATGCCTTTCTTGTTGATGTGTCCAAGATGACAATGCCACGAGCATGTCTTTTCTATACCATTAGATGAATCAATTTGAAATACACTATTGCCTAAATTGTCTACACACGTCACAGTTTCAAACACACCATTACAAGGTAAAGCTCTTCAAATATAAAAACACCATTTTTATAAGCAGAAATAGAACCATTCAAATTATCAAAAGAATATCTATAACTTTGTCCGAACGATGCATGAAATGATATAATATTCCGAGCCATTTCTGGCTAGTAACAACAATTTAATAGATCTAATCTAACATCATTACTAAGCACTAGACTATAAACTCCAATCTTGGTAACAAGAGAAGATCGCGTATTCCCCGTGATCAAGTTTATCCTTCCATGCTCCAACTCCTCACTTTCTCATAATCCCTGCAAGTCAGAAAAAATGTGAAAACTACATCCTGTATGAAGGACCCAAGAACGAGTAGATGTTGAGTTATTAGAAATAGTGTATATACCTGTAGATAAGGACTTTATCTTTCCATCCTTAAGATCTTGCAGATATTTTAGGCAGCTCCCTTTCCAATGCCCTTTCTCGTTGCAGTAGAAGCAATCAGCCTCTTTGGGGTTTGGAACAAAAGGAATGTCAGAACTGGGCCTGGCCTTTAGGCCTGGCCTTTGGGCCATTGCTAGATGACCCGACATGCGTCTTGCCATTCCAATTCTTCTTAGGAGGACATTTCGTCTTCTTCCCCTTTCCATGTCCAATGGCCAGAACGGGTGCACTGGCGGAAGTGGAGGCTAAACTTTTACCCTTCATTCCTGCTTCAGCGGGTCTACAGCATGTTGTGTAATTGAGCCAAGGTGGTCTCACTGTTGTTTAGATGATAAGCTAAGATAAACTGATCATAACAACTAGGCAAGGAGTTCAGGACTATATCAATAGCCAGCTCCTCGTCAAAGTGCACATTTAGCTACACGAGGCGTTCCACGTATCGTTGCATTCTCTACACGTGGGCATGGACAGACTCTCCCTCTTTCATTTTGCACGCCATGAGGGCCTTAACTACTTCATACTTTTCTTGACGAGCTCGCATACGGAACTTTTCCATAAGGTCCTTGTTCATCTCGTATGGACAATAGTCCTCATAAAATCTCTGCAATTCCGGGATCATAGTAGCGACCATGATTTAGGCCACTTTGGTCGCGTCGTCGTAATGCTTTTTATATGAGGCATATTCCTCAGGAGTAGCTGTTTCTTGAACGACTTCGATGAGTTATTTTTCGAGAACATTCTCTCTATCCTCGAATCTAAGAGCCATCTTAATGTTTCGCACACAGTCGTTGTAGTTGGAGCCATCCAATGTCACCTTCGAGCAGAGCGAAAGGATCAAGGTGACCTTATTGTGGTTATTGTGGGGAGCGGATGGAGTAGCAGAAGTAGACATCTATAAAAGTAAGATAGTTTTAATTAGATAAGTATAATCCTTAATATATTAACCCAAAAATAAATATTAAGGCTAGGACCCAACTATACAATTCACAACTTAGAGGAGGGATGCCTTAATCTAATTGTAAATTTTATAAAGGTAGGTAAATGACGATTTATCAGTTCCACTGCGGAAGATAAGCAAATTAAGTGAAATTCCTAGGTCTTTTGAGATCTATTGAAACTATTCAATGGCATGTTTAATCTCGAATTATGCTATTCCATTTGTGACAGGGATGCCTAGGATCACAAATATGATGTGAATAACCATGCAAATGTGATTGGTAACCTCAATTTCGCTTATCATCTCAGATTGATGTGCCGGTAAACCACACACGCCCCATCAACAATGATAATTTATGAGATACCCATTACAACCCTTTATTGGTCCCTATTAGTGTGCTAGTAAACCACACACGCTCCACTAACAACTAATAAAGTGTAATGTGCAATTTCATGGGTTAGCATATATTTCACATTTTTCCTAAAGTAACTAGATTTGGGATTTTATTATATAAAAGGCTCTAGTACTTTCTTTTAATAACATTATACTTCTAATGAGATTTAGTGTCCTATCATATCTGTTCTGCTAACGACCCTCCACTAATCAAGGAAGCGGTGGGTGACTGTGGTCACCCATTCAACCCCCATTTTGTAGGCCGTTTCCTTATACCCCCTTTATAGATTAGCTTCGTGAATGAGACATACTAGCGATTTGACTGATTGATTTTTATACATATAAATATTAACAGTTAATAATATATATATATATATATATATATATATATATATATATATATATATATATATATATATATATATATATATATATATATATATATATATATATATATATATATATATATATATAAGATGTATTTTAAACTTTTAAAATACTTGGTTTAAATTTCGAGAATTAAAATGATTTAATATAAGTCTTTTAATTAACAATTAATTAAATAAATTAAATCAGATAAGGACTAACTAATTAAATTAAATAAATAATTTAATCCTAATCCTAACCCTCTAATTTTTTCAAAAATAAGGGTATATGAGTTATCCAGTTTTTAATTAATCATAATTACCAAAATAGAAAATCCTAAAACACCCTACACAATTTTCGAAAAACAGGGGAGGCGGTTAGGGTTTCCAAAAAAACGTGGCCCAAGTCGAAATTTGTGGCCTTTAAATATTAATAAACACTAATTGATCAAGTTCTCCAATTATAGCAATTAAATAGAAAACAAAACTAACGCTCTGATACCACTACTGATAGGAAAAAGGCAAACAGATAAACTTAAGACTCTTAAGTTCACATGCAACCTAAAGGATCTATGTTTTCTCTATTGAACTTAAAAATAAGAACATCTAAAGGAAACCCTAAGTATAATAAAAAATTTCTAAGATGGTTTTAGGATTACATACATTATTGTTATTATAGCAAATAATAATTATTCCTTGTCTCGTTGATTTTTCGAAAGCATGCACCACAAGTGTCGTGCCTCTAATGGTTTACACCCAAATGTCCAAGAAAATGTTATTATCTTAATTATCTTATTAATAAATGCTCGCTATAAATTCTTAGAGAAGGATTATAGATTCTGCTTGAGAGAGAAGAGAAAATTCCAGAGAACTGTCAACAGGAATGGGGCATAGAATATATAGTGACAGGTGAGGGGTATTTATAATAGTGACAGGTGAGGGGTATTTATAGCTTCAAGGGTGATAAAGGATAAACCTTATTTGAATTCAAATGAGATAACCATCTTATCTCCAAACCCTTTTCGGCTGTACACGATGCGTGCCCACGACACTCCTTGACCGCGCCACGCATGTTACTTCGACCAGAAGTTTCTATTGTTTAACTATTGAAAAATTACAATCCAACCCCTGCACTTTTAATTAATCTCAAATTAATTCCAATTAATTCTGATTAATTCCAAACTAATTTCTAATTAATTTATCATCACATAATAAATTAATAAGCTATTTATTTCTCTCTCTCTATTAACCTTAATACAAGTTGGACTAATGAGGGAAACCCAAAAGGACTTTGCTACTATCAATTCAAGTATATACCAATTATAGTTATGGGCTTAGACACCTAATCGAACAAAATCATGGAGATAAAACACATGCACATACAAGCATGTGCACATACATTTATGCTCATATGTACATTTACACATATGAATCTATGCACATATATACATGTGAATATATACAGTTGTACATACATTAAAATATATACATGTGTATTTATGCATATGCACATATGCACACATTTGTGTATAAAATCACCAAGAACAAAGTATGTATTTGTGCACATTCCAAATTAGTATAAAGAAGATCATTATCTCTTACTTAACCCCAAAATGATTTGCATGTTTATGTACAATAAATAGTATTAAGATACATGAAGCCTATGAATGATTTACATGTGCACACCAATGTTACCAAGAAAAAGAGAAGATAGAAATTAAAGTCGGCATCCATTAAAAAGAAATTAGAAGGTAAATAAACCTCGTTACATGAAAATGTGAAAAGAGAACCCAAGCGGACCACCATTGAAACACGTCGTCCCTTTCCCTAAAAGCAGAAACCAGCCGACGATAGCAAAGCATCAACGATACTTGTGGCAATTGGGAGCCTTTAATAAGTCGTAATCCTGAAACAAATCCAAACTTTATAGCCAATCTAAGCAGGAATCCTACTGGGAATCGAAAAGGGGTTCATTGAATACAACTAGGGAATGAGATTTAGTCGATTTACCTGGCACAAATTAGGGGGAGGAGCTAAACGAACAGGGAGGCGATAACGAAATTTCTGCAAAAGCTCTCCTTCGAATTAAACATGATACAGCTTGTCGATCAAAGACCTTGAACATATCATTGGGCAAACGATAACCTTGAGTTTGCCCAAATAAACAGGGAGGCGACCGAGAGTTTGCCCATCTCATCAGGCTGCGGCTGTATCTCGACACCAGTGACGGTGAAGAAGAGACTAGGTTGCCGTACAAACCTGTTGGGCAATAGATGTGGTCATTGACCTTGAAAAAACGTAACTATGATGTAGAGATATATGAATAAAAAAGATAGATAAAAACACCATTATTTACGAAAATACTGGATAGCAAAAATACCTTCTCTACTTGTGCTGGTGGCTGCGGGTAAAGAAAAGGGTGATGTTGCCACAATCTGGATTGTATTGGATCAGATAATCAGAGAGTGGGAGGGAGAGAGATGATTGTTTTGGATCGGATAATCAGATAATCTGGATTGTTTTGGTGGCTGCGGGTAAAGAAAAGGGCACAAGTCCGACACCGGTGAGGGCAATGATGAGAACCCTAGCCAGATACGATCCCGACTCTTTCTTTAAAGATACCGGTGACTGAACTCGATAAAAGTGCACAGGTTGGTACGGTTGACGGTGGGGAATCAGGTGGTACCGCAATCACATGTGGTGGCGGTGGTGGTATCGACGGTGAAGCAGCCTTTGTGGTGTACGGAAAGCTTGATCGGAAGTGGAGAAGCGGGAGGTGAGATGGAAATAGAGAAACACGATCGAGAGAAATATGTGAGAGAGAAAGAGAGCTACTATTTGATTTTGATTTGGCTGATCTTAAAGTTTGCAGTTTAATGATCATTTTCGGTTTCTATAATACCCCCATCCGATTATTACGCCTACCAAAGATATCTTTCAATTTGTTACTAACTAGACGTTATGCATTTCACGCATTGCCGTGAGAATTTATGTATGTGCAACAGTCAAAACATAATTTACCAAATACAGGTTATTCTAACCTTAAATGTATGAACAGGGATATGTGCAACAGTCAAAATATAATTAACAAAAGACTTAAGTTTAATTATACAAAATAATTCCATTTTCATTTAGGAAGAAAACATGTAGAAAATATACAGGTTATTATAACCTTAAATGTATGAACTGGAATAATTTTAAGAAATTGATAAACTATTTTCTAACGAAAAACTATTATCTAAAACCTAAAAAATCGTAAACGGAAAACATAAAAAAAAAGATGTAAAATGGGTAAAATATTGAAAAACATGCAAAAAATGAATATATAAAAAATTATTTCAATAAAAAATTACTTTGTAAAAAACGCATTGGACAAAAAAACTTACAGAAAAGTTATAAAACAAAATTCTTAAAAAACTATTTCTTAAAAAAATACAAAATTTTTTGTGAAAAACAAACTTCCACAAACCTAAATATTTAATGGCTTCAAACAAAAAATATTGAGTAGAAATAAGTAATTAAAAGACGGTGAATATTAGAGGTAGAAATAAAATAATATAGAATAGATGATGGCTGTAAATCACATTAGAGTTATTTATGAGTCTAGTCTAAAATGAAAAACGATTTTCTAACAAAACAACTATTTTGTGAAACCGGAAAAATCGTAAATCAAAGCATAAAAATAATGTAAAATGAAAAAGATATTTAAAAAAATTCAAAAATACGAATATATAAAAATTTATTTCAACAAAAAGTTATTTTATAAGAATGTATTCGTCAAGAACAAACTTCTAAAAAAGATTGAAAAAGTTATAAAACTAATTTTTTAAAAAACTATTTAAAATTACTAAAAAACAAAATCATAAAAAGTCAAACTTCCACAAATCTAAATATTCAATGACTTAAAATAAATAATATTGAGTAAAAATAAATAAAAAAATAAACGTAAATCTAACAAAACATTAGAAACTAAAATAACAGTTTTATTTTACATGTATAGTGGCCTTGTTTAAATAGACTGCAAAAACTGAATAGGCACATGCCTTATCCTTGATGGAAATTTAATAGACAAATTTCCTTAGCTTCCAAGCAGCCAGACAGTTTCCTAAGGAAATATTGCATAACAGGAACATGGGTTATTTGTCTTCCTGTAGAGAGTAGAGAGAGACTGTGTGTGTGCCTATGTGTGTTATACGATGATATATATGTAAAAGGAATGGTAAACCATTATTTATTATTTTTTAATATAAAACACACACATACATATAACATACAGATAAAGGAGGTATGTTTTTTATTGTATTTATCTTGCATCATTCTAATTTAGATCTGGTGTTTTAGTGATACCCTCACACATAAACATATGAAAGTACATTGCTATTTCTTGCATTTACCTAAAAATGGGTAATTGTAAAAATAGCACATATTTTTATTTATTTTTTATGCATATTAGATAAATATAAGTTTTGAGCGCATAGTGTGTGTCGATTATAAATATCGGCTAATTGCAAAAAATAAGAATTAAAGCATGTAGTTATTTCTCGCATTTAACCCATTAGGCTATTATTGTATCAATTTCACCTAGACCAAATCTGGAAAATAACAAAATTGGAAAACTGACCAAAAATTGATTAACCTCTACAAAGTTGGTTGCTATTAATGATCAATTTTACAATGTTGGTTGTTATTTATTGTAAAATTTTATGTAAAACAGAACCAAATCGGTAGATTTTGTAAGCTTCTGTTGATATCTATAAGAGGGGTAGTAAGATAAAGTTTTGTAGGTCCACAATACTCTCTAGATCTACTTGGTATCAATCATATCACAAGAACACAATAAGAACAAGGACATTATCACCTTTAATGCACTCTTTGATTAATCCAAAGACTAGTACATAAGATTGTTTGGTTGCAAGAACAAAGAATATTCTCTCTCTACTTAGCACACACTTCAAGGCAACCAACATGACTAATGAGGCTATAATTGCCTTATATAGTCTACAAAAACCCTAAGCCTATCTAGACAAGGCCCAACCGAACAAGGAAGAGGACTTCGGTCCATTACACCGAACAACCAAGGTTGTCGGTCCCCAACCGAAATATCCAATTTAGCCTTTATTTTCTATTTTAAGCCCAGATTAAATATTCTTTTAAGCCCAAAATGCAAAGATTAAACCATAATAAATTATGACCCAACAATCTCCCCCTTGGTTTAATGCTTTCATTTGTCTTCGATCTCTGTCTTGATCTTGGCCTTGATTGAGCACTGCAGACGAAATCTAACAATCTCCCCCTTAAAGAGTGACGGGTACAGATGTTAATAACATTCAGCACGTTGTAGAATCAATTTTAACTTTGGTGTAAAGTTGTCTTCAGATATGGCTTTGAAAGTTTATGGATGGACAGGCTTCAGCATAGATCTTGAGATCACGACGTCCATCTTTTAATTTGACTTTGACTTGCATGGAGTCTGCCTCTTCACTTTTATTCTTCTTGATCACTGAAGGTATAAATGTAGTAACAGAACTTGTTGAGGAGGAATTCAAACAACTTGTCACATGGAGTTATGAACCACCTTCTTCGGGAACACGATATTCGTGTTGAAACTCTTCGAACTTCACTTCGACTGGCGCTTCCGACAACGAACGATGACCGCAAATCATGTGGGTCACAGAGTCATAAAACTCTCACCACAGTTGTTCAGGGATTCATCCTTGGCTCAGAATGAGACTTTTCGCAGTATCTGTATGAACTAGGGGGAACGCACTACGATTATTTGAGTATCGGAGAACTACTCGTGGCCGTTTTGATTTTGGCCCCTGCATATCCTTGATCAAAGATCTCAATGCAGTTGACAAGTTGACAAGTCAACTTGGCTCTTGGCAAGACGTTCAATGGTATCCAAACTCTACGGAGTGTACCATCCTAGTGCCAAAATTGAATCCGGTGAAGTTGTTGGGGTCTCACAGCTATTGTGGTTAACAACAACGATCACTGACCCAGAATTTCAATGTTTCATCAATGTGAGGTAAAATCACATTGAATCACGAACATTTATGTTAGAAGAAGGTTAATGGTCAAGAGTGGTATGAGCATGTAATATGTCTTGGTTACTAGACATACCCATCGGCTAGATTTTTGAATTGTCATCAGTGTATGGTTTATTACACTGAGTCATCCAACTCTTGAATTAGAAGCTTTGTAGGTAACAATGGTTATTGATGCCTCACATCTACTACTGGTGTTGTAGTAGAGATCACTGGCATAGAATGTCGAAATATCATCATTACTTTGTTTAACGTGATGAATCGTCTATTTATTTTATTAGAAAATATAGAGATGGTTTAGAATGGGTTGGTGCGTGTGATAGACTACGGTACGCAGTCTAACCATCGACACAGACTTTTTAACTCTCGACTTTGAGTGGTTTCTCTCAAAGCGTCTAGAAGTTGGTGTTGCACAAGAAAAACCTTAGATTGGTTAAGAAGTGGTTGTCAGTGCTTCACACTCATTGGGGTGTACCAATGAGGATCACTAACACTTGAGATTTACCTCAGCAGTGAGTGGTATAACTCGGTGCGTCGTCGGTAGACAAAATATTTTTGAATCCTTAAATATTCTGAAAGAAAAGACATAAAAGTAAAGCATATTTTTCGTTTTTCTGGAAGGAAAGATATGAAAATTATAAAAAATATTTTTGTATTTTTAAAGTTTTGTAATTTTTGTTTTGTTTTTAATTCTATCTCCCCCTTGGTTTAATGCTTTCATTTGTCTTCGAGCTCTGTCTTGATCTTGGCCTTGATTGAGCACTGCAGACGAAATCTAACAATCTCCCCCTTGACTTCCACATACAAGAATGCAGTCTTAACATCCATTTGATAGACAGTAAAGTTCATGTACGATGCATAGGCAAGAAAAAATCCGAATCGCTTCTAATCATGCAACCGGGGCATATACTTCCGTAAAATCAGGAGCTTCAATCTGTCGAAATCCACGAACAACTAGGTGTGCCTTATTACACACAATAACTCCTGAATTGTCCTGTTTGTTGCAGAATACCCATATCGTATCAAGAGATTTCTTGCCCTCGGGTAGATCCACCAATTGTCAAACATTTAGCTTCTCGATTTGATTAAGCCCTTCATGCATAGCGTCTACCCAACTTGGTTCAATAAGTGCCATCTCCACATTCTTTGTATCTATTTGAGAGATAAAGCATGAGTAGAGACACTCGTTGACTTGACCACTCTGGCTTCTGGTTTGTACCCCATCGTCCAAAGAGCCAATAACGTAGTCAATCGGGTGATCGCGTTGTATTCTTGAAGGCACGGCATGTTCGAGCGATGCAGTTGAGACTGGAAGATTTGTTATGTTTTCAACTCTGCCTGAGCTTAAAGCACCTCTATTAGAATCTCTGAAGTCATGAGAGGTACTTGCAACATACTCTTCAGGAATTCTCTCAAGAAAGAGTGGAAACATACTCTTCCTGAGAAGTAGATTGTTCACCAACTAGAGGTTCGCCTACAACAGTTGATTCAGCAGGAGCAACTTCAGTTATAGTAGTGGAAACAGGAGATGCACCGTCATTAAGAATAGGATCTTCAAAAATCACAGACGGTTTGATGGGATCAGCAATGATTTCCTCATCTTCATCTCTGTTAACTCCACTTGTACCTGTCTGTGTGCCTGAAACAACATCGGAAAACACATTAAACAATTTAAACAATTCAGTGTAGTTAAATAACCGGTCGGGTCCAACGCGAGCATCTGTCCTGATTTTCCTCTAGCCACCGTACGTCAAATGATTCCACGATCTGTTTAGTCACCTTGTTGTACACCCGATAAGCAGTTTTACCCGCATATCCAACAAAGTAGCAGTCATCTGCTTTGGAGTTGAACTTCGGAGTAGCTTCGAGATGAAGTAGAGTGCAAGGACAACCAAAAGTGTGGAAATGAGCAACATTAGGTTTACGGCCAAAGAGAACTTCATACGGGGTCTTTATTTGGTTCTTGTTGATGATGACCCAATTTTGGACATAACACGCTGTGTTGATAGCTTCCGCCCAGAAGAACACCGGTAGTTTGGAGTCAATAAGCATAGTACGTGCAACATCAATTAGAGTTCTGTTTCGTCGCTCAAAAACACCATTTTGTTGAGGTGTCCGAGCAGCACTATACTGACGCAATACACCCTTATCTGCACAAAACTTATCCAAAACCGCGTTCTTAAACTCAGTCACATTGTCGCAACGGATCACCTTCAACTTCTGATTCGTTTGATTTTCGATTAAGGTAACGAATCTTATGTCTCACTCTTATTCTACAAGAAATAAACCCACGTAAAACGCGAGTAGTCGTCAATGATGACCAAACAATAAGAGCTATTGTTTATGCTGAGAACGTTGACCGGACCAAAAAGATCCATATGCAGAAGTTGAAGAAGCAAATCAATGGAATTGACCAACTTGGGCTTGTGGGCATTTCGATGCTGTTTGCCTTGAGCATAGGAAACACATTTTTCAAAAGTAACGAAGTCCTTGATTGGAAGTCCTCGGACAAGATCATTCGTAGCGTGGAGAGTCAAATTCTTCGCATTGGCATGACCGAGACGTCGATGTCACAACATAGCATTTTGTTTTGAAGCTTTCAAGAATAAACAAGTGACATTTTCCGGAGAGTTGTGATTCATGTCAATGATATACACGTTGCTTTTTCGTTCTGATAGGACAAGAATACACTCCTCATGTATGACAACGTCGGGCTTGGGAATCAGATATTCCTTTTTCGTAAAGTTGGTTGAAAAACCTCTGTCACAGATTTGTGAAACACTCAGCAGATTGTGCTTGAGCTCAGGTACAAAGTTCACATTCTCAAACTTCAACACGCCATTCGATACAGTTCCCCTCTGTGTGATCATTCCCTTTTCACCTCCTGCAAAGAAAACACATCCACCATTAAAATTTTCAACGTCGTGTAATTGGGACATGTCGCCTGTCATATGCCTGGAACAACCGCTATCAACATACCAGGGTCTGCTGATATTCCTCCGCAGCCGTTCCTGCACAAGTTGCGGGATCAATTAGATTTAGGGACCCAGTCCATTCGGAAACTGGGTTGACCCTTACTATCGATACATTTTACAGGTTCTAAACTCATATCACGATTGTCAAATAATGGGTAATTCACAGTAGATTTAGGAATGCTGCATTTAGGAACCTATCTATAATTTGATTTAAATCTTTTATCCTTGGACCAGATGGGAACATTTGTCTTTGATTTCGAATCAGAACTGCTACTTGAAGAGGATTCTTGATATGACTTTGACCTCACAAAGGTTGTTGCGGCAATGTCATTTCTTGAACCAGTCTTTTTGACTTGAGCAGTTCGATTCTCGGCTTTAATATCATTCCAATTCTTATTTCTAGAACGTGACCGTGAGGGTTTTCTCTTAGAAGATCTCCCATTGGCACGCTCTGCCAAAAATGTGTTAGTGCTGAAAGTCAAATCGTTGACCAACTCGTAGTTTGATATTGTAGGATTGTAATGTCAAACTTCTTATTTTGATGGAATGTTATTACTATGTTTTAATGAATGAACGAATGGTTACATTTGTGTATGTTGTATACTCATAACTAATATCTCTGATAAGTTGTATTTTGATAATATTGTAAACATCCGAAATCCAGCCTTGGATTTCAGAACTCCGAAGAATCTCAAGATCAGAAAGCACTTCACTCAGAAGAAAGAGTTCGAGAGATTACACTCCGAACTAACTTAGAAGATCAGGACATACATACATAACCTTATTTCCAAGATACTCTAATTCAGAACTGCCAGGACTCTAAAATCCACTCAGGATTTCGGACTATCAATATCAACAAATCCAAGGAAATATAATACTTAACCATTCAACAAGAAGACTAAAGATCTAAAGAACATCTGATGATAAGGCAAAGGATAAGCACTCCAACGTATATGATATAATTAGACTAGATCAGGCGTGGCCCCCTAGAAGCATGTCTGCTATACTTAGAGTATTATTATATTATAGACAAGCCACCCTAGTCCGTCATTCTATTATTTTATTAGCTTCACCCTTCCTTGTCTGACTGAAGAGAGACGTGTTGTATCCTCTTCAGTCCATAGGTTATTATCCGAAGGTCCTCCCTTAGTCTATAAAAGGGAGACAAATTCTATCTTCAGTCCTCATGAGTTTGAGAGACTTTATGTAACACTTTTACACTTATCAATACAATCTCTCATTCCATCAACTCTTGTGTTCTTATCTGCATTTTTTACTGTCCTTATCCTTCTAGCACTCTTAACTTTCAGTCTTTACTTTTCCAAGTCATATAACTGTTAATCCTTATTATTTATTGTTGAGCTATTAAGATATGTTCTAAGTATTAATTCTTCATTATAATTCCGCATCCATCTCAAGTTTTCGGACTTGTCCATCTCCGAAACATCCAAGTTTCGGACCTTTACTTTCCGAAATCTTCCTTTCCGCAATTTACATAGAATATTTGGCGACAACAAAATGTTCATGTTGTTGTGCATACAAATATCGTGGACAATTTCTGGCAATGTGACCGGCAATTCCATAGTTAAAACAAGTTTGTCTTTTTACAGGGGCAGTGGATGTTTGTCCAAGTCCAGATGTATTTAAAGCATTTCCACACACACAAACATGCAACAGAACTTTTAACATAATTTTTAAACCTAGAAGTTTGAAAGTTAACATCATCACGTATTTTAAAAGGTCTAACAATCTTAGCAGTTTTAACAGACGAATTTAATACAGACGAATCAGAATTAATAGTTTTAGAACAAGTTTCATCAGAATCAAAAGTACGCTTGTCTTACATCTTCTCATCCTTCCCTTTCAAACTATCTGCACATGAGGTAGAAGCATCAGTAGACTTCAGTTTATTACACTCAGCGGTGCTAGATTGATCCTTTTTGATGAAATTCAAAAGATAACACTCTTCTGACTCTTCAGTTTCAACAGATGATACATAATTATGATTATATGGAGGTGGAATAGACCTATAACCAAAACCTTCACCATGTTTACTAGCGCATTTAGTTTGATGTTTAATTATAGACTCAACCACTTCGCTTGACACATCAAATTTTTTGAAATTAAATTCAATATCATTGAATTTTGCTTTCAGTGCATTAAGTTCAGTAATTAATTCTACAATTTTCTCTTTAGCACAACGATATCGAACACTTACTATACTCCATTCATCTTGAACTTTCTTAAAATCAGAAATTTTAGCATCAAGTTTTTCTTGTAGAGGTTTCAGTTTCTTCTTAGTGTTATAAACATCATTTGTTAGGTTAAACACTTGTTAACAAGGCGATCATTGTGTTCACGATACTTAGTAATTATATCAGCACAAGTTTGAGAAGAGCATGAAACTTTACTAACCTCATCATTGGCAGGAGCGGTAGCAGGGGAAGTGGAAGCCATGAAGGCAAACTGCATGTTCATCATTTCCTCGTCGGCAACATCAGCATCCATATCGCCATCAACTTGGGCCAAGTGAGCTCCACCTTCTTCAATCAAATTCAGCGCTTGCATCTGTTCCTCCCAAGCTATGCAGTTATCTCGGCCATAAACCTTATAGCGGTCACCTAGCGAGATTCGATTTAGCGTTTATCGCGGTGGTATAGCGGTGGTATAGCGGGGTTTTTTTTGTTGTTACTTTTAGACTATTAATACTACGTAGAATTAATATCACAAAAAGTTGCATAAAAATGGCACATAAAACATAGATAGTATTCTAATATGAAAAGTGTCTATGTGTCTCGGCAAATCTCTATAACGATCCCGCACAATATCGATATCTCGAGCTCCTAAATCTCCTAAATCTTGGCAAATCTCGGACATTACCGCTATCTCGGGAAAATCTAGGACAATATCGCCATCTCGGGCTCCTAAATCTCGGCAAATCTCGGACATTATCGGCGAGATTCTCGCTGGCGAGATTACTGACCGATATTTTGATTTCTATCTCGGCCTAACCCCGCGAAACGCTATCTCGGCGCTATCTCGGCGAGATCTCGCGCGATTGACTGCATAGCTCCCAAGTGAATTGTTGAGCCACCATAGCTCTTTCATTGTTCTGAGGTTGAGGAGCAGCATCGCGGTTTGTTCCAACAGGAACCAAGGTTCTTTCAGTGTTTTCAGTTCTGGGTTTGGTGCATTCACGAGCAAAGTGACCAGGCTCGTTACAGTTGAAACAACGGAGATTTGCTTTGCTGAATCCTACTTTCCTATTAGCATTGTTATTGACGAAATTGTTCCTACCAGTTCTTTGCGTGAACCTCTTTGCCCTTAATACCGCCATAGCGATATGCCAAGAGATGTCCGTTTCTTCCAAATCATCAGGATTTATTTGATCTAAGTCTCCCACCATCATAGGTTGAACTAGCTCACCAGCCATGATAGCATTGTAACAATTTAACAGACCAGCCATCATGCCTAGGTTTTCATCAGCTCCTTTAAGAAGAGTTGGAACTGAAGTACTCGATTTAGCAGCAGGGCCATGAGGCAAGGGAACTGGAGATGCCATCGGTATGCTCGTAGATGAAGAAGTTTGATGAACGGGAGCTTGAGCAGGCAAGACAAAAAAGCACTGTTTGTGGAAGCACCTAGATTGACAGATTGATAAGAACTGACGTGATTTGTCTCTCGTTGCTTGTCATCCTTATGACAATATTTGATGACAGCCAAAAGTTCAGTGAGAGACAAATTATTCAGATCCTTCGTCTTTTTTATCACATCCACATGCATATCCCAACTTTTTGGAAGAGAGTTCAACAGCTTCTTGTTGATTTCAGGCTTCGACGACACTATTCTAGCGGTACTCAACTCAGTGTTGAGAGTGATAAAGCGTTGTAACTGAATCTCAAGTGTTTCTCCGACATCATAATTAACCATATTAAATCTTTGTCTAAGAAGATCCTGTCTGCTTTGTCTCATGTCCTCGTTGCCTTCATAAACCTTGATCAGCGCTTCCCATAAGGCTTTGGCAGATTTGTATTCCCTGAATCCTTGAGCGATATCAGGAGATACAGCCATAGTGAGAGTGGCAAGAGCTTTATCATCGACTTCTGTTTTCTCAAAATCTTCATCTGAGTATTCTATTTGTTGTTTAACAGTTACGCCATAATTATGACAGGACCTCTAACAATACATCTCCAAATCTTATTGTCCTTCATTTTTGCATATTTCTCGAACCTAAATTTCCATTCATCAAAGCTTCAGCGCTAGTTAGTCAGGGAATACGAGTTTCGGTACCCATAACATTGTCGAGATCGTCCATCAGGAATTATTCTTGAAAATGCTTCAATGATAAATCACAAAATTAAATCGTAAAAATTTAAATGCGACTTGACCGAATAACAAGTCGAAAGCACCGAACACTAGCAAAAACCGAGCAATCTTGGACGAGAACTAATTTAAACGAACAATCTAGCTGGACCAAAAAACCCAAAAAATTGCACCGAAAAACACTGATCCACATCCAACCAATCAACCAACCGAACATGGAAACAGCCGAGCAACCAAGCGAGAAACTAGAAAACCCCTAAAGCACCGATCACTCAAATTTGGGCTGGCCGAGCAACACAATTAATGGACCGAAGAACTAACTGAAACCCTATTATCAAATGCACCGCCAACCGAGCAACAGTCAGGAAACCTAATCTTCAATCCGCCGTCGAGAAACCCAAGGAATCCCAACACCGCCGCCGAACAACTTCCAATATCTTGACCGAACAACCCACAAACTCGCACAACAGTTCCGAAAACCCACTTTTTGGATCAAAAATGATTTTTGTATGAATTTTGTTTGAAGATCTTCGATAATCACGAAGAACACAAGCTCAAAAACACAAAAAAATAGTCAAAAACGTCCACAAAACGGATCAAAACCCTCAAAAACTTCAAAAAATCTCCTAGAACAATGAAAAGATTGATACCAAAACAAGCTCTGATACCAATTGTAGGTCCACAATACTTTCTAGATCTACTTGGTATCAATCAAATCACAAGAACACAATAAGAACAAGGAGATTATCACCTTCAATGCACTCTTTGATTAATCCAAAGACTAGTACATAAGATTGTTTGGTTGCACGAACAAAGAAGATTCTCTCTACTTAGCACACACTTCAAGGCAACCAACATGACTAATGAGGCTATAATTGCCTTATATAGTCTACAAAAACCCTAGCCAAAACCCTAAGCCCATGTAGACAAGGCCCAACCGAACAATGAAGAGGACTTCGGTCCATTACACCGAACAACCAAGGGTTGTCCGGTCCCCAACCGAAATATCCAATTTAGCCTATATTTTCTATTTTAAGCCCAGATTAAATATTCTTTTAAGCCCAAAATGCAAAGATTAAACCATAATAAATTATGACCCAACAAGTTTTTTTTAAAGGCACACACACAAAAGTACATACACACACAGAAAGATATTAGCATACACATAAAAAGAAATGAAAGTACGTTGCTATATATGTAAAGGAAATAAAAGTACGTTGCTATATATTAAAAGATAAAACATTATTTATTTATTTTTAATAACACACACAATCATTTTTTAAAAATTATTTACAACAAGTACACTCAGAACACACACATAGACATGCAGAAACACGCAACACACACAAATACACATTATGTTGGGGTACAAAGGCCCTCATGTAGTGATGCATGACAAGCTTGGTCGGCCCATTGTAAAACCTTGTTTATTGGGCCTTGCCCTAATTTGTAGCCTACCTATATATACTCATGTAGTATTCATTGTTAGGTTAGAGCTTACAATGTGAGATTGTATTTGCTTATGCTTATATTAAGGATTGGAGCTAGAGATTTTGTACAGCTCACATATTTGATAATTAATCATTCGGAACCTTGGATATTTGATTTGATCTTTACGTTATTATTATTCCGCACACGTCAAATCCGACTTTACAATTGGTATCAAAGCCGTACCTTGAAGATTTTGCGATTATTTCAAGGGAACGATCTCGATTTGACAACTTTTGAAGATTGTTTCAATATTTTAATGATTGTTGGTGAGTCTCTCATGAGTTTTTGGATTCATTTATCTTTTTAGGATATTGTTCATCTTGATTGTTCTTGGTGTTACTGTTCATCATAGTGTTCATGTTACTGTTCATAATCAATATTTTATTGTTGAAAGAGTTGGCTCATCCTTATTTTATTGTTGAAATATTTGGCTCATCCTTTCTTTTACAGTTTATCTTGATTGTTGGATATTCATGTTTACATCAGATCTGTTCAAGCAGTGTTCATTGTCCCTTTTTTTAGCCCTAATTTTCTAGATCTAGATCTGAGATAAAACCCATTTACTCTCTGTTCATTATCCAAATCTATGCCCAATTTGTTTATTCAATAGACCAATCCAAGAATTGACCCCTAAATCACAATCAACATCACTGTTCTCGTTTCCAGCTTAACTCGATAGTTATACGTTCGTCTAAATTAATTTTAGTTTCCGATTTTATGATTTACTAAAGCGCCACGGTTGATATTCATTGAGTCTTTATTCATTTGATTATCCAATTCCAATTCCTTTTGAGATTTGGTCACTATGTCTCTATTGATTTTTATAGAAACGTATTCCTTATTCTCGATTGATCGGTTCTTAAAGCTATTTGCTCAGTATTTTTTTATCTCGATTAGTTTGGGTTTGAAGATAAGATTCTTGCGAGATTGATGCTTGTACAAGCTGATAAATTCCATTGAGATTGAAGAATGTTTTTTTTATTTGCTTCCTGTTTTATTGGGTAAACGATGCTTCTTGTTAACAAATGTTGAACTTGAGAGGATGTTAATACCTTGACGGTAACATTCTTCATGATATCGATACCAATTCTTTGATTTGAGTTGGTCTTGTTAAAATGGTGTTGATTCTTTGAGACATTTCAGGAAGAACATTTAATGGTGTTCTTGACCAACAAAAACAAAATATCGATTTGGGCTTTAATAACGGACTCGCTGGATTAGATTGACGAAAAAGACGAATACCATATTCTCGTTTTTCCTTCAAGTTGTGATAGAAATTATGTTAGTCTATAGGATCTTGAAACTGACGGTGATTGTGGTGTCGTATGCCATAACAGATCCTCAATCACTTGAATAAACTGGAAAATGTTGTTTGTGATGTGGTGATGCTGAAACTGACGGTGATTGTGGCGTCGTATGCCATAACACAGGGTGGGTCACGACCTGAGGGCGTGACCTTCGCGACTCGACCAGCATGGTCCTCGTGACTCGAGGTCGCGACAGATTCAGCAATGTTGTCTTGAACTCCCTGTTAAGATTTTTGGCAATTTTAATTTTGGGACTTGGTTCTAGACTTGTCCGTTTGACCTGAAATTTTAAACATAGGTCTAATATGGTATGAAACTTCGTAGAAAATTGTCAGAATACGTATACGACCTCCCGAAAGTACTGTAGCAAAATACGAGTATTTTGGGAAAATGTATAATTTAAAGAAAGATGGTAATTGAAAGTTATCATCTAGGAATGATCCCCAATTATATTATATTGGACTCTCGTGTATTAGAGTCAATTGAAATGGTTGTTAACCTATTTTCATTTGGTATATAAATGAATATATAGGTACGGGACGTATAAAACGGCAAGAAATATCGGGATACAAATGCAGCGAAGTTCCAGGTGAGTAATCTCACTGATATCATCTATGATATATGATGATTGAATTGTTACAGATTTGAAAGTGCTTTGGGGGACAAAAATGAACAATTGACATATGCGTTGCAACGACAATACCAGATAAGCCGTGAGTCTATAATAGACAAGAACGGAGCTGTGAGTCAATGATACGAAAATACCAGATAAGCCGTGAGTCTATGATAGACAAGAACGGAGCTGTGAGTCAATAACAGAAATAATATGACAATACCAGATAAGCCGTGAGTCTACGATAGATAAGAACGGAGCTGTGAGTCAAATCTTGAAAAGACAATACCGGATAATCCGTGAGTCATCGAGATGGCAAGAACGGAGCCGTGAGTCTAGGCAAAAGCGGGATAAACTCGTGAGCCATAATTGGTTTTTATATTTGACTTTAAGTCCAAATGGTGCGGTCTTTTGACTATGATATCGGGTTATTGAACCCAGCTAGTACAGCTTTGGGTTATGACTTGTATATTGAAAATGACATGATGCGGCTGATATAGCCATGACATATGATGCAGTCCATTGTGACTAAGAAACATGGGATAGAAATGGTCAGACATGATTATATGTGCAAATAACTGACGTGGCTTGATAATTACAGGTTATTGTGATTCAGCCTGTAAGGCTACAGATTAGGATGTGAAATCCTAGGAGATATGTGGTCAGCCAGTAAGGCTAGGTGTTTGGATTCGATATCCTGACAGATATTTGATTGTATTTTTATACATGTTATTTGCATATACGATTACTCACTGAGCTTTATAGCTCACGTTATTGTTAAATGTCCCTGCAGGTTAGCATGATCCTGATAAGGGAATAGATAGAGTCCGTAACTCAAGAAGTGGACTTGTAGATGCTGTCAGTAGCAGCCCGGCTTATAAGGAGGTTACTATATTTGTACACTCCTTGATACACTTGTACCCATTTTTAATAAAATATACCCCTTTGTTTATGGTTTTAAGTACTGAAACCTAGGTTTTAAATGAAAAATTTTCAGGGGTGTTTTTGTTTTAAAATCCGGGTGTTACAATGTAGTGTTCATTGTCCCTTTTTTTAGCCCTAATTTTCTAGATCTAGATCTGAGATAAAACCCATTTACTCTCTGTTCATTATCCAAATCTACGCCCAATTTGTTTATTCAATAGACCAATCCAAGAATTGACCCCTAAATCACAATCAACATCACTGTTCTCGTTTCCAGCTTAACTCGATAGTTATACGTTCGTCTAAATTAATTTTAGTTTCCGATTTTATGATTTACTAAAGCGCCACGGTTGATATTCATTGAGTCTTTATTCATTTGATTATCCAATTCCAATTCCTTTTGAGATTTGGTCACTATGTCTCTATTGATTTTTATAGAAACGTATTCCTTATTCTCGATTGATCGGTTCTTAAAGCTATTTGCTCAGTATTTTTTTATCTCGATTAGTTTGGGTTTGAAGATTAGATTCTTGCGAGATTGATGCTTGTACAAGCTGATAAATTCCATTGAGATTGAAGAATGTTTTTTTATTTGCTTCCTGTTTTATTGGGTAAACGATGCTTCTTGTTAAACAATATTGAACTTGAGAGGATGTTAATACCTTGACGGTAACATTCTTCATGATATCGATACCAATTCTTTGATTTGAGTTGGTCTTGTTAAAATGGTGTTGATTCTTTGAGACATTTCAGGAAGAACATTTAATGGTGTTCTTGACCAACAAAAACAAAATATCGATTTGGGCTTTAATAACGGACTCGCTGGATTAGATTGACAAAAAAGACGAATACCATATTCTCGTTTTTCCTTCAAGTTGTGATTGAAATGATGTTAGTCGATAGGATCTTGAAACTGACGGTGATTGTGGCGTCGTATGCCATAACAGATCCTCAATCACTCGAATAAACTGGAAAATGTTGTTTGTGATGTGGTGATGCTGAAGTGCAGTTACGAAGGCTTCATTTCTTTCTGAGATCGGCGATATAAATAGACGAAGGGTGTATTGCCGTCGGAAGATGTAAGCTTCGATCCGAAGCCTTCGAAGATGATTATGATCCGATTGAAACAAAGGAACTGAAATCGGAACTAAGAGATGATGAAACGCTGATGAACAGAATCGGATGTAAGAAATCGCAGAAGAAAAGATAGAAAACATGAATCGGAAAAGCCAAAGAAATCTGACGACGTGATTAACGCCAAAGTAACCTTCGTATGTTTGATCAGTTGGTCGGACGAAAAGAAAAAGAGCAATGAAAGTTGATTTCTGAAGCCTTCGGAACTGATGATGGTCTTCAATGGCGGTGAACATGAATCAGATAAAAAATCAGTGTGAAAGTTGCCTTCGGAACTTGATTTTGGATGAACAATCGGACAGATGAAGTTGGAATCGAACAATCGATCAGTGATTCAATCAGATGAAATCGCCTCAAATGGATAAAGGGTGATGTTGTCGATTGTAACACAATTAGAAACAAACGGAGATGATAATGGTTCCGAAGGGATGTCAATCGGAACAGTAAATTGGATCAAGTGGAGAAGATGACTATGAAGAGTTGTTGCCTTCGGATACGACAGAAAGAAATCAGAACAGTTGAAAGTGGAGAATGAATGCAGGCGAGAATGATGTTGAAGGGGAACGATGATGAAGAATGAGATGAATTGGTCAAATGTAATTCTTTTGTGGTTAAAAAGGCAAGTCAAAAGGTTTGCATCTAAAAAGGGTTACCGCAAATTAACACCCAATTTGGATCCCAACCAAACACAGGCCCAAACTCAAACCTTCGGATCCTAGCCTTCAAAGTTCAAATCTTTGGATCATACTAGCCCAACACAACTCAACACAAATCCATCAGAACCCAAAACAAAAATACATTCAAACCCAATTCTTTAACCCATTTAAACCCAAATTCAAACCCTAATTTGTAAAATTTTGGAACCCCACTCAAAACAAAGGCAAACCCCCACAGTAAACGATTTTTTTTTGTGAACGGTGAACAAAACAAAGATGAATAAAAAACGCAAGAAAATTTTTAAATTCCATAATTCATATTGTTACAAAGAAATTGCCGAATTTTTACGCATTGACGAATACGTTCAAGTTGAGGGGGAGTTTTTATTGAATTTCCCGATTGAGCGCATTCTCATATCTAGCGGGTTATTTCACGATCACATTTTATGAAGACCGGTGACACGTTGAGGGGGATTTTTTACGTATATGAGGTGACCGGATTCGCGATCCCGTGTTTTCATCATCTTTGATTCCGCTAGTACCCATTTGCCACCTTGTGACACATCATCCATTCCGTCGTTTGAGGGGGAGATTGTTGGGGTACAAAGGCCCTCATAGAGTGATGCATGACAAGCTTGGTCGGCCCATTGTAAAACCTTGTTTATTGGGCCTTGCCCTAATTTGTAGCCTACCGATATATATGTTGGATTAGGTGTCTAAGCCATGACTTATAATTATTAATAGAAGCAAAGTCCATTTGGGTTGCCCTCATAGATGGAGGATAGATATATAGTTCAGTAGAGAGAATGGTTGATTTATTAATTGTTTAATAAATCAATAGAAAATAAATGTATGGTTTATTAATATATTTAAGTGTTAATATATTAATTAGAAACTATATTAATTAATTAAAAATTAATCTGGAATTAATTGGATTTAATTCAGTGATTAAATTAATTAATTATGGGTGCAGGGACTGGTTGGCAATTATTCAATAGTTGAATAACTGGCCAGGTAAAAACCAGGGACCAAAGTTGGCACCACCCTGGAGGCTCCTCCAGGGTTTTGGCGAAACCCTAATTAGGGTTTGGGGAGTCTGGTGGTCCAGGTGGCTAAAAGCCTTGTCCACTTGGAGGATTTCTAGGGTTTTAGGTGTAACCCTAGGAGGCTATATAAGGAACCCCCTGGGCACCCTAATTCACACGCCTCCCATCTCTCTGTGTTACTCTGGACTGATTCTTCCATTGCTTGGGTGTGACTTGCATTTGAGGCAGGATTCTTTTGCTGCTTGCTTCAAGGATCATAAGATCAAAGGTTGGTTTTTCTCAATTAATCTTTAGAAATGAATTGTATCCTTTAGGGTTTTAGTTTATTATCTTCATAGAAGAAAACATAGATCATCTTAGGGATGCATGTGAACCATAGGAATTTTTGTGTTCATTGCTTGCATAGAAACCCTTCAGTGGTATCAGAGCATAGGCTTGTTTTCTTATGTTTGACATAAACTGCATGCTTTGTTTCTTGCCTTGAGGTATTTTGCGAAAATCCCTCCTTGGGAGGCATGAATGTCGACGGCTTGACTAGGGCTTCCTAACCCTAGCCGCCATGCCCTAATGGTCCCCTTTGATTTGCTTGCCATAATAGTATGTTGTTATTTTTGGTAATTGGATTAATTAAAATAACTTGAACATTCCTTGCCTGGCTTGTAATTTTCGAGAACCATAGGGACCATGATAGAAATATTAATTTGATTAATTTGGTAATATCTATCTTAGATTTAATTAGTTTAATTAATTGTTAATTAAAAAGGCCAATTAAATCAGTTTAAAGAATTAATTTAAAATTTTCAAAAATTAGTAAAAATTTGTGAAAATTAGAATAAAATTAATTCTAAAATATTTTAATAAGATTAAAATATATCTTATATATATTTATGATTAAAAGTTAATTTTATATATATAAGAAAATTGGTTAGTCTTACCATTAGTAGGCCTCATTCACAAAACTGTCCTCTAAAGAGGGTATAAGGCGATTGCCTATAAAATGGCAGTCTAATGGGTATCTACTCTTACCCACCGCTCTCCTGGTCAGTCGAGTGTCGTTAGCCGAACGGGTTTGATAGAACCGCTAAGCCTCTTAAAAGTATAATGCTATAATTGAAAGTACTAGAACCTTAAATCATATCCCAATCTAGTTACTTTAGGTATAAAATGTGAATTGGTGCTAATCCATGAAATGGCACATTGCACTTTGTGGAACGTTGGTGGAGCGTGTGTGGTTTACCGGCACGCCAACTGGGGTCCACAAAGAGTCGCAATGGGTTTCTTGATTTTGTCATTATTAACGAAGCGTGTGTGGTTAACCGGCATGTTAATTAGAGATGACAATTGACTTCAAGAGTACCAAGCAATTTGCATGGTTATTCACACCCAGTTTGTGATCCTCGGTATCCCAGTCACAAACAGCGGGGCATTCCCGAGATTCAAACATGCTATCGAACAGTTCGGTAAATCTCAATGAAACTAGGAATTCCATCTTAATAAGATTATTTTTTCGCGGTGGAATTGGCAGAATCGTCATTCGCCTGCCTTATAAAATTTACAATAAAGATTACGGCATCCCTCTTCGATATTGTAGATTGTTATTGTAGGATCCTAGCCTTATATTTATTCTTGGGTGAATATAAGGATTATTATTAAAGTGTCTAATTAAAACTATCTACTTCTTATTCAGATGTCTTCTGAACAATCCGTTCCCCACTTAAACTCCGGTAGTGTCACCTCGATTATGTCATTGTGCTCTAAAGTGACGTTAGTCGGCTCTAACTACAATGACTGGATCTGCAACATCAAAATGGCCTTAAGGTTTGAACATAAAGAGTATGTTCTGCAAACCGAGCTGGTTGATGTTGACCCTGATACTGCAACTCCCGAGGAAATCGCCTCGTACACCAAACATTCTGATGATTCAACCAAAGTGGCCTGCATCATGATCGTCACCATGAACCCTGAACTGCAGAGGATTTATGAGGACTACTGGCCTTACGAGATGTACAAAAAGCTCGCGGAAAAGTTCCGCAAGCAGGAGCGCATCGAAAGGCGTGACGTGGTTAAAGCTTTCACAAATGGCAAGCCTCGAGATGGAGAGTCCATATGCACTCACGTGCAGAGAATGCAAGGCTATGTTGAAAGGCTTAGAAAGTTAGAGATGCCTGTTCATGAGGATTTGGCTGTTGACATTGTGCTAAATTCTCTACCCAGTTCATATGAACAGTTCACACTGGCTTATCATTTGAACAACAGTCAGGCAACTTTGGCTGAAGTCCACCGCATGCTTCGTACTGCCGAGGACGGGATGAAAGGGAAAAGTGTGCTCCCGGTCAATCCGCCTGTCCTAGCTATTGGATCTGGCAAGGGAAAGAAAAGGAAGGGCCCTCCTAAACAATACTGGAGGGAAAAGACTCCAGCAATGCCCCGAGAGCCAAGTCTTCCAGCATTCCACACGTCACGAACCCCAAAGAGGCTGACTGCTTTTACCGCAAGCAGAAGGGTCATTGGAAGAGAAGCTGGCCAACGTATCTGCAGGACATTAAGGACGGTAAAGTAAAACCGTCACAAGCAGGTACATACTCTATATCTAATAACTCATCTTTTTCCCGTTCTTGGGTCCTTGACACAGGATGTGGTTTCCACATCTGTTCTTATTTGCAGGGCCTAGAGGAAAGTAGGGAGCTAGAGCATGGAAGGTTGAACCTGGTCATGGGAAATAGGCGAACGTCACCTGTTACCAAGATCGGAGTCTATGGACTGATGCTCAGTAGTGGAGTTAGATTAGATTTACATAATTGTTGCTATGCGCCAGATATGGCTAAGAACATAATTTCCTTTCATGCTTTATTTAGACAAGGCTTTTATTATGAATTTAATAAATTGAATGGTTCAATTTCCGTTTTCAAAAATGATTTTTTTATATTTAATGCTATGCCTTGTGATGGAGTGTATGAATCTATTATGTGTGTTGACAATTGTGGTAAAAATGTTTTAACTATTGATGCTTCAAGCGGTGTAGAAAAGGCGTGTCTGTGGCACTGTCGTCTTGGCCATATCAACAAGAAACGCATCACCCAACTCCAAAAGGACGGAGTGTTGGAATCATTCGACCTCGGGTCGGATGATGTATGCGAATTTTGCTTGCTTGGCAAGATGACAAAATCACCATTCAAAGGTTCCTTTGAAAGAGGTGAAGGTCTGTTGGATATCATACACACAGATGTGTGTGGTCCCTTCAGAACAACCACAAAAGATGGCACGCGGTTCTATGTGACCTTTACCGACGATTTTAGTAGATATGAGTATATCTACTTAATCAAGAACAAGTCGGATACCTTTGAAAAGTTCAAAGAATTTAAAAATGAAGCGGAAAATCAATTGGTCAAAAGATAAAGATGCTTAGATCCGATAGAGGCGGTGAGTATCTTAGTATCGAGTTTCTCGATTATCTTAAGGAATGTGGAATTGTTTCACAGTTGTCGCCTCCGAGGACACCTCAGTTGAACGGTGTCGCCGAGAGACGAAACCGAACCTTGTTGGACATGGTTCCTTCCATGATGACTCGAGCTTCACTTCCAATCCATTTTCTGGGGGTATGCCTTAGAGACTGCCGCCCATATCCTAAATCTTGTCCCAACCAAGAAGGTTGCGAAAACACCGCACGAGATGTGGATGGGGAAAGTTCCCTCGTTGGCACATATCAAAGTCTGGGGTTGTGAAGCTTTCGTAAGACGAGAGACTTCGGATAAGCTCTCAGAAAGAAGTGAAAGGTGTTTCTTCATCGGATACCCGAAACAGTCTTTTGGATACTTGTTCTACAGACCAAGCGAGGACGTGGTCTTTATAGCAAGACGGGGGTTCTTTCGAGAGATAGAACTCATTTCCAAAGAGGACAGTGGGAGTACAATCGATCTCGAAGAAATTCAGGAGACGACCGATGAACCAACCTTAGAAGATACTAGCAACCAACATGAGGAAGAAGTTCCTGTTGGACCCACCGACATATCATTGCCCCTTAGGCGTTTGGGTAGAGTTAGCATGCCGCCCGAGTTCTGTGGTTTCCATATTACTTCGGACGGTGATACGTTGGTCAGTGATCACACATTGACTAATTTGGATGAGCCTGCTAGCTACCGCGAAGCAGTGGCAGGCCCCGAGTCTGCCAAGTGGAAAGAGGCAATGGACAGCGAGATAAAGTCCATGTATGACAATCAAGTTTGGAACTTGGTTGATAATGTACCGGGTCGAAAGACAGTCGGATGCAAATGGATCTTCAAAAAGACGACCGACATGGATGGCAAAGTACATACTTATAAAGCTCGGCTGGTTGCGAAGGGATTCACTCAGACCCCGGGGGTTGATTATGATGAAACCTCTCACCAGTAGCCAAGATTATGTCAATCAGGATAATGCTTGCCATAGCTGCATTTCATGATTATGAAATTTGGCAGATGGATGTCAAGACCGCTTTCCTTAATGGGAAACTGACTGAGGATGTGTATATGAATCAGCCAGAAGGTTTTGTAGACACAAAGCACCCTCATAAAGTATGTAAGCTTGAAAGATCAATCTACGGATTGAAACAAGCATCTCGCAGCTGGAATCTCTGCTTCCACGAGAAAGTCAAAGAGTTTGGCTTCTCCAGGAGTGAAGATGAGTCCTGTGTATATGTCAAGGCTAGTGGGAGTATAGTCACTTTCCTAGTGCTATATGTTGATGACATAATACTCATAGGAAACGACATTCCGACCTTGCAAGATGTTAAGGCTTGGCTCAGGAAGTGTTTCGCCATGAAAGACCTAGGAGAAGCTGCATATATTCTCGGGATAAGAATACTTAGAGATAGAAAGAGAAAAATGATAGGATTAAGCCAGTGTACGTACTTGGAAAAAGTGTTAAAAAGGTTTAACATGGAAAATTCCAAAAAGGGAGAATTGCCAATACAAAGTAATGCCAAATTGAGTAAGACTCAAAGTCCGAGTACCGATGAGGAAATAGCAGAAATGAGTCGGGTACCCTATGCCTCGGCAGTTGGGTCGATCATATATGCTATGACATGTACTCGTCCCGACGTATCCTTTGCACTTAGCATGGTTAGTCGGTACCAGGGAAACCCTGGAAAGGCACACTGGATTGCGGTCAAGAACATAGTCAAGTATCTGCGAAGGACAAAGAATATGGTTTTAGTCCTTGATGGCAGTGATGACTTGAAAGTAAGTGGATATACAGATGCCAGCTTCCAGACAGATTGGGATAGTGGACGGTCCCAGTACATTGCAGCGAGTGAAGTGGTCACTTGGAAAAGTTCCAAGCAGGAAACGGTGGTTGATTCTGTTAATTCTATATGCCCAAGGATGATCATAAAATGATATTAATAATAATATATGATCCTATAGGGTCACACCAATAACAAGTTAGACACCAGTTTGATCATTTGATACAATGAATTTGATTTATTATCAAATGATATAATACTTGCAATTTGTTTTAAGAATTATTATTTTATGGAAATTAAAGTAATAATTCATATGAGATGAATTAATTTGAGAGTGTATAAGATTATTTATATCATTTAATTGTTAAATGATTTAAATGATAAAAATTTACCTCTTTTATTATTTTAAGTGTTAAAATAAAATTCACATGTATGTATAAATGTATATGTGTATATATAATTTATGAAATATATATATGTATATATATAAATACATAATATGAACATATATTTATACAAACATATACATGAGTATATATGTTAATTATAAGTGTATATATATGTTTATATATGTGTGAATAAATAAAGGAGTTAAATTGTGAAATGGAAGTTTATTATTTATAAGCATTTTGAAAAAAAAAACTTTATAAATAATAAAATTAAGGGAATTTATCTCCCCAATGCTCAAAACCACGTCCACTACACACCAAGAAAGGTGTGTGGGCATGCCAAACACAACATGGGAATATTCTTTATGTTTCCTAGGTTGACCATGGGAGTTTGCACTCATGCATGCTACATAAGGAAGTTAGTCTCTCACTAGTTCCTTCTTGATCTTCTTGGACGATTTTGACACCATTCTAACACTCTCCTACTTGCTAAAACTCAGCCAAAAACAAACCATAAACACCTTGACCTTGCATGCAAAATTCGGATTTGGCATCAAGCTACAAAAGGTTGATATTTGCAATTGAAGACTAGCATCTTCTTGGTGTTGTCAAGCTTGTTGGTGGATCAACTATAGAGGGAAGCTTTTTTGTTCCTCTTTATCATCAACATCACCATATTCATCATCCATTTCGTGGTCAAGGAAAAAGGTTGTAATCTTGAACATTTACTATGTTTGTTTTCATTTATCTCTACATGCATGTAGCATGATCCTCTTGGAATGAAATTCGTGTTCATCCTTTTAATCTTCCGTTGCAACTTTAAGTTTTTGAAACTCATAACATGAACATGGATTTCCAACAATTGGTATCAGAGCCATGGCTATATTGCATGTTTAGATAATAAGTTTATTTGGATAAACTTGGTTTTTGGAAGCCATGAATGTTCATCTTCTTGAATGCAATGTTCATGCATGGCTTCTTTGGCAACATGCAAGTATAAATTCTATGATTTTATGTAACCAACTAAAATTATGTTTGCATGCATTTGGTTACATAATTGTTGCCTTAGAAAAACAAAGTGTTGATTTTCTTATGATTTTATGTGATAAAATGGTGCATAAACAAGCCAAGGACCATGTGTTGCATGTTTTGTGTTTAAATTCGATATGGTTGTAATCTATTCTTTTATTCAAATGGTTTGTAATAATAATTAGTTATTTACTTTTTTTATTCATTTTGTAAGTATTAGAATAGTTGTATTTTATTTCTTTACAAAATGTAATAAAAGAAGAAGCAAGAGAGAAAACCATGAGAAGCAACACCAAGAACTTGCAACGAATTTCCTGCCCTCCTGCTGTCCATTTCGAATATGTTTTGGGGCCCAAAATAAATTCATATCTCGATGTTTTGATGCTATACTTTTTACTAACTATAATATCTAGTATATACAAGTAGTTTTGGCAAGTATGTGCATCGTTATCATCAAGAATGAAGTCAAGAAAGCTCCAAAACCTCCTGTTAAGGGCTGTTGTTATTCGGATCTGTTTTGGGGCACAAGAAATATTCATAGCTCATGCCATGGTGCCATGAAAGGGTGATTCAAGTGTCATTTGATGATATAAGAAGATTGGCAAATTTATAGCTCAATTGAAGATCATTTGGATGAATTTTTGGTCACCTTTTGTCCCTAGGAATGGACTTGATATTCCATGTATGGCTCACATGAAATATCAAACTAGTTGGCTTGTGTTTATACACCCATGCATGCATGTGATGATTGAATGTTTTATGAGTTCATGTTGTGGATGAAAATAAGATTTTGCATGCTAGACAACCTAGATAATTAAACATAATCATCAAGGAGTTTGTAATTTTCAAAATTAACATTTAAAACATAAGATATAATACAATTGGTTTTATTAAAATGGGTTTTGTTATAAAACCTATAAAGTCAAGTTTTGAAAATGAATGAAACAAGAAATAAAATGGAGATTTTATGAACTCTTACAAACTCCAACCCTAAATAATAACGGTAATTATTTAGGATTAAAATTGGTTCTCATGTATGTGATCAAACTCAAACTTAATATTGGATATGAATTGTAATCTTGACCACAAACAAAGAATCAATAAAATGGAGATTTTATGATTAAGGAACCAATTAACAAAATAAGATTTTAATGGTACCATGTTCATTGGATGCATGCAATCTACATGATACCATATGTTTTTCAAAATTAGAATTGTAAAACATTCAAATCCCTTTCAAAATACAAATAAATGCCGTCCCTCTTAAAGACACTCATGTATCACTTGTATATCCTTGTGGGATAAAGGTTACCTAACCACATGGAGTCTTCTTGTGATACAAGAGGTAGCTTTGCAATATTGATGGGATAAAGGACACCTAACCATTAATAGTTGTCAAAACTACACGTGCATTTAAGTGGGATGATTTGTTTGGATATCTTTTGTGATAAAGGTCACCTAAGCATTAGAAATCCAAGGCATAGATGGGATCAAACATGCCAAACTTATAAATGTTATAATGGGATCCCATAACTCTAGAAATTATATTTGGATATAATTGGTAAACCGTTACCTACCTTGTTGATTCGAATAGGTGGGATAAAGGATACCTAACCGCTTGTTTGTATTGCAACTTGGATTCTAGACCTTAATCAATTAAAGTTTATGAAACAAGAAAGGGTATTAATTATTAAGGACTTGATATCATAAATTACTAAATTGAACCTTGTTAAAATTTTTGTAGATGGCACCAAACGCAACAAACCCGGCTCCAAACAAAACTTCACTACGGTCTCTCCTTGAGGGAGAAAAACTCAACCATACCAACTTCTTGGATTGGTACCGTAGTGTGAGAATAGTTCTCAAACAAGAAAAGAAAGAATATGTTCTCAATGAACCACTTCCTGAAGAGCCCCCTGCCATTCCTAAGCCTGTACACGATGCATGGCTTAAAAAGATGGATGATTCCATTGATGCATCATGTCTTATGCTGGCCACCATGATTCCTGACCTTCAGAAGGACTTAGAGAATCATTCAGCCTATGACATGATCAATCAATTGAAGGAAATGTTCCAACAACTTGCAAGAACGGAAAGGTTTGAAACTGTTCGGGCTTTCCATGCATGTAAGATGGAAGATGGACAGACGGTCAGCTCTTATGTGCTCAAAATGAAGAGTCACATTGATCATTTGGCACGTCTTGGAGTTGTTATGCCTGAAGAGCTAGCAACGGATATGATCCTTAACTCCTTGACAAAGTCTTTTGATCCCTTTGTCATGAACTATAACATGAATGGTTTGAACAAGACTATCCCGGAATTACATGGGATGCTAATTACCGCGGAAAAGAATCTGCCTAAGAAAACCACTCAAGTTCTCATGATCATGGAAGGTGGTACAAAGAGGACTAGACCCAAACACCCCACCAACTCCAAGGGCAAGGGGAAGGCAAAAGTTGTCAAAGGAAAGGGCAAGAAAGTTGTCCAACCGTCCCGTCCGCCCAAGAAGAAGGGAAAGGTTGCCAAAGAAGACGCGTGCTTCGAATGTGGCAAAGTTGGGCATTGGAAGAGAAATTGCCCTACCTATCTTGCGGAGTTGAAGAAGAAGAAGGCCGGTGAGGGCACTTCAGGTATCTATGTGATAGACCTAGAACTTTACAATTTATCTCCTAACACATGGGTATTTGATACTAGTTGTGGAACTCACATTTGTAATATGTTGCAGGGGTTCAAAAGGAGTAGGCGACTGAAGGCAAACGAGGTAGTACTCCGGGTTGGAAACAGTGCAAGGGTTGCGGTGGATTCAATTGGAAGTTTTGATTTATTACTACCTAGTGGCTTGTATTTGACATTGTTGAATGTTTATTATGTTCCTAGCTTATCCAGGAATATTATTTCGATTGCTAAGTTGAGACAATGTGGTTTTAATCTTTGCTTTATAAATGATGACATTTGTGTTTCTAAAAACAATGTATTCTATTTCGAGGCTAGGCCTTTAAATGGAATTTATGAAGTAAACCTTGATGAAAAGACTAACAATGGCTCTTTATACCACACTTTCACCAAGAGACCCAAATGTGATTTGAGTCAAATTTATCTATGGCATTGTCGCCTTGGACATATAAACAAGAAACGCATATCCCAACTTCAAAAGAGTGGACTTTTGAAGGCAAATGAGAATGACTTATTTGATATATGCGAATCTTGTTTACATGGCAAGATGACTAAAGCTCCTTTCTCGGGAACCAACGAGAGGGCAAAGGACTTGTTAGGAATCATACATACGGATGTATGTGGTCCTTTCAAGCCAATGACTAGATATGGTGAAAGATATTTCATCACCTTCACTGACGACTTTAGTCGTTTTGGATATGTTTATTTGATTAAACATAAACATGAGGCGTTTGAAATGTTCAAAACGTTTCAAAGTGAAGTGGAAAATCAACTCAACAAAACAATTAAAGTTCTACGTTCTGATAGAGGAGGTAAGTACTTAACTACAAACTTTATGGATCATCTTAAGACTTGTGGAATTGTTTCACAACTTACTCCACCTGGAACACCACAACATAATGGTGTATCTGAGAGGCGGAACCGAACACTATTGGATATGGTTCGATCCATGATGAGTAGAAGTACTCTACCTTTGTCATTTTGGGGTTATGCTTTACAAACAGCCGCTCGTCTCCTAAACATGGCACCTACCAAGAAGGTAGATAAAACACCTTATGAGATATGACATGGAAAGGTTCCATCTTTATCCTATCTCAAGGTATGGGGTTGTGAAGCTTATGTTAGACAAGAAGCTTCAAACAAACTAGAACCCCGTTCAACTAAGTGTATCTTTGTAGGGTATCCGAAAGATTGTCTTGGATACTACTTCTACAATCCCATAGAGAATAAGATATTTATTTCTCAAAAAGCTGAATTCCTAGAAAACAAGTTTCTGACGGAAGAGGCTAGTGGGAGGTTTGTGGAACTTGAGGAACTTCAGGAACCACAGGCTGATACACAAGAAATTGGATCTAGCATTCAACAAGAAATTTTTGAACCTGAACAGACAGTTGATCAGGAACAAATTGTAACACAAGATGTTCGCAGATCTGGTAGGGTTCGATTTGAACCTGAAAGGTATGGTTACCTAATGATGGAAGAGGAATGTTATACGATAGATTCTGATGAACCCGTCAACTACCAGAGTGCAATGTCAGATCCTGAATCTGATAAATGGCTTGAAGCCATGAACACAGAGATGCAATCCATGCACGATAACCAAGTATGGGACTTGGTTAATCTTCCCACCAATTGTAAGACTGTTGGGAACAAATGGGTTTTCAAGAAGAAAACCGACGTGGATGGAAATTTTCACACTTTTAAGGAAAGACTTGTCGCTAAAGGATACTCACAAACTCATGGTATTGACTATGATGAGACCTTTTCACCAGTGGCAATGATCAAGTCGATTAGGATACTTTTTGCCATAGCCGCATACTATGATTATGAGATATGGCAAATGGATGTCAAAACCGCTTTCCTCAATGGCCACTTATTGGAAGATGTCTATATGGATCAACCTGAAGGTTTTGTCGATCCCAAGCATCCAAGCAAGGTGTGCAAGCTTAAAAGATCTATTTATGGATTGAAGCAAGCGTCTCGAACATGGAACATCCGCTTTGATGAAAAGATTACGAATTTTGGATTCATTAAAAATGAGGATGACTCTGTGTTTACAAGAAAGCTAGTGGGAGCATAGTCATATTCCTAGTATTATATGTAGATGACATACTACTATTTGGAAATGACATCCCAACCTTAAAAGGTGTCAAAACGTTTATTGAGAACTGTTTCTCAATGAAGGACTTAGGAGAAGCTGCTTATGTATTAGGCATAAAGATCTATAGAGATAGATCTAAGAGACTTATAAGTCTAAGCCAAAGTGTATATATTGATAAAATCTTGAAAAGGTTCAAGATGCAAGATTCCAAAAGAGGATTCTTGCCAATACCGCATGGCACCATCCTAAGTAAGTCTCAGTGCCCAAGCACTAGGACTGAACTTGAAAGGATGAAACATGTCCCATATGCTTCGGCAATTGGGTCCATCATGTATGCCATGTTATGCACTAGGCCCGACGTCTCATGTGCCTTAAGCATGACAAGTAGGTATCAACAGAACCCAGGTGAAGCCCACTGGACTGCTGTAAAGAACATTCTTAAGTACTTGAGAAGGACTAAAGACATGTTCTTAGTTTACGGTGGTTTGGAAGAAAGCTTAAAGGTAAAGGGTTACACTGACGCAAGCTTCCAAACAGATAGGGATGATTCGAGATCTCAATCTGGGTATGTCTTTATTTTAAATGGAGGAGCCGTGTCTTGGAAGAGTTCCAAACAAGAAGTGATTGCACAATCCACTACAGAATCAGAATATGTTGCTGCTTCGGAAGCTGCTCAAGAAGCTATCTGGATGAGAAAGTTCATTGAAGATCTAGGGGTTGTTCCTTCCATTCGGGACCCTATAGAAATATTCTGTGATAATCTAGGTGCTATAGCTCAAGCAAAGGAGCCTAGATCGCATCAAAAGACTAAACACATTCATCGAAGGTATAACTACATACGACATGAAGTTAAGAATGGTGAAATAAGTATTCACAAGGTTCATACAGATCAAAATTTGGCAGACCCATTCACGAAGCCTTTACCCCAAGCTAAGCATGAAAGTCACGCTAAGGGTATAGGACTTCGTTTTTCTAATGAATGGATTTGATTTGTGTTTAGTGTTTTATGAATATGAAACTATGTAAACAAAATTATTATGTGATATATGTGACGTGATGTTTCATTCATAATTTTGTGTTCTATATTAGCATGTTTAATCCTTGAATAATCTAATTATTCTAAATGTCCATAGTCGATCATAGTTGTGGGGAGCAACTACGAAGTAAGACTAATATGAATTGGATTGGTTGACTTTTATGGGTAAAAGTAGCAAAATGTTGCAACCAAATTTATAGGTACTTGAGTGAATAAGTATTGGACTTGACCCGTTTCAAGATCACTCCATGGATCATTATCATAAGTGATTCTTGAATAAAGGTATTATCATTGTATCCTTGGACCTGAGTTACATATTTGGGACTCAAGTGTAGGGAGTGCTATGCTTTGATATGGTTCACCGTTGTTCTTGAAAAATAGACAACCATAAAGGCCATGCTCATGTATAGTACTAACTATATGAGGGGCGTATGTAGTCAAGACGGGATTTGTTCCTCTTATGTGTTGAGAGTTAGACATCTAAGGTGCCTGATTAAAAGTTGAACATACAATGAGAATGATTAAGATCCATGTCTCATGTTCAACATGATGTCTGTGACAAAGGGATAATTGATAAATAACCTGGTACATCAATTAGAGCCTTGAGCTTTTGAAGAATTGGATGTTGTTGAATTGCATTATGTCATGTGTTATTGGGGGCAGTGGAATGTTGCTAGACGTTCATTACTGTCGGTATCATTCTATGATGCAACCTTGTGCAAGTGGGAGATTGTTAATTCTATATGCCCAAGGATGATCATAAAATGATATTGCTAATAATATATGATCCTATAGGGTCACACCAATAACAAGTTAGACACCAGTTTGATCATTTGATACAATGAATTTGATTTATTATCAAATGATATAATACTTGCAATTTGTTTTGAGAATTATTATTTTATGGAAATTAAAGTAATAATTCATATGAGATGAATTAATTTGAGAGTGTATAAGATTATTTATATCATTTAATTGTTAAATGATTTAAATGATAAAAATTTACCTCTTTTATTATTTTAAGTGTTAAAATAAAATTCACATGTATGTATAAATGTATATGTGTATATATAATTTATGAAATATATATATGTATATATATAAATACATAATATGAACATATATTTATACAAACATATACATGAGTATATATGTTAATTATAAGTGTATATATATGTTTATATATGTGTGAATAAATAAAGGAGTTAAATTGTGAAATGGAAGTTTATTATTTATAAGCATTTTGAAAAAAAAAACTTTATAAATAATAAAATTAAGGGAATTTATCTCCCCAATGCTCAAAACCACGTCCACCACACACCAAGAAAGGTGTGTGGGCATGCCAAACACAACATGGGAATATTCTTTATGTTTCCTAGGTTGACCATGGGAGTTTGCACTCATGCATGCTACATAAGGAAGCTAGTCTCTCACTAGTTCCTTCTTGATCTTCTTGGACGATTTTGACACCATTCTAACACTCTCCTACTTGCTAAAACTCAGCCAAAAACAAACCATAAACACCTTGACCTTGCATGCAAAATTCGGATTTGGCATCAAGCTACAAAAGGTTGATATTTGCAATTGAAGACTAGCATCTTCTTGGTGTTGTCAAGCTTGTTGGTGGATCAACTATAGAGGGAAGCTTTTTGGTTCCTCTTTATCATCAACATCACCATATTCATCATCCATTTCGTGGTCAAGGAAAAAGGTTGTAATCTTGAACATTTACTATGTTTGTTTTCATTTATCTCTACATGCATGTAGCATGATCCTCTTGGAATGAAATTCGTGTTCATCCTTTTAATCTTCCGTTGCAACTTTAAGTTTTTGAAACTCATAACATGAACATGGATTTCTAACAGATTCGACATGCGAATCAGATTACATTGCAGCGAGTGAAGCATCTAAGGAAGTGGCTTGGCTGAAGAACTTTATCGGCGACCTTGGAGTTGTCCCGAGCATTCAGGAGCCGATGGAACTATTCTGCGATAATGAAGAAGCGGTCGCTTTAACAAAGGAAACGCGAGATCATGGAAAGTCCAGACACATCGACAAAAAGTACCATTACATTCGACATCGCGTAGAAGAAGGTCACTTACTGGTTAAGCGGGTATCATCCGAAGACAATCTTGCAGATCCTTTGACTAAGGCACTGAGTAGGATCAAGCACAATCAGCATGCTCGGAGCATTGGGCTGAAGGATGATATTAGTTTTAGTAATTAGATAGATTTGGAACTTGTAACAGTATAAATGTAATTGACTTGGTGATTTTTATAATGGAGATTTATAAATAAGTATTGTTACTACCTTTGTCAATTGTTTATTATTGTGTTTCTATATTTACATGTTTAACTTCCTAAATAATTATATTATTTAAAGTTCCACAGTCGATCACACTGTTAGGGAGTAAGTGTGAATGAAGACTGTCATGAATCGGTTATAGACCGTCTAATGAGTTAGACATTGCAGTAAGACTGCTATAACATTCATGAGTACTTAGAAAATGGAGATTTGAGTATTGGATAAACCCGCGCTTAACAGATTGCTTCATGGATTAATTCACGAGCAATGTTAAGACGATAACATCTTTTGATCTTTAAGTGGAGAGATATGATATGTAATTTACGAGGCAGGTGCTCATTGATAATGCGAAAACGCACCAGTAACTCGGTGTCATAAAACGTATTGTTGTAAGTATTCTGACTAGCAAAAGGTATGGGCATATTAGTCAAAACTTATTCGTCTCCTGACCCGATAGGGAAACAGATATTTGTAGGCCTCTCGATGACTTTGAAGTTGACTGAAAGTGTTGGCCAACCGGGACACAGTTGATGTGTTCAATCTGTAGTCTCAAAAGTCATATGCAAATCAGAGTTAAGTAAATTAAAGTCATAGACTTATCCAAGTGGGAGACTGTTGGATTAGGTGTCTAAGCCATGACTTATAATTATTAATAGAAGCAAAGTCCATTTGGGTTGCCCTCATAGATGGAGGATAGATATATAGTTCAGTAGAGAGAATGGTTGATTTATTAATTGTTAAATAAATCAATAGAAAATAAATATATGGTTTATTAATATATTTAAGTGTTAATATATTAATTAGAAACTATATTAATTAATTAGAAATTAATCTGGAATTAATTGGATTTAATTTAGTGCTTAAATTAATTAATTAAGGGTGTAGGGACTGGTTGGCAATTATTCAATAGTTGAATAACTGCCCAGGTAAAAACCAGGGACCAAAGTTGGTGCCACCCTGGAGGCTCCTCCAGGGTTTTGGCGAAACCCTAATTAGGGTAGCCTCCAGGGTTTTGGCGAAACCCTAATTAGGGTTTGGGGAGTCTGGTCCAGGTGGCCAAAAGCCTTGTCCACTTGGAGGCTTTCTAGGGTTTCAGGTGTAACCCTAAAAGGATATATAAGGAACCCCCTGGGCACCCTAATTCACACGCCTCCCATCTCTCTGTGTTACTCTGCTGGACTGATTCTTCCATTGCTTGGGTGTGACTTGCATTTGAGGCAGCATTCTTTTGCTGCTTGCTTCAAGGATCATAAGATCAAAGGTGGGTTTTTCTCAATTAATCTTTAAAAATGAATAAAAACCCTTCAATATACTTTAGGGTTTTAGTTTCTTATCTTCATAGAAGAAAACATAGATCATCTTAGGGTTGCATGTGAACCATAGGAATTTTTGTGTTCACTGCTTGCATAGAAACCCTTCAATATACTCATGTAGTATTCATTGTTAGGTTAGAGCTCACAATGTGAGATTGTATTTGCTTATGCTCATCCTAGGGATTGGAGATAGATCTTTTGTACACCTCACATATTTGATAATTAATCATTCGGCACCTTGGATATTTGATTCGATCTTTACGTTATTATTATTCTGCACACGTCAAATCCGACTTTACACATTACACTCAGAATATTTTTTAGAAAAAGTTCAAAATTCACAAAAGTTAGATTGTTACTGTGTGTGTAAGATCGAATAATAACTAAAGCTAACAACGAGAACAATGTTTATTTGAGTATTCAATATGTTGAATGATTTTATTCACTGTAAATAAGATAGTGCTCCAAATCAGAATGATGAGAAACTATGAAGATTGTTACAATGAATATCAAGACTATTAATGAACGTACGTCACTATCTAGGGTTGCCTATGTTTAAATACTAACAATCAATAGGATAAACACATAACCTTATCAATTACAGATAAGTACAAAAACCCTAGACATTATCTATAACTTAATAGATAAACTTAAAATATGACAACTTGCATTAGCTTCGGATCAACACTTCAACTTCGTTTACATCATGATCTTCGGACAGGAATACTTGAACTTCGGATATCAAAATCCAACACAATCAGCACCCTAACATTCTCCCCCTTTGTAGTGAAGATGCCAAGTATCCGAAGTCTATAACATACTAAAAGCTTTGGTCATATCCTTCCGAACAACAATCCACCATTTAAGATGATCACACAGTACGTTCTTCGCATTATGCAAATTCTCATTATTCAAAGTCACCCTTGTTAACATTTCCTCCAAAAAAGTTGTAGGAAACTTCTCCTTCTGATTCATATAAAAAAATAACTTCTTTAATGCTCCTTTCCTTGCGAGTTTTCCTTTGTATACAAATCCCCATGGATCTTGTAAAATTTTTCCATCACTAATTTTGCTTATACCAATGAGCTCTTTATCAGCAGCAGGAACAGTCTCTTTAAAAAGCTTAGCAATCTCATAATCATACTGAGAGAAGTTTCGGAGATACGAACCCATAAATCTTCCAATTATTCTCTGACTTCGTGTTAGACTCACTTGCTTGGAGATCCTCGTCTGAGTCAAGTTGTAGAATCTTTAAACCAATACAATGAAGTTATTTGGATTCATCAAGGGAAAATCAGCAACTATAAACAAACTTTCTATCTTCTCTTTTCCTCTTCGAACATGGTAAGTATAATTCTGATAGACATATTAGAACAGCTATCCACCTCGATTATGTCTATCCCCACAATATTTAAGCAAGACCAGACATGAGTTTGATCAGCAGCAAGGTTCGCATGAAACCTGGCTTTTTGTTCTTGAAACTTTCTTTTCTCCGAAGGATCAAACTCAATGTCATAGACATTGGCAGCATAAAGCTTCGGATTGAACGGAATATCTAGCTACAGTTCTATAGTGTTTTCAACATTATAACAAACAAGAGGTACTAGTGAGAGCCAAAGACATAATTGTTTCATACGTCCAGATTTTGTTCACAGAACCCATCACTTCTTTCTTTTCCATCCGATCATGGGAAATCACATACAGGTGCCTCAACTTCTCATACTCCTCCACCTTCTGTTGCTTCTGTTCAGACTTGGACAATTTTGTGCAATTTTCTTGCCCTTGTCATTGATGATCCGATTTCAAGAGGAACTTGTGAAGTTGTAGTTTTTGTTGAGGTGGTTGTCGATGCAGAACCTACTCCAAGTTTGATTGCACTCGAGAATCTTTTTTTGATACTTCAGGTGGATTAAGTTGAAATTGGGGTTGAAGATGAACGTCCCCAAGAAAGTGTATTTGTACTAAACGGTGTGGTGGTGGATACTGTTGTAGATGATGGAGCTGAAGTAAAACCAAAGAATGGTTTTGTTGTTATGGGAACAATGGTGGTTGTTATCTAAGTGATTTGTGCAAAGGTTGTTACTGGTGCGATTGTAGCTGTTGGTACCAAGGTGGTTTGTCTTCCATGTGTTGACCTTCCAGCTCGTTGAAGGCTGGCTGGGCTTTGGAGCACCAGGTAATTGACTGACCAACGCAAGTAAAGTCGCAATATCCTTTCGGATAGACTTAGTTGTCTGAGAGACCAGAATCTTCATTTGTTGATCCGAAATCCTTTGTTCCTATTTATACGTATAGCTCGTGTACCTTCAGTTCATACTCACCTATAGTCTTCTTGGCAGTGTCAAGATCTGTCTGAAGGCTAGTGAGTTGTACATCAAATTCCTCAGCACTTCTCTTGGATAAATTTTCAACAGAAGTAGTCATTGAAGTAAGCTTTCCTTGAACTTCAGTATGGGCAGTATTGAGTTTGGTGACCACTTCGTTGAGTTTTTCATTTTGCTATTCCAAAAGGTGCTGGGATTTATCTTCAATCATCTTTTCAAATGTCTTACAACGGAAGTCGACTTTCTCCAAGACATTACGTGTCATCTGTTTCACATCACTTTCTATCAACTTGATTGCATCATCAATGCTGTTACTTACGATGGTGGTGATGGAACTTTCAAAGGATTTAAGAGACTCAGATAAAAGATCAGCAGTAACTCCAGACACCTTGTCCGAAGTGTATGTCGTCTGGGCTTGAATCAGAAGATTCAGCTTGTTGTTGAGTTGACGGAACTGTTTTATAGACACGAGGCTGGTGTCTGGTTCATCATCATCTTCATCTTGTATCTGAACTGGTCCCGTTTCAAAGTAATCTTCTTTTGCGTTCTCAGATCCAAGTGGAGATGGAGAGTCAGCCAGATCGTCCAAAAAGAATGCATTTTGAGAGGGACTTCGGTTGTCACAGTATCAAGAGGCATTGTATGCTTTGGTGGTGGTGAGGGTTGATCGTTTGTTGTCTGATCGTCCAGAGTGAGACGTGTGTCCAAGATGTGTGCACAGGGGTCTCAATATGACTTATCTCCACATTAGATGTTTCGACAGAGGTCATATGTGCGGACACCATTAGAGTGTCAAATAAAGAGATAATTGGATCAGAAGGTGGTACCGTGGTAGTAGGATCTTTGGTTGGTGAGGGTGGGATCACAGTTTCCTCAGCATGAGAGTGTTCTTCTTCTTCTTCGGATCTGGGTGTCGTTGGGCGTGAAGACTGAGCAGGTTTATTCCTTGTTGGTTTACTCGGCTGGCCCTTCTTCCTAGTCTTGGGTTTCTTTGCCTGGGGTTCAGATGGTTCAACTGTGCCCTTTCGCTTTCCACCATTGGCCTTAGGCAGCTCAGATTCAATCACCCTTTGAAAAACTCGAAGAGGGTGTGTGATGTGAGTGTTTGGCGGTAAGCGATTAAGGTTAGATTCTCAGTAGGTACTTTGCACAGCATTGCTTCTGGAATTTTTGCAACAAAATCTATGTTTTCATCCAAAGGTGAGCATGTGGGAACTTGAACTAGTCCAAAGTCATGAGCGGGTATATGTGAAGGTACGAGAACCTTCTCATGTGTATACGCGGCTTGGACAATCAGAGCCCAAAAACGTGCTGAAGCAATCTTAGTGGCTCATTTCGCATGGTTTAGATACGCAAGGAAGTTTGTCCATAATATGCTAGCATAATCAATATGATAGTTATAGTAAATATCGTAATGGAGCTGGACAAAAAGTGGATGAAGCAGAGTCCAATCCTGAGGTCCTGCTAGAGAGGCTCCTCAGAATGATGCTAAAGAAATATTCCTAGACCGAAGGCAAGTGCTTTTTCTTGAATAGACTCATTGATCGTGTAACTGGAGTATAACCCATTTCGTTCAGCATGTTCAGAATTTCACATTGAGAAGCCGTCTGAAACGTTCCAGCCACTGGTAAACGAAGAACCCTTGCAAATTGTTCTTTACCTACAGTAATCGTCTTCTTTGTCTTTTTGGCAGTCACAATCTCGAAAGCTATTGATTGACTGTCCGTATTCAGTCGTGCGGTATGATGTGCACGATCGACCCAGATCTTTGGAACGATAGGATTGGCAGTCATGTCATAGTGTAGTGGTGAATGTTTTAAGAAAACGACAAGCATCGCCATTGTAGAGGACTAAGCTTCAGGTTCCAGATTTACAATATGATTAGCCGACATTGGTTTGAGATCAGGAACAGAATCAGCACCGGCTGCAGTGAAGGAAATAGCATCGGCAGACATGCTGAGTGTTGGGAGATTTGCGAGTTGGAGAAGAGAGGAAAAGAGTTGCAGGTTCAAATTTTTTGGAAACAGAAGGGATGACGGAAGGGTTTATTCAGTATTTATAGTGGGGTAATGAATGGAGAGAGAGTGTGAACATTTAATGCTCGTTTGAAATGATCGAATAGAATTCATCCACGTCACCCGTAAGTTGAGGGGACATTCCCTTTTTGTCGCGTGACATGTGAGTCATCCTGAAGTAATCGTTATGCTGCAATATGATTGGTCCCTACATTTCCCAAGGCAAACTAGGATCAAGCTAAATCCCTGATTTCTCGTATAATCCCAACAACCCTTGTAACCAGACGATTCGTTAAGGATAAATAACTTTAAAAAAAATAAGAAATGAAGGTCTTTTTGTATTTTTGAATATTAAGTATACAACCGAAATTTGCTATAATGGCCGCATGATTCATCATCCGAAGGTGAAAGGAAAAGGACTGATTTAGCATTGTGAAAACCAATTTGTTGGTTGAGTTGGAGGATGAGAGCTGATGATTCTAGGAAGTCCCACTGACACACTCATTCTAAAATATGTCTGAATGATCTTATCAATCACACGATAACCGAACCCCTTGTTTATATTCCACCTTCGCATGGTTAAATAGCGTTTTGCATTTTCTGATCTCAAATACGAACTCAGTACAACCTTAGATGACATTTCCCAAACCGAAGAGCATCAATACACTTTAAGGTTATGTTTGTAGAGGATATTTGAAATTTGAAAAAGCAGAAAAATATATCTCCATTCACCAGACGAAGTATTTGGACACTTTTCTCGGGTGACAAGCCTTTGAGAATCATGCACTACTCCACCCATGTCACTGAAGACGGGTTACTGAGATGTTCATACCCCCAATCCAGTTCTCAACTATGTCATAGGAGATCTAAATTGTTGCATTTAAGTCTGGGGTAAGCCTTGAGATGTTCGTTTAACATGCTAGTTGGTGCAAAGTTTATGGTATCCAAAGATATTCCAATTTTGAAAATTTTATTGAGCACCTTAAATAATTAACACAGTTCCCTGGTCCCTTCGAATTTAATTTCGTTTGTAATTGCGTGTAGAGTGTTATGGACCTGCATTGATAATTTGTATTGTTTTGATAGATGGCAACTGGTATTAAAAATGTGTTCGCTTGAAATAGATTTTATCCCCTGAGCTGATTTTGAGAGCAAGTGTATTGATAATTCTTTGGTTCAACAATAGTCAAATGGACACTACCATGCAAGATAAGAGACTTAGGATCCTGAAAAGACCAAGTCTTTTTGATTAGTTATTTACTGAAGCAAAGGTGAGAACCACTAGTTGCAAGTAAGATGTGACCATAGGAATTCACCCTCACATATCCGAAGAATAAATCTGTAAGAAGGTCTTTAACCTTGATCAGTTCATCCGAAGATTTACCAATGTTTCAAGTCGAATCCAAAATATCCCTTAGTGCAATGGGATATGTATTTACAAATTCTAAAATCAACGTTTTCTCCTTTAAGATGGAGTGTTTGATATTGCAAAGGATGATTTGGATAAGAGAAACCATGAGTCATGTAGGTAGCAGAAATCAGAAAAAAACTTTATCAGAAGGGAACCGAAGGTTTGGATGTGAATAGTAAGTTTGAAAAGGTCACAGTAGGATGCTGCATTGCATCGTTTGAAATATGTTACCCGAATAGAACCGAAGGTTCGTTCATGAATAGTGTCCCTTCTGATGAAAAAAAAAACGTTTCCTAAATTTAAACAAATTTTGTCCTAAAAAACTTAAATTGAATTTAAGAAAAAAATTTAAAAAGTAAAAGATAAAAAGATATCAAAGGTACAGGTTTTAAAGTACGTATCTGATTAAGTTACTAGAACTGCGGATGACTCAAGCATGGCTAACCCATGGACGATTCGTGTGAAAGCATTTTCGTCAAGGGCCTTGGTGAAGATGTTTGCCAACTGGTCGTTCGTATGGACGAACTGTACCTCAATATTTCCTTCTTCTACATGACTTTTAATGAAATGATAGTATAGAGAAATATGTTTGGTCTTTAAATGTTGGACTGGATAATGACAAATTCGTATGGCAGTTTGTGAGTCACAGAAGAGTGGGATCCTTCGCACAGGAATGGCATAGTCACGAAGTTGGCTTTGAATCCATATCATCTGGGATGTGCAAGAAGCAGCAGCAGCAATGTATTCAGCTTCGGCTGTGGAGATGGAAACACATGTTTGCTTTTTGGATTGCCAACTGATGAGCTTTCCATCAAGAAACTGACATCCACCTGAAGTGCTTTTACGATCAAGAACACAACCTCCAAGATCAGCATCAGAATAGACTTGAAGAAAGAAGCCTGAGTTGGCAGGGTACCATAATCCAAGTGAGGGTGTGCGATGGAGATATCGAAAGATTTTCTTGACTGCGGCTAAATGAGGTTCTCTTGGATTCGCCTGATATCGTGCACAGTTGCACACAGAGAACATGATGTCTGGTCGACTAGCAGTTAGGTACAATAGAGATTCGATCATGCTTTTGTAGACCTTCTGATCAACATCCGGTTTGTCAAGCGAAGGTGAGAGACGTGTACCAGCAGCCATGGGAACCTTCGCATTTGAGCAGTTTTCCATTCCAAATTTTCTAGAAGGCTTTGTGTGTATTTCTCTTGATTTATGAAAATACCTTCTGAGGTTTGCTTAACTTGCAGTCCGAGAAAGTAATTTATCTTCCCCATCATGCTCATTTGAAATTTACTTTTCATTAAGGTTTCGAATACTTTTGAAAGTTCAGGGTTTGTTAAGCCGAAGATGATATCATCCACGTAGATTTGAACTAACATTAGATGAGTACCGACTTTTCTTCGGAATAAGGTGGGGTCAACAGAGCCTTGTTTGAAGTTTGATTCTTTTAAACACCGGGTTAAAGTTTCGTACCAAGCTCTTGGTGCTTGCTTTAATTCATAGACTGCTTTGTCAAGAATATAACAGTGATCTGGGAACTTGTCGTTTATAAAGCCAGGAGGTTGTTCCGCATACACTGTTTCCTCGAGTTCTCCGTTAAGAAAAGCACAATTGACATCCATTTGATAGACATCAATGTTTTTGTGGGCAGCAAATGCCAAAAATATTCGGACGGACTCAAGTCTCGCAACAGGAGCGATGGTCTCATCATAATCGATCCCCTCCTGTTGACAGTATCCTTTAACAACAAGTCTAGCTTCGTTTCGTACAATGTTACCTTCAGTATCAAGCTTATTTTAAAAAACCCATTTGAGACCTACTACAGAGGAGTTAGCCGGTTTAGGAATAAAATGCCAAACTTTGTTTCTTTCAAATTCGGCCAACTCACTCTGCATGGCCTCAACCCAATCTGAGTGTAGCAAAGCTTCTTTCACAGTTTTAGGTTCTACTTTGGAAATGAAAACATTAAACATGCAAAAATCTGAACGTTTGTTTAATTCTTGCTGTTTTGCTTTTAGTTGTGAGTGTGTAAGTACCTTTTCATCTGGATTACCAATTACCTATGTCTTCGAATGATCACGAGTCCATTTCTCAAGAGGTGGGTATGTTGGATCATACTCAGGCAGTGTTTCTCCTTGCACCTCCTCCGTATCAGATGGATAATCCGAAGTTGACAGATTATCGTCATTTGAAGAGTCAGGAATTGGTTGCTGCCCCTCGATTGGAGCTGACTTGTAGGATGGCTGACACGCCTAAGTCGTCGTGCGGTCAAAAATAAAGAAAAACCTAACACACACACTAGCACAGTGGTGGTCAGGGTCGATCCGCAGGAGCATCGTGGTCAGATCAGATGACAGATTACCAACTTGTAGTGTCACGCTACAGTCGGAGGATCTAGTTCCTAAGTTCTTGACTACTATCACCCAAAAGCAATAAACAAGAAAAATCAAGCCAAACATAAGCTAAGCTCAACTCAAACAAACCTAGTTACTTTCTGAAATCAGAAGTACATCTCTAAATCAGAAGCAAACAAAGGCATCCAAAAACATCCAAACAAAACAAGGTATAACCTAAACCAATAGCTACAGTCCAACTGAATAGTTACTGGCCAAAGTTCAATACCTAAAGCTAACCTAGTTGGCTACTGAAATCAGCAAGGGAAACAGTCCCAAACAAAGTCAAAATAACATCCAAACAAAATCCAAACAATCACAATCATTCAAAACCAAACACAAGCATAAAAACACCGAAAAACTAAGATTAATTGTAACCAAATGCTTTTCATTAACCAAGAATGAGTTCCAGTGGTCCAATACAGTAACAAATGATATAAAGCAGTAAACTAAAGTGCTCAAAGTCAGTGGTTGTCACTCCCAAAGACTTTAGCTACAAAAACTACTTGCTACTAAAAGGAAATTAAAATCTAAAACATAAAATACCAATTGAGAAGTTGCTGAAACGAAATCTTGGAGTCAAAGAGCTTCAAGGTCGATTTTACACCCGTGTCTTTGCTAGGGTTTTCGGCTGGAAATGCCTCTATTTATAGTTGCAAATTTCCCGCAGCCGTGCCGTGCAAATGAGGAATCCGCGGCGCGCGTACTAATCTATTCCCGGTTTATCGACATTTGAATGTGTTCCACCGCCTTGAACCCGCGTCGCGCCATTGTGATTTCCGCGGCGCGTGTACGTATTTCCTTGATTTTTCATTCCTTTCCAAACTTCTCCAATTTGCACGCTTTTTGTCCCTATTTCCATTCTTTTCTTCCAAACAAGTCCTGGCACGAAAAGTGAGAATATCAAGATATATCTGATATAATTTCATCAAGAATAGGGCTCAACAACGCCTAAAATACTTGATATCACTACGCGTTGTCAAACACCCCACACTTGTGCCTTGCTTTTCCCCAAGCAAGAGAGTTTTTAACAAATTATAATAAAGACTCGAACAATTTTTGACTATGTTCAGTTTCAAAGCTTATTGTCCTATGAGTTAGAGTGGAATAGTTCGCGAAAACTTAATTGGACTGTTCTTTGGAATTCATGGCTTTCTAGAGAACCCTTGATTACAAACTTTCGGTCCACAATAAAGTGTACTTACTCATTCAGATTCTAAAGGCCATTAAGGAACTGTCCATGACTTTCGATGCTGTCCGTGTAACGAGCTTTCGGAAATACCATCCCAGACCAGACGATCTTAGGTAGCAAGGTGCATAAGCCCCACCCATTTTAGTCCTACCGGCTCGAACAACAAAGGCCACAGATTGACATTTCCCTCCTAAATTCCAATCTTAAAACAACTCAATATTCTAAACTCATAAAACTCAACTTATTTGACTAAATAATAGCATGATCACAACTATATAGTATTTCTTGAAAGATACCACTGCTATCAACAATCGCAAACTATTTGTTTCAAAATTGCAATTTATTAAAATATTATAGAAAGTTGCTAAAAAAATTTAAAAATTACTTGTTTTCCGCAAAAATTTCAAAAACTACTCTTTCGACCGTCCACACCCCACACTTAAAACCGTACAACGTCCCCGTTGTACAAAAATTATTTAGAACAAGGGAGAAAGAGTTACCCCTTTGGGCAATAGATTGCTCGGTTGGTACTCAGTATCACAAGTATAATTGCGAAAAAAAAGATCCTTGATTTCGTATTCCGGAGTTGTAGCGCTACAGTAAACACGCCGGTGGTCAAAACAAGTGTAGGGGGCACGGTGACCCCACACTTGTTTGAGACAACTCCTCCCCATTTGGTATAACACGCATGACTCAAAAAAACATTAAACACAAACATGACATATAAAATATAAACAAAAATAAAGATAGTAGTGTCATAGATTTGGTACATATTTTCCAAAAATAAAATAAAATAAAAAGAAAGAAAAAGTACATCAATCGCCACCTGGTGGACTAGAAGGATCGGCCTCGTGATCATGGGCCCTGGCTGGGAATGGTCGGGGACGTCGTCTCTACTGGGTGGCTAAATCCAGGAGTACCTCTCCTATCCACTCCAGCTGGTCCTCGATCCTAGCAACTCTGGCCTCCAATCGGTGGAGGGCAGATGGATCCTCCTGCTGTGGATGTGGTGCTGGCTCGGCAGGTGCTGCCTGCCTCCGTCGTCTCCGGCCCGGCTGGGCATATGCTGGCTGGGGGTCCTGGGGTGCCTTGGTGGCAGCCCTCACAAAGTGGCATGGGCGTTGCTGCTCAATCAGCCCCATATTCTGCAATGCTCGCGCCGTGGTGCGAGATGGAGGTAGAGCAGTCAAGGTAGCAGCAGTCTGGGCGGTGAGGATCCGGTATGAGCGGGCCAGGCGGGTGATGAAGTACCCCTGGGCCAATGGACTGTTGGCGGATTCACCCGTCGAACGGGTGGATAGAGCAACGGCTAGCACGAACGGGAGGTGAAGGAACCTGGAGGGGTCGAGAAGGACCCAAAGAAATGTCATATCCTCGCCGGACACCTTCTCGCCCCCCTCCCGCTGCATGATGGAGGTGGAGACGATACGGTGCATGAGACGGTGGAGTGGATCACGGAGATGGCTCTCCCTGGAGGTCCCCGCCTCATAAAAGATGATGGACAATGGTGCCCAAACCTCCGCGTTGCCAAGCCTCTCCGGTTGGCCCTGAATACAAGCCCACAAAAATTGTGTGAAGTGGCGGTGCTGAAGATCCGCCTCGGTGTATATGCCGACTCGCCTCCCAAACTCCCGGAGGTTGCACTCCCGCTGCTCACCTCCCAGTCGAAACCGTACTATTCTGGAACGCGGGTCTGACGCCCAAGGTGCGAACTGGGTTGTAGATAAGAACTCCAGTAGCAGCTCGGTGTAGACAACATCCTCCTCTGTGGCCATGAGCCTGTCCCAGCCCCGGCAAGTGAATGAAGCGTCCCCATGAGTGCAGGTGCGATGTAAGAATGGCTCGATCGCACCCCAAAACTCGACATCCCTCAAAATCTCCCTATCGATGACCGTCGCCTCGAGAACCCGGCGACCAATCAATGCGTCTCTCCTCGAGCTGTACTCTACAGAGCTGGCAGGTCCCTCTAGAAACTGAAGGAAATCGAGGTCCAGCCTGAACATCATCTACACAAAAAGACATAGCCCTAATTTTTTTTCCATTTTTAGTCCTTTCTTCCCCACCACACCGCGGCGCGGCCCAAGAGCAAGTGCGCGTCGCGGCGAGCGACTGTTTGCAAAACCCAAACCCAATTCGAGTTTTAACCTGTTTAAACTCGATCCCAATACACCACAAGGTAGACTAAGTGACGACTAACTCATCTAGGGTCTCTATTTGGCAAAACAAACACCCTATGAGTCAGCATTGGCGATTTCTATGTTTTGAACTTTTTGGATAAATCACTAAAATTAACTACCTAATCGCTAGTTTTAACGAGTAATAGATAGTTAGAATAGCGTACCTTGATAGCAGGAACGAAATGAGCAAGAAAAAACGCAAGAAATTTTCGTCGATCAGAGCTCCGAGTCGTGGTGTGCGTGAATAGTGTCGCGACTTACCTTAATATAGAAGAAAACCGACTGATCCTTTCCCGCGTCGCGCAATTGTACAACCCGCGGCGCGCGTGTCACCAACTCAACCCCTGCACATCGGGTTGGTTTACGAACCCGCGTGGCGCAATTGTGAAAACCACGGCGCGGTCATTAAAATTTCAAAAACTCTTCACACGACCCCACACTTACCTTAAGCCACCCATACCTGCAATTAATGATATATTTTCCTAATTATTTCTATGAAATAGAAAACCTAACCTATGACACGATGGGTTGCCTCCCAACAAGCGCTAAGTTTAACGTCTTCAGCCAGACGTCCTATTCCTATTCCTATTCTTCCTCTTCTTGAACTCTTGATGACATGTGCTTGAACTCTGGTATGAAGTTATGGGCCATCATTGACATGAGAGATGTGAGTTGAGTCATCCGATCACTCACGCCACTAATCCACTGTTGTTGTGATTCCATGAGCTTAAAAACTTTTGCATCTCTTTCTCTTGATTCCTTCTCATACTGCTGGTGTCTTGCCTCCATCATTTCCATCATGTCCAGCAGCTGCTCCTTATCAATGGTGGACAACGGGTGATCCTTAGTTTCCTTTAAATCTTCCTCTCTTCCTCCTTCTCCCGTACGTGTCCATATTTGTCCTTTACTCCTAATCCCAGGCTCCATTAACATACTTCTGTCCACTTGCTTGTCATCATTCCCTTGAGGTGTAGTGACGGGATTCCCAAACATATTCAGCCTTCTTTTCCGTGTCCCAAAGGAGATGTCCAAATCCCCCGTCTTGCAGTCAATAACAGCGCCAGCCATAGCTAAGAATGGGCGTCCTAAAATGAGCACGGGCGCATCTTCCAAATTTCGTACTCCATGACTAAGAAATCTACAGGATAAAAGAAGTCCCCGACCTTAACGATGACATTGGTTAACTTTCCCCGGGATGCCTTCGTTGACTGATCAGCCAGCTGCAATATGGTCTTTGCTGGCTCCAATTCTTCGTTCTTATATTTGTCGTATAGATACCCCGACAGCACATTCACGCTTGCACCTAGATCAAGTAAGGTGTTCCTGATGTCCACGTCCCCCACAGTAGCAGTAATCAGTGGCGATCCAGGGTCCCTTTCCTTCTTAGGCAGTGTTCCCAACAATGGCTCGCTTGCCTTAATTGTCAACCTTACAGTTTTGGGAGTGGGAATCTTACTTTCTCCAAATTCCTTGCACATCTCCTGAAGAATTCTTGTATCCTCAGGAGCGTCCTTGAGTTCATCCCATAAAGGTTGGTTTATCGATGGCCCTGTCTATTCAGGTGCCCTTGTTTCTTCTTCCCTTTCTTATCCTTTTTTCTTTGCTTGATTCCTGCTATCACTGACTGTCCGTTTTCCTGGACCTCCTTGTCCACTTTTGGTTGAGTTCCCTCCTCAACAGGAATTTTCTTTTCTTCCTTATTCTTACTCTCTTCTTTAATTTCCAATTTTTGTTGAACTTTTCCTCCTTTCTCAAGTTCCACCTCACTTCCTAATTCAAATAAATCTTCCAAAGTAACCTTTCTCCATTCAGACTCTACAGTGCTAACATGCTCCTTTCCAGCCCGCTGCCCATGAGTGGGATTGACTTCAGTAGCGCTTCACAACTTTCCATTGTCTCTTTTTCGCTGATACTCAACCATCTGGCCAATTTGTCTTTCCATGTTTGCTATAGCTTTCGCATTAGCTTGGGAATGCTGCTGAGTAGCACTAAACATTTCATACATTTTGGCAACCATATCTTCTTGAGTCCCTGGGGCATTGTTAACAGCATTATTGGGCCCGCTATTGTTATTGTTGCTGCCGTTCCCATTTGTATTTCCATTATTATTTGCAGGCTGGTATGGTCTAGGCTGGTTGGTTGATTGACCTTGGTAATTATTTTGCCTCTGATTATCAAAATTCTGCTGCTGTCCTTGATTATATGGCCTATAGGGTCATCCATTATTATATTGGCCTTGACCCTGGCCATAAACTTGGTATGCCTCCTGAGTTTTCGGTCCTCCTTGACCTCCTTGTGATGAACCCTGTGGTCCATTCTGCAGCATTGACATGAGTCTGTCAAACTTCTTATTCAATTCACTTATTTCCTTTTTTACTTCCTTTTTCCAGTCGGCATCGACTCCCACTGCTGCTGCCATACCTATAGTCTTCCTCGTGGAAAAATTTGCTTTGGAACCATTGCTTAATTGCTTAAAGAACTGCCAAGCTTCTTCTGGGTCTTGCCACATAAATGTCCCACTTGATGAGGCATTTATCATGGCCTGATGTGTTTCACTGACTCCTTCAAAGAATAACTTAACTAGCTGCCACCTAGGAACCTCGTCATGCGGGTAGGATCGTAATAATTCCTTCAACCAATCAAATGCTTTGTGGAAAGCCTCTCCTGGCTTTTGCTGGAAGTCCTGAATAATCCTCCTAATTTCTGTTGTCTTGCTAGCTGGATAGAACTCTTGTAGGAACTTGGCCTTGAGCTGATCCCACGTCGTGATGCTATTTGATGGTAAAGAAGTAAACCAATATTTGGCTTTATCCTTAAGAGTGAATGGAAATAACCTAAGCCTAAATATGTTCCTATTAGTGTTTCTAGGGTTATTAGCATTGGCAATAGCTAGAAATTCATATAGATGATTGTATGGGTCGTCCTGCTTATACCTCCTAAACTCTGGCAATATCCCTAACAATTGAGGTCTTATTTCTACTTGAGATTCAATGTTATCAAGAATATTAATTGGCGACGAATCATCATATTCCCGTGGCTGGAAATGTGATGCAACCGATTGCCTTCTCGGTTGTATGAAATATAAAGGTTGAGCAGGGTTACCGTATGTGTGATGATCGTTATACCCTTGCTGACCTGGTGGTTGTTGATGTTGTTGTGTTCTTCTGGGAGGTCCCCGACCTCGGTTCCAGGGTTGCTGTGGTGGAACCCAGCCTTCCTCTTCTTCATCATATCTCTCCTCTGCTTCTGAATAATGGTATTGTTGCTGAGGAGGTTGTTGGTATTGTTGTGGTTGTGTAGGTTGAAAAGTGGGTTGCGGTTTAAAGAGTGATGATTGTGGTTGTGAAAAAGGTTGAGAAGTTGATGTCTGCTGTCCAGTCACTGGGGTACCCTCACAGGTCGGCACTCCCCAGGACATAGCAGAAGTGAATGGATTGGTAGATTGTGGTTGTGATACAGGTGTAAATGGTGGGATATATGGTGGAGTGCATGATGGTATGGGTGCAGGGGCTGAAACTGCACCATCAGAAGCACTCGTGCTCCCGAAATTAAACTCTGAAACTGGGGGAATAAACGACATCCCCGTTGCCTCACCCGAAGGTTCCTGGGCAACATGTTCTACACTACTGCTAATATTACTAAAACTCATGATATTGGAACGCCTACGTGCACGGATTCTACGTGCGGTTCACTCAATCTCAGGATCAAAATGCAAAGGGGATAGTTGCCCACCCCTACGGGTATGCATGCACTAATGTACACACCCAAAGAAATCAAAAATCAAAATACTAACCAAAATGAAACTCAAAAATTAAAGGATCCTACAAATCACCTAATCTGAGCTCACAGCTCCCCGGCAACGGCGCCAAAATTTGACACGCCTAGGTCGTCATGCGGTCAAAAATAAAGAAAAACCTAACACACACACTAGCACAGTGGTAGTCAGGGTCGATCCGCAGGAGCTTCGTGGTCAGATCAGATGACAGATTACCAACTTGTAGTGTCACGCTACAGTCGGAGGATCTAGTTCCTAAGTTCTTGACTACTATCACCCAAAAGTAATAAACAAGCAAAATCAAGCCAAGCATAAGCTAAGCTCAACTCAAACAAACCTAGTTACCTTCTGAAATCAGAAGTACATCTCTGAATCAGAAGCAAACAAAGGCATCGAAAGACAGCCAAACAAAACAAGGTATATCCTAAACCAATAGCTACAGTCCAACTGAACAGTTACTGGCCAAAGTTCAATACCTAAAGCTAACCTAGTTGGCTACTGAAATCAGCAAGGGAAACAGTCCCAAACAAGGTCAAAATAACATCCAAACACAATCCAAACAATCACAATCATTCAAAACCAAACACAAGCATAAAAACACCGAAAAACTAAGATTAATTGTAAACAAATGCTTTTCATTAACCAAGAACGAATTCCAGTGGTCCAATACAGTAACCAATGATATAAAGCAGTAAACTAAAGTGCTCAAAGTCGGTGGTTGTCACTCCCAAAGACTTTAGCTACAATTACTACTTGCTACTAAAAGGAAATTAAATTCTAAAACATAAAATACCAATTGAGAAGTTGCTGAAACGAAATCTTGGAGTCAAAGAGCTTCAAGGTCAATTTTACACCCCGGTCTTTGCTAGGGTTTTCGGCTGGAAATGCCTCTATTTATAGTTGCAAATTTCCTGCAGCCGCACCGCGCAAATGAGGAATCCGCGGCGCGCGTACTAATCTTTTCTCGTTTTATCGGCATTTGAATGTGTTCCACCGCCATGAACCCGCATCGCGCCATTGTGATTTCCGCGGCGCGCGTACGTATTTCCTTGATTTTTCATTCCTTTCCAAACTTCTCCAATTTGCACGCTTTTAGTCCCTGTTTCCATTCTTTTCTTTCAAACAAGTCCTGGCACGAAAAGTGAGAATACCAAGATATATCTGATATAATTTCATCAAGAACAGGGCTCAACAACGCCTAAAATACTTGATATCACTAGGCATTGTCAATGGCTCCCCCTTAATCGGAGCAGGGGTATTCGTAGATGATGTGTCTGTGAAAGTGTTAGGTGGCTCCACATCGATTTTAGAAGGAATGTCCTTAGGTGAAGAAGAAGTTCATGACTCTTCCTCAACCGAATTATCATTTTCTTTGGTTGTTCTTTGCTCCCCCTCAACCGAAGAAGTCTTTTCCCTTGAAGTATCTGTAGTTGATTGATCGTCATTTAGCTTGTTGATTTCTGGTGTATTGTTTTCCTTCGCATTTTATTCAGCATCTATTGCACGATCAGTACTGTCAAACAAAAAGGAGAAATCAAGATTAAACGTATCAAGAGGTATAACATCGGTTGGGGTGTTTGGAAAAATTGAGGAACGAGGAAAGATTGTCTCTGGTTTCTTTATATGGTGATCATCGAATGTCAGATTTAACGTTTCCTCTATCTTCCTTGTTTTCTTTTTAAGAACACGATATGCTTTTGCAGAGTGGGAGTAGCCAAGAAAAACGCCATCATCAGACTTAGAGGCAAACTTTATGGTGCCTTCTTTAAGTTTCATTAAGAAGCATTTACATCTGAAGACATGAAAAAGCTTTACATTTGGCTTCCTCTTGTTGATGACTTCGTATGGCGTAATGTTAAACCGTCTGTGAATGTAAGAATGGTTTTGAGTGAAGCAGGTTGTTGCAACGGCTTCGGCCCAGAAGTACATCGGTAGATTTACGTAATCAAGCATAGTTCTGGCTGCTTTGCATAGAGATCTGTTTCTTCGTTCAACAACTCTATTTTGCTGTGGAGTGTAAGGGGCAGAGAAGTTGTGAGTTATGCCCTTCTCCTTCAGGAACGAGTCAATTGTCTGATTTTTGAATTCTGTGCCGTTGTCACTTTGGATTGCCCTAACTGGTTTCTTGAGATGTAGCTCGATATTCTTGATGAAGGCAATAAGTTCAGCTGGAGTATCTGATTTTTGTCGTAGAAAATGACCCATGTGAATCTTGAAAAATCATCCACAATTACAAGATGTACTTTTTGACACCAAGAGACTCAACTGTGGAAGGACCGCATAGATCAATGTGAAGTAATTCAAGTGGTTCAGTGATCTTTAAGTCAATGGTAATTGGGTGTGCTTGACGTTTTTGCTTTCCATGTTCACATGCAGCACACAGAGTGTCATTGTCAAATTTAATTGCTGGCATCCCTCGTACGAAATCAAGAGCAACAAGCTTGTTGATGTTCTTGAAGTTCAGATGAGATAGTCTTCGATGCCATAACCACCTAAGATCCGAAGGTGCTCTTGAGAGTAGGCAGATGGAAGGAGGCCCTACTATTGGCTTCATGTCGAGCGGATACATTTCACCCTTCCTTTTTTATTTAAGCAGAATGTCCTTGGTCTTTTTCTTCTTAATGACACTTCCAGTTTCATCAAATGTGACTTTTAACCCAGTTCCCACACACAGTTCGGAAACACTGACTAGATTGTGCTTGAGGCCTTCGACGTATGCTACTCGATTTATTGTGAACTTTCTATTTGTGATTTTTGTTGGATTTGGTGTCTAAGCCATGACTTATAAATTGTATTTATCATATTAATTGAAGCAAATTCCATTCGAGTTGCCCTCAAGTAGAGAGAAAGGTTGATTTATTAAATGTTTAATAAATCAATAGAAATAAATTAAATAGTTTATTAATATATTAAAGTGATAATATATTAATTAGAAACTATATTAGTTAATTAGAAATTAATCTAGAATTAATTGGATTTAATTTGGTGATTAATTTAATTAATTAAAGGTACATGGACTGATTTTGTAATTACTCAATAGTTGAGTAATCAATGGCCAAGTGGTAGTGAAGTTGGTGAAATTAAGGGTGGCCAAACCCTTGATTTCGAAACCCTAGTTAGGGTTTAGAGGCTTGTCTAAATGGGTAACAGGCTTGTCCTCTAGGGTTTCCACTGTCACCACCTGGAGGCTATAAACAGAAGCCCCTAGAGGCTCCTATACCTGTGCCATTTTAGTCTATCTGCCTCTCTGGAATTCTATCTTCTCCTCCTTGCTTGGGTGTGATCTCATTTGAGGCAGGACATTTGTACTGCTGGCTTCTAGATTAAAATCAAAGGTTGGTTTTTCTCATTTAATTCTTTAGAAAATTATTACTGGCCTTTTAGGTTTTGTTATATGTTCATTGTTAGAAAAACATAGATCCTTATTCTAAGTTGCATGTGAACTTAGGATTATTAGTTCATAGATTACTGAAAACCTTTCAGTGGTATCAAAGCTTTGGCTGTTTTTCTGATTGAATTGTTATAACTGTTTTTGTGTGTTTGATGGGTTGATCGAAAATTAACCCTTCATGGAGGCCAAATTTCGATGGTGGCTAGGGTTTTGGAAACCCTAGCCTCCTTCCCCCATTGTCTGCAATTTGGGCCTTAGAGTTTTGTAGGTTTCTTATTTTTCGTAATTAGGATTAATTAATAAAAGGAAACCTTAAACCCATTACTTGCAATTTTCTAAATTAGGGGTTTAAGATAGGATTAAATTAATTGGATTAATTTGTGATGCCTATCTAGATATCATTAATTTAATTAAAAGATAAATTAAATCATTTAAAGATTTAAATTTAATTTTAAAATTAAAAATTTAATTTTTCGAAAATTAAAAGATTAAACCTATAATATTTTAAAAAGTTTAAAATACATCTTATACATAGTATAAATAAAAGTTAATATTATTTGTATAAGATAAATTGGTTAGTCTTACCGTTAGTAGGCCTCATTCACAAAACTGTCCTATAAAGAGGGTATGAGGAGACTGCCTATAAAATGGTACTCTAATGGGTGTCCACTCTCACCCACCGCTCTCCTGGTCAGTCGAGTGTCGTTAGCCGAACGGGTTTGATAGGACCGCTTAATTCTCATTAAAAGTATAATGTTGTAATTGGAAGTACTAGAACCATTAATAAAAATCCCAATCTAGTTACTTTAGGAAAAATGTGAATTGATGCTAATCCATGGAGTTGCACATTGCACTTTAAGAAACGTTGGTGGAGCGTGTGTGGGTTACCGGCACACCAATCGGGGTTCATAAAGAGTGGCAACGGGTTTCTCAATCTTGTCATTGTTGACGGAGCATGTGTGGTTAACCAGCACGTCAATTAGAGATGGTAATTGACTTAGAGAGTACCAAGCTAACTTGCATGGTTATTCACACCCGGTTTGTGATCCTGGGCATCCCAGTCACAAACAGTGGGGCATATCCAAGATTAAACATGCCATTGAACAGTTCAATGAATCTCACAGATCTAGGAATTTCATAAGACTGAAATTGATAAATGTTATCTACCTTAATGACCACTATCTTGTGACTACGTCATCCCTCTTCACAAGCATAGTTGGGGTATTTGTGTCCTAGCCTTATTAAATTATAAATTGGGTAATTATTTAAAAAGGGTTAATTAAACTACTAAATTCAAGTTTTGTAGATGTCCTAGAATGTTTCTGTTCTCCTCCCTCTTCACCAAAATTATAGAGCGTCATAATGTACCTGCTATAAATAGAAAGTCTATAGAAAGGCTGACTGGCCGTAACTATCTGGTATGACTTAGTAAATGGAGAATAGTTCTTAGTTTTGCTGGCATACCATATCCTATTGAGTGTCCGCTCCCCGTTCTACCGAAGCATGGTATCACACAGCAGTTTGTGATAAGCATCACTTCCTGATTCTTGAACCCGAGAAAGTTCGTTACTTAATATTGTTGAACATTGACCCCGAGTTCCGTAGGATTTAGAATTCCTGGGGTCGAATGAGTTAGCATAGCAGGTTGAGGAAAGGTTCCTTGAACCGGGTGAATAGAACGAACTGGGATCTTCAAAGAGATTGAAGTGTACAAGCTAAAAGAAGGAAGTAGCGTCAATTCGCATGTTCTCGAGATTTAGGGACACATAGGCGAATTGCATAAAATTGGTCACCCTTTTAGTCGGGAGTTGAGCGTTAGCTCGACTCGCTGACCTATTCATCAGATGAACAGGAAAAGGAACCAGTGCAAGACTATCATGGAAATGTATTCAATGTTGACCCTATATGAGTCACACATAGTGAAACATAGTTCCAGAATAAGGCAATCAAGGAAATGAATTCAATGTTGACTCTGCATGAGTCGTTCAAATAGAAGCATAGTTACATTGATCCGAATACTTCCGGATTGAGCCCAGTAATATGAAACAGATCAAGAAACGATCCAGATCGTCTGGACCGGTTCTTCGATGTCTCAAACTTGGAATCCACATGGTGGGACACAGTCACAAAATATTGGAATAATGCTCCAATGTCAAACAGTTTGGGGACTCAGACATATCTTAAAATCAGAATCCCTGGTCCTTAATTCCTTGGTACATGATGTGTTCTTCACATTGCTCTGTATGCATGGACTCAGTAGGATGCACGAATTTGTTGCACAGGAGCACATTCAGATTAGATCTGGAGCTCGTGCATGTCTGGAGTTTAGTTAGATATTATGATCTTGTTATTTGCCTATTAGATGCACATGACATTAGTTATCATATAGTACATTGTTCGAGGATATTTTGTTTTTTACAATATGGTGTTTTTGTTTTAATACATGGTTGTTTTAGTTATCCTCAAAATGTTGTATGAGCATGTTAATAGCATGATTGGTAATAACTTGAATGTTGATACATCCAATAGGACTGGATTTATAAATTGTGTTCATTATGATTGTTAAAGTAAATTTTATAAGAATCATTTCAACTAAAGGTCCAGTTGGACAGGACTTTGGAATCATTTGATTTAGAGTCACGTGATGAATTGAGTTCTTAATAAAATTAATTATTTCAAGAAATAAATTGCGCAAAGATCCAATGGACATGATTTTGGAATCAGTTCACTTGGAGTCAAGTGATGATTGCATTTCTTGAGAAAATTAACAAAGTCATAAATTTACATAGAGATGTAAAGGATATTGAGATTTTGAGCAACGGACACATCAGTTATTGTGGATTGCTCGAATCTTCAAACGAAACGCAATTAGTTATACTTCATAGTATTTGCCAATTAGTATGACAAATATGGCTTCGCTTATCAGAATAAGCAATTGATTGAAACCTTGAACGGTTCAAGGAATTCAAAGGAAGTATAAGATCAACAGAACCTGAGTGATGACATTAACTGAGAAAAGGTTTCACAGTTCATCCTCTTCCAAGAACATTAATAGTTATAATGTATCCTAGGGAAGATGATGGGGCATTGGTCGAAATAGTTCGATCCTCGATGTATGAGATACACCTCCAATCAGTTATCGTTATTATTAGATATTAAACCAGTCGGACCGTAAAAGCATATGCAGACCACATCTTAGATTAAGTAGGTTGCACAGACACCGTCTGATATGTAAAGCAGGTTTTGACCCTACTTGTACATGGAAAGTCAAGGGCTATGTAAGTGTTCGTCTGAACCTCATAACATGCCTATTGCTAATCAGCAATGTCGTTTCATTGGCCATCCCGATTGCCCTTTGAAAGAAGAGTCCTTTTAGAAAGAGCTCATGTTCTAAGGAAACAGTTGTAGCAAGTATAATCCTGAAGGAGTTCAGGGATTAGCTAAGCGATAGAACCTTAGTCATCACAAGGCCTTGACCAGAAATTAGATTCCTGTTAAACCTGACATACATATCTCTTCGCTTGACCAATAGAGTTGGTCACCATCATAAGATGTTATGATCTGGTTGACACACCAGTTAATGGTAAAACACTAAAGTTGGTACGAATATTCAAACTGACTACTTGGAAGCATTGGTGAGCCCGGTTGCTGCCAAATAAGAGAACCTTAGGATAAGACACAATCTGTGTGACGGTTTGGTTGATTTTACATCTGGTCTAAAAACCAATGAGAGTAATTAAATCATCAAAAGAAGGCAACATAGAAATTGTAATTACCAAACATCTGGTTGAGTGAGTCGATACTCGGAGTCAAGCAATTGATTCTAAGAGAAACACTCTCAATAGAAGATGAAATCCGAACGGATACTGAGTGGGATAGTGTGAGTCATTAGTGGAGCGTGTGTGGTTTACCGGCACACTAATAGGGACTCACAAAGAGCATGCCAATGCAGAAGGTGTAGGGGCCCGGGATTCATCCCATGGGCATCTTGCAAGATAGGATATTTGGATTCTCAAAATATACCAAAAGTTTGGATTTTAGGAATAGCCTGAAAGACTCCTGGGATTATGTCAGAAGGTTTGGATTTCGGAATTCTCGAAATATGCCAAAAGGGTTTGTATTTTTGGAATAGTTTGAAAGAGTCCCATGGTTTTGGAGTTCTAGATTCTCAAATGTGCCAAAACGTTTGGATAGTCTAAAATAGTTCTTTAACCTTGTCAAAGCCAGTGGGAGAATCGTTATTATCTGTCTATCACTATATGTCGGTTACATACTGGTTCTAGGAAACATCTCTTATCATTGCAAAGTGTAATGACTTGGGATTAACAGATGATTCGCTATGGAAGACTCAATAGGGATATGGCGTACTCAAGTGGTGGAAAACATCTATTAGATAGATGAAACCTCTGCCAATATGATCTTGATGAGATTCAAGATGCATAAACTCAGGAAAAGAGTTTCCTGTCATTGCAGTGTGTAATGACTTGGAATGAGAGATATCAAGAAGGTACATACACTCACGTAGTTCACAGACATCTATCGGATAGATGAAATCGTCAGTATAGACCTAGCTAGTGTAAGCATGATCTTGATGAGATTAAAGATGCATGAGGAAGAGTCTCTAAAAGGAAATCATTTTCGAAGGTCGTGACACGAGGGTTATATATAACCCTTATGTTCTGAAAAGATTCAGAAAGGAATAGATCTGATCCCGTAAGCTTCTTAGATCGATCAGAAATGTCATGGACCTGTCCTGATAACTTAATGCTTGGAGCATAGTAAGTTAGATTCAGGACACAACTTGGATTGGAGTACTGAAAGGATTAGTTAAGCACGCGCGAGAAATCATTGAGAAATGATTGGGGTGAATATAATAATATTTTGGAAAAGGTTTATGAAATTGTTATTAGCAGTACGTGGTGATTAAGGACTTCATGGTTAAAGAGTTTCGTTAGTGTTCTGATGGAGCGCATGTGGTTCACCGGCACTTCATAACCTCTCGAAATGGTCTTAGGGTGCAGTCGTCTGGACTAAAGATCCCGAGAACCATGAAAAGTCACAGTTCACACCACCGGTTTCGGAATGGAGAATATAAATGACAAATTGAGATATGATCGGAAAAGTGTCCGATCAGGTCATCTGCAATATGTATCGATACATGACATTTTGGATACATGGAAAGAGTGAAGGTCATAGATATAAAATTGAATTGAAAGTTTAATAGAAATAAGAAACCGATAATAGTTTATGATAGATCCGACTTGGTGATTCCCTCGTGGAGACTTGGTAATAAGCAGGAGTAGCTGCCAGTCATATTTTGTGTTTCACTTTTTTGCATGTTTTACTTCCCGAATAATTTGATTATTCAAAAGGTCCATAGTCGATCATACTATGGGAAGTAAGTATTGAATCAAGACTGTCGTGAACTGGTTTGTAGATTGTCTAAGGAGTTAGACATTGCAATAAGATTGCTGCAACGTTCATGAGTACTTAGAAATGGAGATTTGAGTATTGGATAAACCCGCGCTTAATAGATTGCTTCATGTATTACATCACGAGCAATGTTGAGACGATAACATCTTATGATCTTAAAGTGGAGAGATATGAGTTATAATTTGCAAGGCGGTTGTTCATTGATAGTACGAAAACGCATCGGTAACTTGATGTTATAAAACCTGCTGTTGTGAATGATTTGTCTGGTAAAAGACATAAGCATATGAGTCGAAGAATATTCGTCCCTCAACCCTGACAGGAAACAGATATCTGTTGGCCTCTCGATAATTTTTAAGTTTACTAAAGTGCTGTCTAGCCAGGACTGAGTTGATGTGTTCAACTGAGTCTTAAGTCATGTGCAAAATCGGAAATCGGGAAACAGAGTATCGGATAGAGATTGATCTCAATCAATGTCTCATCTCTGAAAATATCTTGTTGGACGGAGGATCACATGATCACTTATCTTTGGACAGAACTGACTGGGTCAGAGTTCGGCAGCAGTTTCTATGGAAGCTGCAGGTTGCTGTTTAATATGATGATAAATGGACAATTAAAGTCATAGACTTATTGACAACGCCTAGTGATATCAAGTATTTTAGGCGTTTTTAGCCCTATTCTTGGTGAAATTATATCATATATGCTTTGGTATTCTCACTTTTTGTGTCAGGACTTGTTTGGAAGAAAAGAATGAAAACAGGGACTAAAAGCATGCAAAAGGAAGAAGTTTAGAAGAGAATGAAAAATTAAGAAAAAACGTACGCGCACCGCGGATCTCATAGACGCGCGACGCGGGCTTAAGGCGGTGGAACACATTCAAATGCCGAAGAAACGGGAAGGGATAAGTACGCGCGCCGCGGATTTCATATTTGCGCGGCGCGGCCTCGGGAAATTTGTAACTATAAATAGAGGCTTTTTCAACCGAAAACCCTAGCAAAGACCGGGTGTAAAATCGACCTTGAAGCTCTTTGACTCCACGATTTCGTTCCAGAAGACTCTCATTTGGTATTGGTTAGTTTTAGCTTTTATTTTCAATTAAGTAGTTAGTAGTTAGCCTTGGTTTGTATCTTTGGGAGTGACAACCATTGATATTTAGCTTTGGTTTATGTTTTTGGATCATTTAGTTACTGTTTTTACGTTTGGATCTGAGTTTGGTGAATGCAAAGCATTTGGTTATCTTTAATATTGGTTTTTCGGTGTTTTGAATGCATGTTTGTGTTTTGGATGTTTGGATTGTGTTTGAATATTGTTTTGGACCTTGTTGGGACTGTTTTCCTTTGCTGAAATCAGTAGCTAACTAGGGTAGGTTTTAGGCATTGAAGCTTAGCTAGTAACTGTTCAGTTAGAACCTTAGTTATTGGTTAGCTTATGCCTTGTGTTATTTAGATGTTTTGGATGCCTTTGATTGCTTCTGATTCAGAGATGTACTTCTGATTTCAGAAAGTGACTAGGTCTTTTGGTTGGTTTGAGCTTAGTGTATGCTTAGCTTAGACTTGTTTGATTATTGTCTTTTGGTGTTAGTAGTTAGGAATACAGAAACTAGCTTCTCCGACTGTAGCGTGACACTATTAGTTGGTAATCTGTCATCTAGTCTAACCACGAAGCTCCTGTGGATCGACCCTGACTACCACTGTGCTAGTGTGTGTGTTAGGTTTTTCTTATTTTTGACAGTACGACGACCTAGGCGTGTCAAATTTTGGCGCCGTTGCCGGGGAGCTGTGAGCTTAGAATAGGTGATTAGTAGAAGCATTAGTTTGATTTTCTTTGAATTTTTGGTTTTTGATTTTCTTGTTTTATGGGCGTGTTGCACTAGTGCATGCGTACCCGCAGGGGTAAGCATTTATCCCCATTGCATTTTGACTCAGAAATTGAGCGTACTGCGCACAAACTCCGTGCCCGTAGGCGTTTGAGTATCATGAGTTTTAGTCAAGTTAGCAGTAGTCCAGTAGGTGTTGCCCAGGAACCATCAGGTGAGGCAACGGGGATGTCGTTTATTCCCCTAGTGTCAGAATTCCAATTTGGAAGCACGAGTGCTTCTGGTGGTGCAGTTTCAGCCCCTGCACCCATACCATCATGCACTCCGCCATCTGTGCCACCATTTACACCTGTTTCATAACCACAGTCTACTAACCCATTCACTTCTGCTATGTCTTGGTGAGTGCCGACTTGCGAGGGTACCTCAGTGACTGGACAGCAGACATCAACTTTTCAACCAATTTCTCAACCACCACCAGTTCTATTTAAATCACAACCTACCTTTCAACCACCACAATACCAACAGCCTCCTCAACAACACTACCATTATTCAGAGGCAGAGGAGAGACACAATGAAGAAGATGGAAGCTGGGTTTCACCACAGCAACCATGGGACAGAGTTCGGGGACCTCCGCGAAGAGGTCAACAGCATCAACATCTACAAGATCATCACACATACGGTAACCATGCTCACCTTTTACATTTCGCACAACCGAGAAGGCAATCGGTTGCATCACATTTCCAACCACGGGAATATGATGATTCATCGCCAATCTATATACCTGATAACATTGATTCTCAAGTAGAAATAAGACCTTATTTATTAGGAATATTGCTAAATTTTAGGGGGTATAAGCAAGACGATCCATACAATGATCTATATGAATTTCTAGCGATTGCCAATACTAATAACCCTAGGAACACTGATAGGAATATTTTTAGGCTTAGACTATTCCCATTTACCCTTAAGGATAAAGCCAACTATTGGTTCACATCCTTACCGTCTAATAGCATCACAACATAGGACCAGCTCAAGGCCAAGTTCCTACAGGAATTCTATCCAGCTAACAAGACAACCGAAATTAGGAGGATTATTCAGGACTTTCAGCAAAAGCCAGGGGAGGCTTTCCATGAAGCATTTGATAGATTGAAGGAATTGTTACGATCTTGCTCGCATCACAAAATTCCTAGGTGGCAGTTAGTCATGTTATTCTTTGAAGGAATCAGCGAAACACACCAGGCCATGATAAATGCCTCATCAAGTGGGACATTTATGTGGCAGGATGCAGAGGAAGCATGGCAGTTCTTGGAGCAGTTAAGCAACGGATCCAAGGCAAACTTTTCTACTAGGAAGACTGTAGGTACGGCAGCAGCAGTGGGAGCCGAAGCTGATTGGAAAAAGGAAGTCAAGAAAGAAATCGGTGAGCTGAATAAAAAGTTTGATAGGTTAATGTCAACATTACAGAATGGACCGCTGGGTTCATCACAAGGAGGCCAAGGAGGGCCGAAAACTCAAGAGGTGAACCAAGTCTACGGCCAGGGTCAAGGCCAGTACAACAATGGACGACCCTACAGGCCATACAATCAGGGACAGCAGCAGAATTTTAGGCCCAATAATCACCAAGGTCAATCGACCAACCAGCCTAGAACTTATCCGCCTACAAACAACAATAACAATAATGGGAATACGAACAGAAATGGTAGCAGTAATAATAACAGGGGGCCTAACAATGTTAATGCCCCGGGGACTCAAGAAGAGATGATTGCCAAGATGTATGAAATGTTTAGTGCTACCCAGCAACAATCCCAAGCAAATGCGAAATCCATTGCAAACATGAAGCGGCAAATTAGACAAATGGCCGAAAATCAAAGGAAAAGGGACGATGGGAAGTTGCCAAGCACCAGGGAAATCAACCCAAACCATGGGCAACGAGCTGGAAAAGAGCACGTAAGCACTGTTGAATCGGGATGGCGAAAGGTCACCTTAGAAGACCTATTTGAAGTAGGAAGTGAAGTGGAACTGGAAAAAGGAGAAAAAGTTCCAGAAAAGCTAGAAAATAAAGAAAGCAAGGATAAGGAAGGTCCTGTTGAGGAGGGAACTCAACCAAAAGTAGACAAAGAGGTTCAGGAAGAAGAACAGCCGACAGTAGTAGGAATTAAGCAGAAAAAGAATGACAAGAAAGGAAAGAGGAAACAGGAAGCAACTAAACCAACAGGGCCATTGATAAACCAACCTCGGTGGGATGAGCTTAAGGATGCTCCTGAAGATACCAGAATTCTTCAAGAGATGTGTGAAAGAAATGGACAAAGTAAAGTTCCCACACCAGATACTGTGAGGTTGACTATAAAGGCAAGTGAGGCATTGTTGGGGACATTGCCCAAAAAGGAGAAAGATCTGGGATCACCATTGATCACTACTACTGTAGGAGATGTGGTCATTCGGAACACGTTGCTGGATTTGGGAGCAAGTGTCAACATTCTGTGGGGATACTTGTATGATAAGTACAAGAATGAGGAAATAGAACCAGCAAAAGTTGTATTACAGCTGGCGGACCAATCTACAAAAGTATCTCGGGGGAAGCTGACGAATGTTATAGTCAAGGTTGGGGACTTCTTCTACCCTGTGGACTTTCTAGTCATGGAATATGAAAGCTTAGATGACGCGCCGGCGCTAATTTTAGGACGTCCGTTTTTAGCTACAGCCGGCGTTGTGATCGACTGCAAGACAGGGGACATAGACATCTCTTTTGGGACAAGGAAGCGAAGGTTGAATATGTTTGGGAACCCTATATCATTACCCTCAGAGCACGATGTCAACCAATTGAATAGAAGAGTATTAATGGAGCCTGGAGTCAGAAGTAAGAAGAAAATCTGGACGCGAACGGGTGAAGGAGGAAAGGAAAAGATTTTGAAAGAAGTAAGGAACCACCCGTTAGCTACTATTGATAAAGAACAATTGCTGGATATGATGGAGATGTTGGAAGCATGGCATCAGCAATACGAGAAAGAATCAAGAGAACGCGAGGCAAAAGTCTTTAAGCTTCTGGAATCTCAACAGCAGTGGATCAGCGGTGTGAGTGATCGAATGACTCAGCTCACATCCCTCATGTCGATGATGGCCAACAACTTCGTACCAGGATTCCAGCAAATGTCATTAAGAGTCCAAGAAGAAGAAGAGTAGGCATAGTAGCAGCACGTCTGGCTGAAGACGTTAAACTTAGCGCTTGTTGGGAGGCAACCCATCGTGTCATAGGTTAGGTTTCATATTTCTTAGAATTAATTAATTAGAAAATGCATCAATCTTTACAGGTATTAGTAGTTCGAGGCAAGTGTGGGGTCGTGTGAAAGTTTTCAAAATTTTTATTGACCGCGCCGCGGGATATGGATTTGCGCGACGAGGGGTCGGAAACCAACCCGATGCGCAGGGGTTGATTTGTGACACGCGCGCCGCGAGATGAAAATTTGCGCAACGCGGGAAACGATCGGTCGATTTTCTTCTATATTAAGGTAAGCCGCGACACTATTCACACACACCACGACTCGGACCTCTGATCAACAAATTTTCTCGTGATTTTTCTTGCTTATTTCATTCCTGCTATCAAGGTACGCTATTCTAACTACTTATTACTCGTTAAAACTAGTGATTATGTGGTTAATTTTAGAGATTGGTCCAAAAAGTTCAAAACTTAGAATCGCCAATGCTGACTCATAGGGTGTTTGTTTTGCCAAATAGAGACCCTAGATGAGTTAGTCGGCACGTAGGCTACCTTGTGGTGTGATTGGATCAAGTTTAAACAGGTTAAATGGCGAGATAGAATCGGGGTTTTGTAACGGCCGCTCGCCGCGACGCGCCTGGCTCTTGGGCCGCGCCACAGCTCGGTGGGGAAGAAAGGACTAATTTTGCAAAAAAAATTATGTCTGTGGCTATGTGTCTTTTTGCAGATGATGTTCAGACTAGACCATCCCTTCCTTCAGTTCCCAGAGGAACTTGCCAGTTCGGCAGACTATATCTCGAGGAGGGATCAGTTGACTAGTCGTCGGGTTCTCGAGGCGACGGTCATCGATAGGGACATTCTGAGGAATGCCAGACTTTGGGGTGCGATTGAGCTAATTCTACATCACACCTGGACTCATGAGGAGGCGTCATTTACATGCCGGGGCTGGGACAGGATTATGGCCACCGAGGAGGATGTTGTCTACACTGAGCTGCTGTTGGAGTTTCTATCCACTATCCAGTTTGCACCTCGGGCAGGAGACCCGCGTTCCAGGCATGTGCGATTTCGGTTGGGAGGTGTACAGCGGGAGTGCAACCTCTGGGAGTTCGGGAGGCGAGTCGGTCTATATACCCCGGCGGACCTCCAGCACCGCTACTTCACTCGATTCTTTGGATCTTGCATTCAGGGGCAGCCAAAGCGGGCTGTCAACATGGAGGTTTGGGCACCGCTGTCCAATGTTATTTATGAGGCGGGGACCTCCAGGGAGAGTCAGCTACGTGATCCACTCCACCGCCTCATGCACCGTATCGTCTCCACTGCCATTATGCAGCAGGAGGGGGGCGAGAAGATGTCCAGTGACGATATGACTTATCTCTGGGTTCTCCTCGACCCTTCCAAATTCCTCCACCTCCCATTCGCCCTCGCCACTGTTCTAGCCACCCGCTCGACGGGTGCATCTGCCAACAGCCCACTATCCCGGGGGTATTTTATTACCCGCTTGGCCCGCTCATATGGGATCCTCACTGCCCCTGTTGCCGCCTCCCTGACTGCTTTACCTCCATCTCGCTCTACGGCGCAAGCTCTGGAGAAGATGAGGCTCATCGAGCAGCAGTCCCCGGGTCAGTTCATCCGAGCGCCGACAGAGCCACGACAGGACCCCCAGCCAGCATATGCCCAGCCAGCCCGGAGACGACAGAGACGAGAGGCACCCGAGCCTGAGCCCCAGCCACATCAGGATGACCCATCTTCCCGTCATCGATTGGAGGCTCGAGTTGCCAGGATAGAGAACCAGCTTCAGTGGATCGGGGAGGTACTTCTACAGCTTGCATCCGCGCAGGGTCAGCACTCCCGACCATTCCCAGCCAGAGCTCATGATCACGAGGCTGGATCCTCCAGGCCACCAGGTGGCGATTGATGTACTTTTTTATTTCTTTCTTTTGAAAAATTATGTATGAAACCTATTACACCAATATCTTTATTTTGTTTATATTTTGTTTGTTATGTTTGCGTTTAATTTATCTGGTGAGTCATGCATGATGTACCAAATAGGGAGGAGTTGTTTCAAATAAGTGTGGGGTCACCGTGCCCCTCCACTTATTTTGACCACCGATGTGTTCACTGTAGCGCTACAACTCCGGAATACGGTATCAATGATCCATTTGTTCGCAATTATACCTGTGGAATTGAGCACCAACCAAGCAATCTACTGTCCAAAAGGGGTAACTCTTTCTCCCTTGTTCTGAAATAAATTTTGTACAACGGGGACGTTGTACGGTTTTAAGTGTGGGGTGTGGACGGTCGAAATAGTAAAATTTTTGAAATTTTTGCAAGAAACAACTGATTTTAAAATTTTTAGCAATCTTTTTCAAAATTTTTAATAAATTGCAATTTTGAAACGAAGGGTTTGTGATTGTTGATAGCACTGGTATCTTTCAAGAGACACTATGTAGTTGTAATCATGCTATGATTTAGTCAAATAAGTTGAGTTTTAGGAGTTAGACGATTGGCTTGTTTTAAGATTGGAATTTAGGAGGGAAATGTCAATATGTGGCCTTTGTTGTTCGAGCAAGTAGACATAAAATGGGGCCTACAGGCATTTATACTCCTTATTACTTAGACCAACTGGTTTGGGATAATATTGTTGAAAGCTCACTACACGGACAGCATCAAAAGTCATGGACAATTCCTTAATGGCCTTTAGAATCTGAATGAGTAAGTACACTTCATTGTGGACACAAAGTTTATAATCAAGGGTTCTCTAGAAAGCCATGAATTCCAAAGAACATGCTGATTAGGTTTTCATGAACTATTTCACTCTAACTCTGGAGACAATAAGCTTTGAAACTAAACACAGTCAAAAATTGTTTGAGTCTTTATTATAATTTGTTAAAAACTCTCTTGCTTGGGGACAAGCAAGGCAAAAGTGTGGGGTGTTTGACAACGCCTAGTGATATCAAGTATTTTAGGCGTTGTTTAGCCCTATTCTTGGTGAAATTATATCAGATATGCTTTGGTATTCTCACTTTTCGTGTCAGGACTTGTTTGGAAGAAAAGAATGAAAACAGGGACTAAAAGCATGCAAAAGGAAGAAGTTTAGAAGAGAATGAAAAATCAAGAAAAAACGTACGCGCGACGCGGATCTCATAGACGCGCGACGCGGGCTTAAGGCGGTGGAACACATTCAAATGCCGAAGAAACGGGAAGGGATAAGTACGCGTGCCGCGGATTTCATATTTGTGCGGAACGGCCTCGGGAAATTTGTAACTATAAATAGTGGCTTTTTCAACCAAAAACCCTAGCAAAGACCGGGTGTAAAATCGACCTTGAAGCTCTTTGACTCCAAGATTTCGTTCCAGAAGACTCTCATTTGGTATTCGTTAGTTTTAGCTTTTATTTTCAATTAAGTAGTTAGTAGTTAGCCTTGGTTTGTATCTTTGGGAGTGACAACCATTGATATTTAGCTTTGGTTTATGTTTTTGGATCATTTAGTTACTGTTTTTACGTTTGGATCTGAGTTTGGTGAATGCAAAGCATTTGGTTATCTTTAATATTGGTTTTTCGGTGTTTTGAATGCATGTTTGTGTTTTGGATGTTTGGATTGTGTTTGAATATTGTTTTGGACCTTGTTGGGACTGTTTTCCTTTGCTGAAATCAGTAGCTAACTAGGGTAGGTTTTAGGCATTGAAGCTTAGCTAGTAACTGTTCAGTTAGAATCTTAGTTATTGGTTAGTTTATGCCTTGTGTTATTTAGATGTTTTGGATGCCTCTGATTGCTTCTGATTCAGAGATGTACTTCTGATTTCAGAAAGTGACTAGGTCTTTTGGTTGGTTTAAGCTTAGTGTATGCTTAGCTTAGACTTGTTTGATTATTGTCTTTTGGTGTTAGTAGTTAGGAATACAGAAACTAGCTTCTCCGACTGTAGCGTGACACTATTAGTTGGTAATCTGTCATCTAATCTAACCACGAAGCTCCTGTGGATCGACCCTGACTACCACTGTGCTAGTGTGTGTGTGTGTTAGGTTTTTCTTATTTTTGACCGCACGAAGACCTAGGCGTGTCACTTATCCGAGTGGGAGACTGTTGGATTTGGTGTCTAAGCCATGACTTATAAATTGTATTTATCATATTAATTGAAGCAAAGTCCATTTGGGTTGCCCTCATAGCTAGAGGTTTGATATAGAGTTCAGTAGAGAGAACGGTTCATTTATTAAATGTTTAATAAATCAATAAAAATAAAATAAATAGTTTATTAATATATTAAAGTGATAATATATTAATTAGAAACTATATTAGTTAATTAGAAATTAATCTAGAATTAATTGGATTTAATTTGGTGATTAATTTAATTAACTAAAGGTACAGGGACTGATTTTGTAATTACTCAATAGTTGAGTGATCAATGGCCAAGTGGTAGTGAAGTTGGCGAAATTAAGGGTGGCCAAACCCTTGATTTCGAAACCCTAGTTAGGGTTTTAGAGGCTTGTCCAAATGGGTAACAGGCTTGTCCATTAAGGGGCTCCTCTAGGTTTTCCACTGTCACCACCTGGAGGCTATAAATAGAAGCCCTGGAGGCTCCTATATCTGTGCCATTTTAGTCTCTCTGCCTCTCTGGAATTCTATCTTCTCCTTCTTTCTTAGGTGTGATCTCATTTGAGGCTGGACATTTCTACTGCTGGCTTCTGGATTAAAATCAAAGGTTGGTTTTGCTCATTTAATTCTTTAGAAAATTATTATTGGCCTTCTAGGTTTTGTTATATGTTCATTGTTAGAAAAACATAGATCCTTATTCTAGGTTGCATGTGAACTTAGGGTTATTAGTTCATAGATTGCAGAAAACCTTTTAATTTTCATATACCCTTTGATGGGACAGGTATCATTGTTTCCAAATTTTACAGCTCCTCCATCTTCTAAGCTTCTGAAATCCCTCAAATATTCAATTCTCCATGTCATGTGTCGTGAGCAGCCACTGTCGATGTGCCATTCCTTATCGTACTGCTCATCTATCATTACCTACAAATTAGAGAGTAAGTTCAGATACCCAACATGGTTTGGGTCCTTGAGGGTAAGTATCCGGATCATAGATCCATGATGCAACCAAGTCATCCTTTTTGGTTTCTGATGTAGAAGCAATATTATACAAAATAGATGGTTCAGAAGTATGCGTTATCGTGACTTTAGGTACCCATTTCAAGATTTTCTTCGGTTTTTGGTCTTTGGGTTTTATGATTGGTTGAGGTTTTGGTCAGACAGGAACCCATTTTTGTTTTGGGATTGAAGTCTTTTCAGACGAAGAACTACCTTGAGTAGATTCGCATACGAATTCTTCATAGGCTAATTTTAAATCCTGAATGGTTAGGTTTTTATCTTTGAAAAGATCCATGTTTTTGTCTAACCATACATGAAACGTATCGATTTGGTTGCTTCCTTTAGTAAACTTCTTCTTTGAGAACTTTTCAAAATTTTGATTTTTACATATAGGTTTGTTTGGTTCAAAAGCAACTTTTTGATTGTAGTCCGAAGGTTTCTTAGTAGAGGAAGTTTTCTGTTGATTTTTAAAAGACGTCTGTTTGTTTTGAAATTCTCGATAGTTTCTCCTTCGTCCATTATTTTAAAATCTTTTACGTTTTTCGAAGGAGGATGTTCTATTTTAATCTTTTCGGACATTTGAAAGATTTTGAAAATTTAGATTACGTCCTAAGGGATTCTTCAACTGATACATTTATTGTTTTCATTTATTGATTTTGAGCTCCATATTTTCATTTAAATTGTTTTGAAGCATTTTATCAGTTGAGAAAAACCCATCGGGTGTCAACTTCGCATTATCTTCTTTCATAATTGAGAGTAGTTCACAGCTCTCGTCAAGTTGTACTCCTTGTTTAATGAAAACCATGTTTTTAAAGTTAGCAACCTTTGGATACGTACATGCAAGTTCAACAAACGTTTTGGTTTTGTCAAATGAGAATTTTGTATAGTCATCCGAAGGTTCAATAACATGAACATATTTGGATGTTTCAATCGAAGAGTCTTCTGTAACCTCAGAATTACAATTTTGAAAATTATTTGTTGTATTTTTGCTTTCTTCTGTGGTACATGATGCGTTTTATTTGAGTAACATACTGAGGCGGATTTTTGTTGAGATAAGTCAATGCAGTCTATTTCCTCAATATCAGAATCAGAGTCAGAAGAATCAACATCACTCAAATTTGTATCCGAAGTTTTAACAATAACATTCACAGAATTGGATTTATTTTCTAGAGGGATGGTGGGTAGAGAATTATCCAATACTTTTAGAAGATCATTTGAGCTTAATTTTTTTTTTCAAAAGAAACAATTCCATGAGCATAAGATTGGTTTGGTAAATCAGCAGATGACATAATAGATTCTCATTCATATGAAATAAAATCTACATCTTGTAATTTAAACTCAATAAATGGCAAAAGCTTTTTATGATGGTCTAATGAAATATCTGAAGAATGATAAATACGAGTAATATGAGAATACAATCTTTTAGCTGTTTCACAAAAAACATTCCTTTGTTTTAACAAAAGTTCATTGTTTTCTCTTAACTTTTCTCTACTTTCTTCTAAAATTACTATACGTAATTGACTTTTCTCTAGTGCCCCACACAATCCTTCTAGCTTTCCCTTAAGCGAAGTTACTTCATCCCTTGCCTGACACGAATCACTATTTGCTAAAACAAGTAGTTGATTCATATGCAGAAAGTCAGAAGTAAATTTGTTAAGGTCATTAATAAAAAGTTCTTCTGGTATGTTAAATTTTTGAAGCAAGAGTGACATCTGTTCTGTGATGTTGAGACGAGAATTGATTGATGAGGTTGATCCTTGTGCCATTAGACAAACTACAGTAATGTTGCTTTCTTTTTCTTCATCTGAACTATCATCTTCGGACCATACACCATGCCCAGTGTGTGTAGTAAACATTGCACCATGAGTGGGTTTACGTACTTGAACCAGATGACCAGATTTAATAGGCGCCATCTCCTCCTTTTGGTGCCATAAGAGAAAGACTTTGAGTCTTCACACGAACTTCTTCCAGTTTCTTTGTGTAGTATGCCTTGTCCTTGACTCTTTCCTTCTTCTCGTTTGCCTTTTTCAACATGCAGTCTTTGGCCAGAATTACCAAAACAGTAGTTACAGTCGTAGCCAGAGTCTCCTAGTAACTTCTTTTCTAGTTGTGAAGTTGCATCTGACTTTGGTTTGTTGGACTGATCAGTAGGTTTCATTGGCTGCTTTCCACTGCTGAAGTTTCGATTGAAGTTTGGTTTGTTCTGGGGCCTTTTTTGAAAGTTTCTATTGTTGTTTGTATACAAGGCCTTAGATTCACCTTCTTCATCATCTTCACCTTCATCATCAGCGTCAGTGACATCTTAAGATTCAGCTTTAGAAACAAAAGCCAAAGAACCAGCATTGGGTAGATCCCCAACTGACTCTAAAACATCATACTCATAAGATTTGAGCAGATTGTAGAGTTCCTCAAGTGAGTACGAGTTTATCTTCTCATGAGCTCTCACCATCATGGTGATCTGCTTCCATTCCCTTCGGAGACATTGCATGAATCTAAAGTTTGTTTCATGCAATGTCTTTGAAACACCATACTTCTCCAGTTCATAGACCACATCATTGAACCTTTCAAAGGTCTGGTCTATCTTCTCGTTCTCTAGTTGTTTGAAATTACTGAAATCAGAAAGAATATTACTAACAATACTCTTTTTCTTAACATCATTACCTTCGTATCTCATCTTCAATCTATCCCAAATCTCTTTTGCAGACTTAGAACCTCGGATCAGGTTAAAGGAGACTGGATGAAGACCACTCTTCAATTCATGCATGCATCGCTTATCATTTTCAACCTTCTTCTTGTTAGCTACGATAGTGGCTTCAGTCAAGACTGGTGGTGTAGAAGCTTCACCAGATTTGGCAGCAAATCTAGTTGGAACATTGGCATTGAAGGTACCATCCCTAAGAGATCGCAAAAGGTCTTCATCGATTCCAGACAGATGATCTTCCATACGATCAGCCCATTGATCGTAATGTTTAGGAATAAGCATGGGTGCCTTGTTGTTGGAACCAAGTAAAGCGACATAGTTCATCATTGCGTTGTTTGCGTTGTAGGCCATTGTGGATTACAGATCGTTGCAGAAAAATTACCAAGATCAAATCTTCGAAACACGGAAGTGTGGATCCAAGAACAATTTGGAACCACGAATCAAATAATGAAAATCGAACTTAGTAACAGATTGCAGATAACCTGCTCTGATACCACTTGTAAGATCGAATAATAACTAAAGCTAACAACGAGAACAATGTTTATTTGAGTATTCAATATGTCGAATGATTGTATTCACTGTAAATGAGATAGTGCTCCAAATTAGAATGACGAGAAACTATGAAGATCGTTACAATGAATATCAAGACTATTAATGAACGTACGTCACTATCTAGGGTTGCCTGTGTTTAAATACTAACAATCAATAGGATAAACACAAAACCTTATCTATTACAGATAAGTACAAAACCCTAGACATTATCTATAACTTAACAGATAAACTCAAAATATGACAGCTTGAATTATCTCAGGATCAGCACTTCAACTTCGTTTATGTTATGATCTTTGGACAGGAATACTTGATGTAACACCCCAAATTTCAAAATTTTAAAAAAATCCATTTATTACCAAGGTTCTAGTAAAATATCAAATCCAATAGTAAAACTGTTCAACATATTATTTAAACCAACAGCGGAAACATTTGAAAATACTATTATTGTTCATCAAATTAAATCTCTTGAATGCGATGCGCTGCCGTCACGCTTTGCCCTTCCCTTTGTCATTTGAGATACCTGAAATGTTATAAAATCAAAGGGTAAGCTTAAAGCTTAGTGAGTCCGCAAGTTACCATACATGCCCACACATTAAACAACCCGTCCTCGGAAACGACCCGACCCTACCCGTCATACAACAGCTACGGCCGTCCACCATACAATAGCTATGGACACGGGGCGGTTCTACCCATCATACGACAGCTATGGGTTCCCGGTTATGGCCCAGCCCATCATACAACAGCTATGGGACAAGGCAATAGTCCAACTCGTCATACAACAGCTACGAGGGGACACGCATCAGTACTAAGCCCAACAACAAATAACCACAGGTATGGAGCAAATCATATAACTGTAAATAACACACAAGATGCCTAACATGCAACAACATATAGTAAGGTGAGGATACTCACCTGATTCGGAACCGCACGGATATACTTTAATATCTCCACTAGCTCGTTCACCCACCTATATCCCACATGCACAACATGTCAAACACTGACTAAGCTTCTATAAGTTTGCCTAAAGGTCAGACCCCAAGTTAGGTAACCAACACTGGTCAAAACTAAGCTTTTGGGTCAAACAGCCGCTCGTCGCGGCGTGGCTTCTCACTCACCACGTCGCGGCTGTCTCGCATGGCTACGAAGCTTAGCCGATCCCGCATCGCTGACATAGCATGTCCGCACCGTGGACTCGTATTATTCCAAGTCTTCTAAGCCCTAATTCAGTTCGGTCCTCGGCTAGGGTTTCCAATTCTCCCCCACTTAATTGGATTTCGTCCCCGAAATCCGCGCCGGTAAACAATTCTGGATAATGCCTCCACATTTCCTCCTCCGGTTCCCAAGTCCACTCGGACCCTTTTCGATGTTGCCACTGAACCTTAACTAACCCTATTGTTTTATTTCGTAAACTCTTTATCTTCCTTTCAATAATGGCAATTGGTCGCTCCACATAATTTAGGCGTTCATCTAATTGAATATCCTCCAAAGGTACTATTGTAGATTCCTCAGTAATGCACTTCCTGAGTTGCGAAACGTGGAACGTGTCGTGAATTTGACTAAGCTGCTCGGGCAGCTCCAACCAGTAAGCTACCTTACCTACACGGGCGATGATTCGGTAAGGTCCAATGTACCTAGGGCCAAGCTTTCCCCGCTTCCTAAAACGAATGACTCCCTTCCAAGGTGAAACCTTCAGAAGAACATAATCCCCAACTTGAAACTCGAGATCGGACCGCCGCCGATCTGCATAACTTTTCTGTCGACTCCGAGCCGTTAACAACCTCTCCCTAACCTTCTGAATTAACTCAGTTGTCTTGATTACCACCTCAGTACTACCCAATACCTGCTGGCCCACCTCGCCCCAGCAAATAGGAGTCCGACATTTCCTTCCATACAACATCTCAAAGGGAGCCCTGCCAATGCTCGCGTGATAACTGTTATTATAGGAAAACTCAGCTAGAGGGAGATGGGAATCCCAACTCCTGCCAAAATCGATAACACATACCCTAAGCATATCCTCTAGCGTTTGAATCGTCCTTTCACTCTGCCCATCCGTCTGAGGGTGATATGCTGTGCTGAAATGAAGGCGAGTGCCTAATTCCTCATGAAACTTCTTCCAAAATCTAGACGTAAATCGGACATCCCGGTCGGATATCACCGAGATCGGTATACCATGCCGAGAGATAATCTCGTCTACGTAGACCTTAGCCAATTCCTTTGTAGAGAAGGTCTCTTGAATGGGGAGAAAATGAGCATTTTTTGTCAACCTATCCACGATAACCCAAATGGTCTCCATATGTCGAGGGGTTCTTGGCAGCTTCGTGATGAAATCCATTGTGATATGCTCCCATTTCCATTCTGGGATATCTAAAGGCTGCAATTTACCATGAGGCCGTTGGTGCTCGGCCTTGACCCTACGATAAGTCATGCATCTTTCGACAAACCAAGCTACCTCCCTCTTCATGCCTGGCCACCAATAACATTCTCGCAGATCCCTATACATCTTTGTCGCTCCAGGGTGGATAGAGAACTTGGATTTATGTGCCTCCTCCAATAGGGTTTGACGAACCCCGCCCAGCTTCGGTACCCAAATTCTCTCATGGTAAGTTAACAAATCTCTACTATCCTTGACCATGGCTGCCAACTGACCCAAAATTCTCTCACCTTTCTGATTCTCGCTCTTGCTTGCTTCCAACTGACCCACAATTCTACAAAGAAAGGTAAACACTAAAATAAAACATATATATTTTATAGAAATAACAAACCCAGGATTGGTAGCAAAACCATTTCTTGGATCCATCTGAAGTTCCGTTATTCAATCACAAATTTGGTGATCTCATCCTTCAAAATTAGGGCATAGAAATTCAGTTGTCGTTCTTATCTCGTCACACCTCTTAATCCCTCTTTCCTAGACCGCACCCCCACTATCTTTGCCCTAAATTTTGATACAATAAACACAAGAAACTTGAAATCCAAAACACGGTGACGAATCCGAATCTTGATACAATTGGAAATTTGATACTGGGAACACAAAAACTGAGAAATAATTTGAACATAAATATGAAATTGTAAACATAGCTACATAGGAATCTGAAATTTAGTTGCTGTTAAGTAAAACCTATACATAAAAATTGATTAACGTTTCACTGAGCAAGATGGTGAGATTGTGACTCTATGAGGTTGTACCAAAATATGAGGGAAGATATAGGGGAATGGCCGAGATTGGGGTCAGGAAGTTGGGATTTCAAATTGACTGGAATTTGTGATTAGTGATAAGATTTAGGCTTATTACTACTGTAGCACCATGAACTTTCGAAAATTACCCGATTAGGTCCCTAAACTTTTTTTTTGTGCAATAGGCCATTAAACTTTTAAATAACGTGTCAATTAAGGGAAAGTAAAGGGTTTTAACAGGTTAGCCGGTTGAACGTAATTACATGGAATCTGGTTTTTATTCTTATTAATGTTGAATTGCCACGTAATTAAAGGTTATATAATGAGACACTAATCACTGAACCCACAACCACAAAACCAACGAAGCTGAAACTAGCGTTTATATGTGAATCAACGGGGAGGAGCAGAGAAGCTGAAGAAATGAAGAGTTCGAACCTTGAGCCTTAGGGATTATACGCGATTGTGGAGCTCAACTATCAAGGGGTGTTTCGTCGATGTCCTTTCTCTTACAATGACGGTATAACATTTACTTTTACAGAACATGATTTTTCTGATATGACCTATGTCGAGTGTGTTACTTTCTTGTAAAAATTCATGCATGAAGATTGTAAGAAACTTTACTACTGTGAGCCTGAACAACCCCTCTATAAAGGCCTTCGACTTGTTGCAATTGATATTGATTACGCAACCTTTATTTTTTATGCTTATGGTACCGATGGCAAAATATCGATGTATGTAGATCATATTGGTGATGAATTAGAAGATTGGGTTAATTTTGAGAAAGAAATTGAGCAACATAATTCATGTATTATGGGTGGGGAAAATGGAGATGATACAGCCAATCTTAGGGATGTTGCCTTGGATTATACTGACGATTCAATCAGTATGAACAGAACCTCAAGTGATGTGTTCCTTAGTAAACTTTATGCTCAGGATAAGGAGGACAACAAAATTGGTGAAGCTGATGAAGGGGAAAGTAAAGGAACAATCCAAGAGCATGCAAGTTTAAATGATTCTTTACCTTGGAAAAAGCAAAAACCCGTACTTGGTATGAGGTTTAAGAACCCTGCCCAACTAAAACACATGTTGTGCAACTATGCTGCGGCAAATGGGTACCAACTATGCTTTGAAAAAATGATACTAAAAGGATGTTGGTTAGGTGTTGTAAGGGTGAATGTTCATTCAGGTTATGGGCCTCTTGGATGACTGAAGAGGAAATTTTCCAGATTAAGTCTTTGAAGATTGACCACAATTGTGCAAGAAATTTTAAGTTAGGCTCACTAGTAACATATTCATGGAGAGGGAGTCACTATACCAAGGAAATTATATCTAGGCAGAAGTTGAGTGTAAGGAAATTGAGAGTTGAAGTTATGAAGAAATTTGGTATTCATGTCAGTCTTGACGAATGCAGAAGCGCAAAAACTTATGTGCTTCAACTTATTGAAGGAAATATTATTGACCACTATGCGAAGCTATGTTCATATGGTGAGTACTTTAGCAATTGGGAATAACTACTTCAGCAAGTTTTATGTTTGTTTTGATGGAGTGAATAAGGGTTGGCTACAAGGGTGTAGAACGGTCATAGGTCTTGATGGTTGTTTTCTAAAGGGCATTTTTAAAGGAGAATTGCTAAGTGATGTGGGAAGGGATGCTAATAACCAATTGTTCCTTATTAGATGAGCAGTTGATAATGTGGAGAACAAAGAAAATTGGAAATGGTTTCTCGACAATCTAATAGATGATATTGATTTACGATTAGGAGCACACATTGCCTTAATATCAGATCAACACAAGGTATGATTTTCACTTAAATATCATTTATTATTTGGAATGTTATATATCCTTGTTAATGTTATATCTTATCATGGTTTGATTGAGGCTGTTAAAGAGATGGTTCCATATGTAGAGCACAGACAATGTGCTAGGCATATTTGTTGAAACGTAAAGAAAAGATATAGTGGTGCCCACTATGAAACATTGTTTTGGAGTTCTGCCAATTGTTCCACTGAAGCAGCCTTTAAGGCTACCATGAAGGAGTTTCATTTGTTGAACCCAAATGCTCATAAGTATCTTATGGATAGAGACCCAAAGACTTGGTGTAAAGCATATTTCTAACCAAGAAAATGTTGTGATTCTATTGAGAACGGGATGTTTGAAAGCTTTAATGCAATAATCGTGGAAGCGAGGAAGAAGCCAATAATCACAATGCTGGAGGAGCTAAGGTTGTACATGATGGATAGACTATACAACTTGAAGCTTAAGGGACATACATGGGGTAATCAGGTATGCCCAGCCATAAGGTACAAACTCAATGAACTTAAAGTTGATCAGAGGCATTGACATGTTCTACCCAGTGGTTTAAATCAGTTTGAGGTTAGAGGTACATCTAACACATTTGAGCTTGATCTTGAAAGAAAAACATGTTCTTGCAGAATTTGGCAACTTAATGGATATGGGTGTGTCCACTATGTATCTTGTATATGTTACCTTAATAGGGATGTTGAACGTTATTTGGACAGTGTACTTTCAATTGCACGTTTGTGGGGTATGTTTGTTAGACTAGTTATGTTATTTGACTTTCTACATTAAAAATGCATGTTTTGTATGTACCAAACTTGACGCCTTTATGGCAACTTTTGGAACGTAATATAAGTTATTCAGGTTTGCATGCATGAAAATGACTCACATGGTACCTTATGTTAGTTTTTAAATGATTAAATTGAATGTGCATGTGGACCACAATGTCCTGTAAAGCTATAAAGAATGCACCAACTTGGTCACATGGGGTCCAATAAACACTTAAGTTTATGACATTGGATATTGTACCATTGGATAAAGCAACACTTGTGTTTGTGCTTTCTAGACATGGTTTGTACTTTAACATACAGACACATACAACTTCCAATTTTGGTCGGCCAAACCCATATTCACATACACACATAGCAGTGATGAACACCATTGCCCTAATTTGGACAAACATGACAAATTCACTTTCCAAATTTGGGCGGCTAAACACACATTCACATGAGACACTCTAACTTTCTATTTTTGGTAGGCCACATGCATATACACACATTCACATCTACACAACCTACATTTTCCAAAATAGATTCACTTTACATATAATATGTTTCTGCATATGGTTAGTATATAAGTTATATATATTTATTACAAAATGCCCCTCGTAAGGTGTCAATGCACTATTTTGACACATGCAATGAATTACACAAAATTATGGGGGCATACTAATCATCCCCAAGTAACTACCATCACCAACCAACTTGCCTTAGCTAACCAAACTATCTTTGCCACCATCACTAATATCTGGATTACCAAAAGAGGGCTGGAATCATTATCCATCAACCATCATACGATTCCTTAAACCTACCCTAACCATAATCCCACCAACCTTACCAAACCCCCATCTATCGGATTCACACTATCCCTTTAACAAACTTACTACCAGCACCATAGTCAAACAAACAACAACCTTCTTCAACCTCCAAACCATACTCTTGAGCTTCAGAATTTCTTGATTGTGTTTCGCTCGTTCCATCACAATCTCCTCGTATCTTTTGAACATATCAACCATATATTCTTCTTTTTGCTTTAAAACAACCGACTCCGGCTTGCTGATTCTTCTCCGGTAATTATCGATCACCATACGATCCTCCCGCCCATCTGCCCTGTGCTTTGTCGTGTACAAAAGATCCTTATAATACCCATCCTCTTATACGTAATCTTTCCATTCAAAATACGTACAACTTTTCTTCGGGGTCTGATGGAAATCACAAAAACCATTATCAAAATTAGCGTTTTCTGAATTTGAAATTCGTTGTCTTTCTACATTTACATTGTTAATCTAAACTAATTAGCATAAAAGGAACATGGAATAAACACTTACCAGCGAGTTTTGGCAGTTCCAAAACCTTCTTCCTAGGTTTGTGGGACTCCAAGACGTGCGCTGAATCGGTTTGAACTGTGGCATACAATAGCAGTCCAGTGGCTCCCCAAGCTTGTTGTACCTTTGACGAAATCCAGGAGGTCGACCTTGAGTTCGTGAGCTTTCGGAGGACGAAGACATCGTGACTTTGGCTTTTATAGTTTTCTTGGGAAGCAAAAATGGGAATAAAAAATTCGATTGTGTTTTCGTTTAAGGGACTATGAGTCTTATTGTCCAAACTGATGTGGAGGTGTGTGGGCTTTGACGTGGACCTCTCACTCCACATCACTAAGCCACCGGATCCAAAACTGGTTAAAACCCGTAACAATTGAACCCGTTACCCAATTTGACATGTTATTTAAAAGTTAAATGGCCTATTGCGCAAAAAAATAATTGAAGGACCTAATCGAGTAAATTTCGAAAGTTCGTGGTGCTACACTAGCAATAACCCTAAGATTTAATTGTATATGGTTTTAGTATTTGTACATTATGCATAATAAATAGGATCTCTTAAAATATATTATTATATTGAGTTTCTTTAATTAGAAATAAAGTTTCCATTATATATATATATATATATATATATATATATATATATATATATATATATATATATATATATATAATCTAAACCATATATAATACATATATAAATTACAACACTCTTATTGCATCAAAGTCTTAATTTTTTAAGATAGTACAACCTCTTTATGCATCCTACCATCCCAACTCCTCTCTCTCCCCTCCCCTCCTTTCCAATCGGCTCACCCACCATTCGTGTTATTAACAGGCGACTAAAAATCAGGCGGACTACTCAAATTTCAAATTGGGTGTATTTGCCTATGTCATGTCAGGTAGCATGTCTCAAAATAAAACCCACTCTTTCTCCAAGCTCAATAAAGAGAGAACATTGTCTTCCTCTAGTGGAGAAAATGAAAAAGATAATCTCAGGTTGGAAAATAAAATTGTTGTCCTCCGGAGGTCGACTAACGCTTATTAAACATGTTCTAGTCTTCCGATGCATATGTGAAAGTTTTTTCCTTAATTAGCCGGCCTACACTGCGGCTACTAATAAGGGGATAAGACCTTACAACTAGATTGGATATGATCCCTTCTCTCCAGTGAGTGCAGTGAAGGACTCTCGCCTTGTTCTGAAACTCTTCCTGCAGCCTTGCCCTTATTGCCCTGCCTACCTCGGCAGGCATACCCCGGAACCAATTCATCTCATCGGCCCGCTTTGCTAATCCGTGGACCAATGGATGTAGTGTAACACCACGTTACTTTCTGTAAGTAATTTTACGTTAATCATGGTGTGATTACGATATAAAATATTGTTGTAAGTGTTTGGATGGTTAGAACGCCTTTAAGATAGAGTTTTCGTGCGAAAAACGCTAAAAACAGACAACCCGGGTCGTGTGGATTAAACCGGGTCGAGTTGAAAGGCTTAAAACAAAATCTGAAGGCTTCTTAGATGAACCCACGTTGGGTTCCGGTTGATGAAATTCAGCAAACAGCAGCAACAACGTAACCCGGGTCATGCTGCACGCAAACCCACCTCTTATAAAATGAGAAATTCAGTCATTTGGGCATAAAATTCTCGAATCAAACACCTCCAAAACCCTAGAAAACATTTCCTAATCGCCTTTGAACCAAATCGGAAGGCTAAAACTCGAAGGCTTGAAGTAATTTTCGATATATCACTTCTTGAAGGTAAGGTTTATTGTTCTATACCTTTTGAACGGTTGATTTGGTTGGCTTGGGTTGAGTTCAAGTGGTTATGAAGAACCACCTGTGATTAGTTGAAAAATGAGTATATATTGCATGGTTGGATGTGTTAAATCACTTCTAATCCCGAGCTTTAACGATTGTGACCAAGTTTTAAGCTTGGATGGTTGAAAAATAAGATATTCACCTCTTGTTGGTGTATATATGATTATGTAGGTGTTGGAAATCTTTGAAAGATTGTTTGTACCTACGGTGGTGTTAGCTAGGATTTGCATAGAACTTCAAACCAGGTGAGTAACTCTACCTACATGTTAATTGTAACATGTTATGTGTGTATATGATGCTAGTTGATTCACAACCATGTAGAGATTATACTATGTAATCTGGGTGCATCAAATGTTAGAAATAACTTGTTATTACATGTGAGTTTTGTAGTTATATACAAGATGATACATGTAGTAAATTACGTGTAAATCATGTAGACACATAGAGAATCCTATGTGATTATATGTGCTAGAAGTTTATGGTGACGATGTGAAGTAATTGGAATTGAGATAAGAGTCTCATGCTCATTTGAAATGAGGTTTACATATATCACAAGATGAGTACTTGTGAATAGGTACAACAGTGATATTAGGGATTTGCTTAAAGAGTTTTTAGCAACCATAGAGAAGTATGCAAAATGATTATATATGATGAAATATATGCAGTATGAGGTATTATGTATACAATACTTGTGATAATTTTATAGGTATGCAGGGACTGTTGGGTACGAGTGCCTTACAGTTATGATGTTAAACCTTGTGGCCAATTGATTTGGTTAAATTACCCAAGATATATTATGGGAACTTTTACGATTCATACAGACCTTGATGGTCGAGTGAGTACCCGTACTGTTCCAAATATACGGGCTCTGTGGCTAGGAGATTGGATTTGATATCCAAATATACGGCCTCTGTGGCTAGGAGATTGGATTTGATATCCAAATATACGGCCTCTGTGGCTAGGAGATTGGATTTGATATCCAAATATACGGTCTCTGTGGCTAGGAGATTGGATTTGATATCCAAATATACGGCCCTTGTGGCTAGGAGATTGGACTCAATGTCCAAAGATAATAGCCTTTATGGCTAATCGGTAGGGTTTAATTACCCGATATATTGTAGGAACCTTGGTGATTCATAATAACCTTTTTGGCTAAGCGGTTGGGTTTAACTACCCGACATATTGCAGGAACCTTTATGGTTCATAACGGCCTTGCGGCTAAGTGGTTGAATTTAATTACCTAACATATGGTAAGAATCTCTGTGAAACGTATATTAGCTTACGTTTCTAAGAGATGGGGCTTAATTGCCTAACACGTGTGATTAGAGCTTTTATGCTCATAGTACAATAATGGGAGTGGTGAGTCTTAGTGATTCGAAATCATAAAAGTTGAGGAGAAGATAGATATAAAATCCTTATGGCTTACGATTTGAAAGGTCGTAGAGTAGATGATTTCATATTGGAAATTAGAGTGAAGAAATACCGTGTAGTGATACCGAGTAGTGGTACCGAGTTGTCGGTTAGGTGTATACTTGTGTTACTTGTATTACACCGTGATTATTTATTAGTAGCTTAGGTATCGGTAGATACCAGTGTAACTACAGAAAGAATACTTGTAGTTATTAATAATGAAGTATAGCTAGTTTGATATGGTTATATTAACTAGTACTTATGAGTTGTTGCAGGGAATAACTACACCCACGAGTTGGGTGATGTATTATATTTAAAACAAGTTATTTATATCGTTGTATTGTTACTCACTAAGCCTTGTAGCTTACGTGTATGTGTTATGTTGTGTGCAGGTTAGCAGTTGTAGCGCCCGGCTCGGATCGTGGGACGATTCTTGATGGTAACTTCTTGTAGATTCAGAGCATACGGGTACCCAATTATACTATATATGTTATAAAAAAATTCTGGGTATACTCTGTGTTGAAACTGGGCGTTACAAGTTGGTATCAGAGCCGTGGTTTAAGTGAAATAGGTGTCTGTAGAGTAGAATCCTAGACTTAAACCTTGAAAGATAATAGATTGTATTGTTAAACTAGGTATATATTAACATGCGTGTTATATATATGACCTGATTAGTGCCGAATTTCGAAGTATGTGAAGTATTCGGAGTAATCTGATTTTCAAAATTAAGGGCTGAGAGCCCGAATGGTGGCCGGGTTTGGTTTAAGACTCGGTACAAAGAGGGGCTAGTGGCCCAGCCAAAAGAAATCCGATAGAATTGCCCGTAAAAATTGTTAATATTATACGTAAATAACTACCTATTATCGTAGGTGTACACGGAAAGTAGACGAGTCGTTTTGAGGCTTGATGAATAGAGAAGGAAGGAAAGTAGTAAAATGTCAACGGGAGTTGTGGGTAGCAGTTTTAGAAAAAGGGGTACGTAAGTTATTCATCGAAATAACAAATATGTAGTTGGAGCCGGCTACTATTATGGTGACCGGTAGACCACACCATGGTAAGAGTCTAGATGAGAACGGACCAGTCGATTTTGATAGAAAGTGATCGACATATATATTGAAAAGTTAATAGAGTCGGTAAATGTGTGGAATATGGTAACGAAGAGTTGTTGCCAATGTTTCCTTTGAAAGAATTGCACCATATCGGTGGCAAATATTTGCATAATGCTGTGAGGCAACATTGAGATGTTAAAGAAGTAACGATTAGCTTTATGTGCTATATAGTTAAGCCTTTGTGGCTGAAATGTTATCGTTAGTGAAAGTTGGGTTCGTTGTGAACCAGTATTATGGAATTTATGTGGCTAAATTCTATAATAGATGATATGTTAAAATAAGTGGTTTTAGATATTTAAATGAAAATCATTTCCCCTTTCTTACTAGTGAAATGGGTGTATGAGAGAATAATTGGATTGTCTAAATACAACTTATGTAGTTGGGAAAGATAAAGATAAACGCTTTGGCCGGCTAAGCCAGCATGTTTGAATGTAGTTGTTTTGATATGTCTAGCTTGTTAGCAGGCTGTAATCATTCTGAGTTGGGAATGCAAATAAGGGAAAGTTAATCTTAAAGATTTGTATGTGACTGGAATGAAGTAGCCAGTAGATTTATACTGAAGTGAGTATAATAGTGAATTCCGTTGTGATTAAGAGAATTTTGCTTTCTGAAAATCAAACTGATCATTAGCCAAGACGAAAAATATTAAGAATAAAGTATGTATAATAGCTAACCTTGTTGAGTATTGTATACGTGTATGTATATACCGTTGTTAGAGGTTCTGAGGAACTCTATGTATAAACAATGATAGTAAGCTGAAAAGTAACATATAACGACGAGTTTGTGTTTCTTTTGTATAAAGAATATAATCGGTTAGCTATGTAACAAAATTTTCCACTGACAAGTATAAGTGGTATAAATTGCGTTATAGTTAAAGTATGATGATACTTAGATAGAAGGGGCATGTTTTAACTATGAAGAAAGTGGTTATCTCCACGAAGATCATTCATGAATGAATGCATCTAAGATCGGAGAATGGTACGAGGTGCCACGATTTGATTGGAGAATGGTACAAAGTATCGTGAACGGGTATTGATTGGTAATAGTAGTAGACGGTACGAGGTATCGTGATTTGATAATGTGTAACGATTGGTATGAATTACCAGTCGGCGATACTTTGTATTAATTGGTACAAAGATACCATATAGCGTATAGTACCAGGGTACTATGTAATGAAGTAAAGTGATAGTACAATGTTATATACGATATAAAAGTTATGAGTTAAGTAGTAACTGTTTGGAATTGTGTATATTGAATGCATACAAACCGATTTTGTGTTGTAGTATACCATATGTAATATGTTAATGTGTAGCTAATACTAGACACGTTTAAGTTTAGTATACAGATGTTGATATTCGATGTACAGAGTAAAATGAATGCAGAACTGTTGTGCCTGGCAAGATGCACTAAGCGGATACTCATGGTTCGATAAACTGAGTATGTACGGCTTGTAGTGCTGAGCAAAGGAACATATTCACTATTTTGATAGTGAGATAAAATATTAGTAATGAGACGACAATATCGTTACTACGTCTAATGTGTTGTTTGAGAACAAAATGAATGCGTAATAGATGTTTTGTATAACATATGGTATGCGTATGGTGATCACTTAACGAATATGTAGTGATCATATATAGTATGTGGCAATCACATTACGACTATTTTGTGATCGTAAGTAGTAGTAAGGATATGCGGTAGTTACATATCAAATACCTTGCAACCATGTAGCAGGTTATGACTGTGTATAAGTGTAAATGAATATACATCGTAGAGATATGGAATGATTATGCTGTGTGATGTAAGATAGATGTACATATACAGCAAGGAAAATAGATTATTATAGTATGTATAGAACTATATGAATGTGATCTCAGTTGTGATTGATGGGACCATTTCCTTAGCAATCAAACCCATCACCACCAAGACGAAAGATGAATAGAAGTTAGAATTCCTATCGTGTAATGAGAATTCGAATCTAAATGAGAATGAAGGTTTGTACATAAACCTTAAGCAATTTGATATGTTTCTATGAGATTCCAAGGACGGAATCTTTTGAAGGAGGGAAGAATTTGTAACACCACGTTACTTTCTGTAAGTAATTTTACGTTAATCATGGTGTGATTAAGATATAAAATAATGTTGTAAGTGTTTGGATGGTTAGAACGCCTTTAAGATAGAGTTTTCGTGCGAAAAACGCTAAAAACGGACAACACGGGTCGTGTGGATTAAACCAGGTCGAATTGAAAGGCTTAAAACAACATTCGAAGGCTTTTTAGATGAACCCGGGTCGTGTTGGCCAACCTAGGTCGGGTTTCGGTTGACGAAATTCAGCAAACAGCAGCAACAGCGTAACCCGGGTCAGGTTTTTGAACCCGGTCGTGCTGCACGCAAACCCACCTCCAAAACCCTAAAAAACATTTCCTAATCGCCTTTGAACCAAATCGGAAGGCTAGAACTCAAAGCATTGAAGTAATTTTCGATATATCGCTTCTTGAAGGTAAGGTTTATTGTTCTAGCCCTTTTGAACGGTTGATTTGGTTGGCTTGGGTTGAATTCGAGTGGTTATGAAGAACCACCTGTGATTAGTTGAAAAATGAGTATATATTGCATGGTTGGATGTGTTAAATCTTTTCTAATCCCGAGCTTTAACGATTGTGACCAAGTTTTAAGCTTGGATGGTTGAAAAATAAGATATTCACCTCTTGTTGGTGTATATATGATTATGTAGGTGTTAGAAATCTTTGAAAGATTGTTTGTACCTACGGTGGTGTTAGCTAGGATTTGCATAGAACTTCAAACCAGGTGAGTAACTCTACCTACATGTTATGTGTGTATATGCTGCTAGTTGATTCACAACCATGTAGAGATTATACTATGTAATCCGGGTGCATCAAATGTTAGAAATAACTTGTTATTACAGGTGAGTTTTGTAGTTATATACAAGATGATACATGTAGTAAATTACGTGTAAATCATGTAGACACATAGAGAATCCTATGTGATTATATGTGCTAGAAGTTTATGGTGACGATGTGAAGTAACTGGCATTGAGATAAGAGTCTCATGTTCATTTGAAATGAGGTTTACATATATCACAAGATGAGTACTTGTGAATAGGTACAACAGTGATATTAGCGGTTTGCTTAAAGAGTACTTAGCAACCATAGAGAAGTATGCAAAATGATTATATATGATGAAATATATGCAGTATGAGGTATTATGTATACAATACTTGTGATAATTTTACAGGTGTGCAGTGACTGTTGGGTACGAGTACCTTATAGTCATGATGTTAAACCTTGTGGCCAAGTGATTTGGTTAAATTACCCAAGATATATTATGGGAACTTGTACGGTTGATACAGACCTTGATGGTCGAGTGAGGACCCGTACTGTTCCAAATATACGGCCTCTGTGGCTAGGAGATTGGATTTGATATCCAAATATACGGCCTCTGTGGCTAGGAGATTGGATTTGATATCCAAATATACGGCCTCTGTGGCTAGGAGATTGGATTTGATATCCAAATATACGGCCTCTGTGGCTAGGAGATTGGATTTGATATACAAATATACGGCCTCTGTGGCTAGGAGATTGGATTTGATATCCAAATATACGGCCCTTGTGGCTAGGAGATTGGACTCAATGTCCAAATTTAATAGCCTTTATGGCTAATCGGTAGGGTTTAATTACCCGATATATTATAGGAACCTTGGTGATACATAATAACCTTTTTGGCTAAGCGGTTGGGTTTAACTACCCGACATATTGCAGGAACCTTTATGGTTCATAACGGCCTTACGGCTAAGTGGTTGAATTTAATTACCTAACATATGGCAAGAATCTCTGTGAAACGTATATTAGCTTACATGGCTAAGAGATGGGGCTTAATTTCCTAACACATGTTATTAGAGCTTTTATGCTCATAGTACAATAATGGGAGTGGTGAGTCTTAGTGATTCGAAATCATAAAAGTTGAAGAGAATATAGATATAAAATCCTTATGGCTTACGATCTGAAAGGTCGTAGAGTAGATGATTTCATATTGGAAATCAGAGTGAAGAAATATCGTGTAGTGATACCGAGTAGTGGTACCGAGTTGTCGGTTAGGTGTATACTTGTGTTACTTGTATTACACCGTGATTGTTTATTAGTAGCTTAGGTATCGGTAGATACTCAGTGTAACTACAGAAAGAGTACTTGTAGTTATTAATAATGAAGTATAGCTAGTTTGATATGGTTATATTAACTAGTACTTACGAGTTGTTGCAGGGAATAACTACACCCACGAGTTGGGTGATGTATTATATTTAAAACAAGTTATTCATATCGTTGTATTGTTACTCACTAAGCCTTGTAGCTTACGTGTATGTGTTATGTTGTGTGCAGGTTAGCAGTTGTAGCGCCCGGTTCGGATCGTGGGACGATTCTTGATGGTAACTTCTTGTAGATTCCAGAGCATACAGGTACCCAATTATACTATATATGTTATAAAAAAAATTCTGGGTATACTCTGTGTTGAAACTGGGCGTTACATGTAGTCCTAGGAAAACTTGAAAGAAAGAAGCAATACCAACGGTACCAAAAGAGCTAAAAGCTCAAAGGACAACTCTTTAGTCACCTGTTCTACGTATATCGTTCACCAACACTCACGGACACTCCTCCGGGCTGGGAATGCACTTCTTGATAATGGAATATGCGGACAACCAATGAGGGATGAGCATAATAGAGTTTACAAGTCGCTTTCAGATGTAATTGAAGGAAAAGAAGGAAGAGTTCGCGAGACTTTGCTTGGTAAACGGGTAAATTATTCAGGGCAGTCCGTGATTGTCGTGGGCCCTTCACCTTCATTACATCGATGTGGATTGCCTCGCAAAATAGCAATAGAACTTTTCCAGGCATTTGTAATTCGTGACCTAATTAGAAAACATCTTCCTTCGAACATAGGAGTTGCTAAGAGTCAGATTCGGAAAAAAAAACCGATTGTATGGGAAATACTTCAGGAAATTCTGGATGACCATCCTGTATTGCTGAATAGAGCGCCTACTCTGTATAGATTAGGCATACAAGCATTCCTCCCCGTTTTAATGGAAAGGCGCGCTATTTGTTTACATCCATTCGTTTGTAAGGGCTTCAATGCAGACTTTGACGGGGATCAAATGGCTGTTCATGTGCCTTTATCTTTGGAGGCTCAAGCAGAGGCACGTTTACTTATGTTTTTTTATATGAATCTTTTGTCTCCAACTATTGGGGATCCCATTTCGGCACCAACTCAAGGTATGCTTAGTGGACTCTATGTCTTAACGAGTGGAAATCATCGGGGTATTTGTGTAAATAGGTATAATCCATGTAATCGTAGAAACTATCAAAATGAAGATAATAACTATAAGTATACAAAAAGAACCCTTTTTTGTAATGCCTATGATGCAATTGGAGCTTATCGGAAAAAACGAATCAATTTAGGTAGTCCTTTGTGGCTGCGGTGGCGACTAGATCAACGCGTTATTGCTGCAAGAGAAGCTCCCATCGAAATTCACTATGAATCTGTGGGGACCTATTATGAGATTTATGGACACTATTTAATAGTACGAAGTATAAAAAACAAATTCTTTATGTATATATTCGAACCACTCTTGGTCATATTTCTCTTTATCGAGAAATCGAAGAAGCCATACAGGGGTTTTGGCAAGGCTGTTGTAATTCTATGCTTCCAACGGACCGTGTTCTCTAAACCCTAGATTCACATACCCTACCCACCATCAACACTAGGAAATTATCAGATAACCATGTAAGCGTGTAACAAGATCGCCTCTTTAAAGCTTCCAGATTTCATGCTCTATAGTTTCAGTATGAAGAACAAACCGGTCACTGTGTCTCCATGTATGCTTTTACGTAAGCTTTTGTCCTTTAAAACCTAAGTAAATTGCTAATAATGTTTTCATGTGATTTTTACACCATCAAATTTTTGTGTAGGTAAAACTTCACATATACTGTTGGATTTCTATGTTTGTTAGACCACAATAGTGAAACGGTTGAATTGTAGTTTCTTTTAAAAGGGTGGTCGTCGAAGGTGGAGGAGGCAACAACGAAAGTTTTTGACTTCAATCATGGTACACCAGCAAAACTTCCACCCACCTCCACGACCTGCCATTACCACGGTACACCACCTTCAACCGCCTGCTACCCTATCCTCCTTTGTAATCCTAATCTGTCGTTTGACCAACACATCCCTCATCCAGTATTCGACATGCTCTAACGCCACCGTCCTCTCGCTCTACCACTGATAGCCGCTTCCGAAACCTAAACCAAGACTACAAAAAGAATTGACCAGCCTGTCCCTGTAATCTCTCATTGTGTCTTTGTAAGCTCTTCTATTAATCTCTTTGTTGCACCTCTGTCTAGGGAAACTCTAGATATTAGGAGTTTGTATGCAAATATGAGGGTTTGAACTTCATATATTTTATTAAGGTTTCGATAGTTACTTTTGTGCTTTTGTTTTTTGTCGAGTGTTCACAGAAAAGGAACACGGAAATCATCTCATAGCTACCACTACGCACCACCATGAAATGTCGATCACGTTCAGATCAGAACATCAACACTGCCTTTTGTTGTAGATCTGAATGAACTAAACTACCTCCACACTTGAAAGCCTCCGTATTTATTGTTTCTGCTTCGGTAAGTACTTTAAGAGTACTAATTTTTACCATTTCTCTCATGTTTTAACATCCCCCTGTTTATGATTTTGTGTAATTAATCGCTCTAATGTTTAATCTTTTTCAATTTAGTTTCAGAGCTTATTTGATGATAATGATGGGCCACATAGTTCAACATGTACCAAAATTGGGACAACTAGCTACTAGATTTGATGTTTTTTACATGTTAGGTCTTTTTTGAACATCTTAAAGGAAACTAAACCATTTTATCTATTGTATTTCTTTCAAGTGGAAGTAGGTATCTATTTTAAAGGTGAAATTGGTAGTTCTTTTTATTCATCTGTGATGATTTGGATCACTTATAAATGGTTTTAATGATTTAGAAATGGCATTGAAAAGTAGATTTAACAAATATTAAGAACAAAAACAATGGGTTTAACATTATATGACTTTTTGTGTTTCATTCTTTATTTATAAAATATTGGGTTCAACTCTATATGAGTTATTGGGTTAATGGTATCCAAAGGTTATTTGAAATACTTAACTTGAAAATCTTTATTTTGATGTATAGTTCTTGAACTACAACCATTTTTACTGGCTTCAACTTTTGTATTTGAAGTCTGATGTGCAAAGTGATAAGGCGCGCACTCCCCCTGCTGCCCCTTTGTTATCTTCAATGTTGTGACTTCAGTTTAATTGTTCTATAGTCGTTTATGTTTAACTCGGTCTATATTTGTATGTTCTTAGATGACCGTTTTGTTATTTTTACTGTATTGTTACCCTTGATAATGGCGATGCACCCCAAGTGCTCAACATAATGCCATAGAGAATCTTCAAGGTAACTGTTCTGATTTCAGTTTTGATTTTATATTTGTAGTTTTATTCTAGATTATAAGCGTTGATTTCAATTTTGGGGTTACAAAGTTTGTAAATACTGCCAAAAGTCACAAATTGCATTAAAGGAAAAGTAACTTTAAAATTGTGTTTCTGAAATAGCATCCTACTTCAAAATGGCAATTTTGCAATAAAGAGTTGTCATAGTTAGCCCTTGAGGATTAGAGATATTGCTTACTTTTGGAGGTGGGTCATGGAGTAATTGATCATTTTTCACATACTTTGGACTGTTTTGCCCTTGAGAAATCAGGGTAGATGCTTTCTTCTTTAACTGGTGGAATATCTGCCCCGAACCTCATGTGTTAACCCCCGATGTTCGAATGAAGACATTGTAGTTTGATGTACCACCCATTCTATTCTGGAAATTAAGTCTGATGCTTGGCCAAAGTATCAATATGTTTTATTGATGTTTCATCTAAGTTTATTAAGTTGTTAAATGTATGTAATAGTAGGAGTTTATGTAGCTTTCTTTTGAAGGGATAATGTTTATATAGCTTTTGACCTCAAAATATATACTCTGCTTCTTTATCTGGTCAAGATTGTAAAAGATTAATAGCAATTTAATGAAATTGGAACTTTAAAATTGTGTATCAATTTGTGACAAAGAAACTAGGAGACGATGAAGCATGTGGGGAGTGGCATTGACAGCCCACAAGACTCTTGACAATAGTGGATACAATGGTCATTATATAAAAGTTTTAACATTTTAATCGAAATATTTTATTTTTCAAACATACCCGTGATACTTGACGGTGTAATGGTCCTTATAAAAAATTAATAAAATTTCAACATTTTGAAATTGCTAATTGAAGTCTTGGCACATGAAGTACACAAAAATCAGTTTAGTGATTACGAAAAACACGTTCGAGAATTGGTCATCTTTTATTAAAAATGAATATATTTAGTGAGCTATGAGTCTTCGATTTATTATACTTTGTATTAATAGGTATAATATTTTAATGTGTATAATTTTTCGAAAAGGTTAAGGGTGTGTTTGATTTACCTCTTACTGGTCCAGTAAGAGGAAATGTCTGACTCGGTCCGAGTCACATTATTTGATAGCCCAAAAATAAACATCTTACTCAGTCCTTAGGCCTCTGACCGAGTCCGCTTCTCATTCTCGTTGAATAGAAAAAAACGATCGTATTCCTCTTTTTTCCCTTCGCCACTTCCTGAAACCTGGTAACCCTAGAAAAAAAATCGTGTTCTCACCTCCTTACGCCTCCACTGTTCACGCCTTTTCTGCTACCGCTGGCGTCCAACCCTGTCGCCGTCGCACACCTGCAGCTCATCGCCGTCGCACGCCTGCAGCCTTCATCGGTTTAGCGAAAAACATCACATTTTCTTGAACTTCTACTTCGGTTTCTGAACGTGTATCTCCATTTGTTGCTGAACTTGTATCTCCATTTTGTTTTCTGAACTTGTATCTACTCCATTTCTGAACCAATTTTCTAAACTTCTACTTCCATTCATGTTTGTTGAATATGTGTTTTTGTTGAACCAATTTTCTGGACCAATTTTCTTAAATCAGATTTCAGATTCTCCGTTCTTTTCTGATGAATACGTGTTTTTGTTTTGAACTTGTATAGTTTTTGAAATAATATTATAGATTGTTGCTAAAAATTGGTTTTTGAAATCAGATTATATGCTTATTGCTGAAAATTGGTTTTTGAAATCAAATTATATGTTGCTGAAAATATGTTTTGTTGTTGAAATTTGTATGTTCTATTGTATGTTTTTTGGTGTTTCTGAATTGTATGTGATATTACTATACTAGTCATGTCACAAAAGAGGACTAGAGTTACTTGGAAGCAAGATTGTTTGGTCAAAACGTTTCTTGAAGCATGTATACATGAAGTGACAACTTATGGTCGGATGGGTAGTAGCTTGAAAGCAACCTCATGGAAGGCGATAGACTAAAAGTCGAACACGATTTTATAGTTGATAAAAAACAAATGAAAAATCAATACCACTACTTAAGAGGAAAGTATGCGGTGTGGGTGAAACTAAAAAATAGAACGCGCAACATTGTGTTTCTAATAGAAAAATATAATTAGTTTTCTTTTTTTAGTTTGATAACATTTATGTTTTTTTTTCAATCACATTTAAAATCCCATAACAAACACATTTAACCTAACGGGCGAAGAATGGGAATTGGAGGCGAATGTATTGTGTTTCTAATAGATAAATATAATTAGTTTTCTTTTTTTAGTTTGATAACATTTATGTTTTTTTTTCAATCAGTCAAACAAGTATCTAGACAAACTCAGAAATTCACCCCTCTGACTCAATCAGATCTAACTTAGTCAGCAACTATCAAACGCACCCTAAATGAATCGAAATCCATCCAAATTGTATTTTCGATAAAAGCATGATTGTACTTTTTCTTTCTTTAGTAGATGTTCTTCTTAATAATCGGTATTGTTTTGCAATTTGCAATAAGGAGCAAGAACATTAACACAATCATTACATTATTTGCTTGAACTTAAGAACAATTTCCATAATGGTACTTTCACATAAGATAATATATTTTAAAATATGTATCGTATATAAATTAACTAGATTTAAAAATATTCAATTATACAATAAATATAATAATAGTGATAATAATAACAATAATGTTTTTTCATATAAAACGTCTATTTCTAAAAACTCTAACGCAATTGAACTAAAACTTAAGATTTTACCGATTTTATTATATAAGCTAGAAAAAGTTAAAAAAAATGTAAGTAACCAAAAAATAAATACGGTTCATCGCTTTTTCCATGTTAAGTAATTTTTACGCCCACACAAACACACCTGCCGCATTGCAAAGATCCATATATTATATACGATCCTAGATATAGAGATTCCACAAAGTATCAAATACAAATATGTACGTACATTAACCCAATATAGCAATACAAATTTAACTTTAACCCAAAATAGCAACATACTTTTTTAACACAAAACAACAATGTTTTTTTAATATCATGTAACCTCAATGTTAAATAGTGTGAAAGTCAAACTAAACCAATCATATTTTATTATTTTAACTCAAAAGGATATTGTATTTTTATTTTTAACAAAAAAGACCAATAATTATTTGCTTTCAACTAAAAAACAACGTATCATATTTCAAAGAAACATAACAACATGTTTTTATTTTAAACCCAAAAACATAAACGTGTCATATTATGAAGCATTGATTTTTGTTATTTTAACACCCAAAAAAATAACTTTTAGCTTCTTAATTTTAGATACTTTTAATAGGTTTAATACGTGTTGTAATCTTTTAACTATTTGTTGTTGCTGCATTGTAGCGGTAACATTTGCGTATAAACTATTTACCTAACCCCAAAACTAAACCATAAAGCCAAACTGGCGAAAGAAAACCGATTGCCAAAACGATTCTGTTTGTCAAATCCCATCGAAGTAAAACTAATCGCCGAAATAAAATTATTCGACGCCTACAGAAAAAATGTCGAAAGAAAATCATTTGCATGAAAGAAAATTACTCTACGTCCGCCGCATTGCGCGGGTACGCACCTAGTATATATATATATATATATATATATATATATATATATATATATATATATATATATATATATATATATATATATATATATATATATATATATATATATATATATATATATATATATATATATATATATATATATATATATATATATATATAAAGAGAGAGAGAGAGAGTTAGGTTATTTTAAACTCGTAACTATTGTGTGACTGTGTGGACCAATCAGAATTCAGAAAAATGTTAGTTTTCGTAATTATAGGAGCGGTTACCGGATTTCTAGGAGTTTATTTATTTTAAATTAAATGATTTATATGTCAATTACTATTATATCCCTGTCCGGATTTAAAATGATTGGTCCATATTTAGTTACAAGGTAACACAATATTTATCAAGATACATTTGATCCGAGTGTTATATATATATATATATATATATATATATATATATATATATATATATATATATATATATATATATATATATATATAGATATATATATATATATATATATATATATATATATATATATATATATATATATATATATATATATATATATATATATATATATATATATATATATATATATATATATATATATATATATATATATATATATGAACCTTTCAAAAAGAAATTTAAAAACTGTATTTTAAATATAACACTTTAGTTTATAAGATTGCAAGATATAAAAAAAACATTTTAAGAATGATATGATCGAAAATGAGATGATCGAGATTATTTATGATCCAAAAATATCATGATTCAATAAGTTTATGATTCTTAATTTTTTATGATCCAAAAATATTTTGATTCAAATATATTATGATCCATAATTGTAGTTTTTACGATTGAATTTTTTATGGTTCAACAAATGTTATGATCCAAAACTTGCTATGGGACAAAAACTTGATTTGGATGAGTATATTATGTTCCAAAATGCTATGACTCAAATATTTTGACTTAAATATAATACGTCATAATCCAAAAATAATGTGTTACAATCCAAAAAATAAAAATTAATAAATGTTATGAGACAAAAGATTGTATTATTTGAATAATATTACGATTTCAACTTATATGATCTAAAATCATATAAGTCAAAATGTTTTATGATCCAAATTAATATGATGCAAAAAGGTATAAATCAAAATGATATGTATGATCCAAACGTTATGATTCAAAAACAGAAATAAAAAACTAAAAATGAAATAAAAAACATCAAAATATTCATAAAAATATTTGAAATTAAAAAAAAAAACACAAAACCAAATATTGTAGCATTTAAAAAAATAAAAAATAATAAAAATATTTAAATTATAAATAACTTATAATACTAAAGGTAAATTGAGTATAGTAGTACATAAAAAACTAATTTTTATATTCAAAATAAATAAATAATCAAAAAAGAAAAAAATTACTCGCATGAATCACGTTGTACGGACATATTCGCATGTGATTGTATCCTCGAGTACTTACTACATTCCATGGACGTGTGTCGCACGTGATCGAGTCATGTCATAGGACGACATTTTTCATTTGTGAAATTAATGATTCATAGAATGCGAACCATATATATATATATATATATATATATATATATATATATATATATATATATATATATATATATATATATATATATATATATATATATATACACACGTACACGAACCCCAAGTCTCCCAACATGCAAATCACATTTATTTCTAAAATTTCGTTCATGTGAAATTCGAGGGGCTTTATATATTGTTTTGGTGCTGTTTCCCTTTTGTATCATTAAACATTTAGAAAACGATATGGCAAACTATCCTATGCTCAGTTTTCTTCTTGTTCTTCTTATGAGTTCTATGGCTAAAGGTAAACTATTAAATACATTCTGCTATAACGTGGGTGTGTGTGTGTGTGTGTGTGTGTATATATATATATATATATATATATATATATATATATATATATATATATATATATATATATATATATATATTATATAATGAATTTTTCAAAAAGAAATAAAAAACTGTATTTAGAAATGACACTTTATTTTAAAAGATTGCATGATGTAAAAAATTAAGTTTAAAAATTATATGATCCAAAATGAGATGATCGATAGTATTTATGATAAAAAAATATCATGATTCAATAATTTTATGATTCTTAATTTTTTTTATCCACATATTTTTTGATTCAAATATATTATGATCCATAATTGTATTTTCTATGATTGAAAATTATTTGATTCAAATAAATGTTATGATCCAGCATGCTTTGAGAGAAAAACATGATTTAATATATTATGTTCTAAAATGTTAAAATTCAAAATACTTTGACCTAAATATAGTATGTTATGATTCAAAAATAATGCATTACGATGAAAAAAATAAAAATTAATAAGTTTTATTCTAAAGGCACAAGAAAAAAAAATGATGAATAAGTATTGTATCTTTACATTAAACGCATAAGAGCATCCATTATAAGTTTCAAATAAGTAATTCAATGCGTTTTGCGAAAGGCTGAAGGTTTTTCATTATATAATCTTTTATCAATTTCTTTATATTTTGAGAAAAAAAAATCATTTTCACTTAATGACAATTTTATTCGACATCATGTTACTCTAAATGACAACATTCGACATCATGTTACTCTAAATGCCAACATTCTTTTTATGTGTGTATAGGTAGCACAAGTGAGATAAAAGAGTCCATACAAAAACCAATGTGTGTTCACTATAGTGGAATCGACAGAAGTGATATGGTCTGTTGTGAAAAAACACGAATCTGTTATGGTAACCGTAAGGTCTGTGAATTTGCTTACAATCGACAGAAGTAATATGGTCTATTGTGAAAAAAATACAAATCTGTTATGGTACCCGTAAAGACTGTGAATTTGCATGCACGTCGGAAGAAGCGTCGCATGACTTTTATAATAAATACAAAAACGTAAACTTATTTGAGTAATAATTACAATAAGATCAAAATGACCTTTCATTAGTCTCTTTGATTATGAAAATATGTTTAATACATTTAATACTTTTATAAACTTATATCTAAAGATACATAATGTTAAATGAATTTGGCAAAAGCAACACTAGTATAAAAAGTACAAATGGCCATAGTCTTGCCAAGTCAGTCTAGTTGTGCTTCCAATTATTTATGTAGCTAAAGATAATAGATAATGTTAGGACTCGATAGTGCTAGCGAAGTGCGAAATAATAATACTTCTTAAAAAATAATTGGTAATAATCATAACTAATAAGATGAGTAAACAAGATTTAATTAATAACGTAAATAAATGAAAATCATGTAATGGGAAAGTGTTTCCCAACCACAGAGTATTGATCAAGTCAGAAAAGTGAGATCTCAATCTACAACTAATCAACCCTAAAAATTGATCAAGCCCGGAGGACTGTGTCTACTCCACAACTGAAGATCCCAATGATCACGTCGTCATAATAAGTCTGAAATGTCTATTGTTCCTCGAATTACCGAAGAACGCCATAGAGCACCAATGGTCAATGAGAATAACCTGCAGTAAAATAATAAACATCCTAAGTCTGAACAATAAGTAATCATGATCCCAAAATGATCTAGCAACGCCATGAATTTGATGTAGGAAGACCAAAAATAAGTGTCACGTCGCATCGCTAAATAATACTTTGTCGTCGGACGTCTTCGGAAATCCAAACTCTAACAGTAATAAGAAGTGTCCTGAATCGTCATAGAATAATTTGTGTCCGAAGAGAATCCAAGCGATGCCAGAAATTTAATCAGTGATGACTAAAAATTCGTGCCACATCACATCGTAGCGATACAAATCTCCTCGTCCGCAGCAAGAAACAAAACGCTCCCGGTTCGGATGCTCATCATATATCTTCCCCCTATTTTTTATCACAAATGTCGAGCAAAACTAAAAAATCCCGGCCGGAGAATCTCAGATACCAGGAGCTTCGCATGCTCCCCTAGTTGTATGAAGGGTCTCGATGAAAACAAGACGGTCATCTGTAGTTGGTCGATTCTGGTATGCTATGTTGAATCAAGTAAAATCGATGAAACGATAAAGTACGTCTGCTAAAACAACATGTGCTATATATGTTGAAGAGCGGATGAAAGACCAACAGAAGATCCTCGGTTGCGGACGCAATGTTGTAGCTATGAAGCAAAGCGAATGCTTCGGTCGCAAACCAGAGGATGATCATGAAGCGCGGTTCCGGAATATGTCATTGGAAGATGTCGGTCGAAGACGTCGGATAAAAATATCTTCGGACGTAATCGAAGGGAGCTGAAAGAATTGGCTTCGTCTTCATCTTCTTAAACTGATACATTCCGATTGCTAAGATGTCTGCTGCAATAGGAAAGTCAGCAGCAAAAGATGACTATAGAGACATCTTCGGATCTGACAATATCGAATTCAAAATATGATGCCTTCATGAATTTTCTCTCTTTCACCGATTTGATGTTGATGATGGTATATCTGTTCCATTTAATGAAATAGCGTTGATGAGCCGAGATGAATCTTTCTTGCCATATTCGCTCTTGGTAATCTCGATCCAGAATATCTCCTGCCATTGGCTCAATGATCCAAACAAAGAGTCTGTTCAGAGTGTTGTGATAATCCCATTATTGACCTCTGAAGGATGCGGGTTCAAATGTTGTGGCCAAACGAAAGTCCATATCCGCCAACGGTCTGAACAGGTTTTCCCAAGGCTTGTCCAAGATAAAAGAAATGGTAACATAAGGAATCTTTGGAATGGCGACGGGGATGGACATGGGATGGGATTTTCTTTGGTTTTTTTCGTCTTGCATCTTTTGAGAAATAAGAAAACCCCTTTGTTCTTGGGTAAGGTTTTCATCATTGAATGATTGGCCCAAGTCTTTTCCGGGCTCATCTTCTCCCATTTTTGCTTTCCGGTTATCTTTAACTGGAGTTTGGGGCGAAGCGGTTTCTTCGGTGGATGGAGGAGGAGCGATGAAGTCATCTTTGGTCTGCTCATATCCTTGCTCTGGATCATTTTCTATGAATTATCGGTCTTCTCCGGTTCTTCTATCTTCCCCGGCTCATCCTTTTTCTTCTATTCATCCGAATCAGATGCGATGTCAATGGGATTGACAGGAGGGGTCTTCTGTTGATCATCTTTAGTACTAGTGTGGGGGGACCATGTGAGGCATTTTCATTGCCGGCTCCGTCAACATTATCTTCTCCCCCTTTATCAAAAGAAGCCCTGCCTCATCTGCAAACTTCGGCTTGAGCTCGCCAATTTCTCAAATAACTCAAGGAAATATGTCTGAACTGCCTTAGACGAAGCATCAATCCCATTATCTGTCGGTGGAGTTTTGAGAATATTCATGATTCTCTGCATCTGTAGGATAAGGTCATCGACCGAATTCAGAGTACCTATAACTTTTGCAAGTTCCAGGCTCATATGATGAAAGGCTGCAACTTGAGAACCGGTGAATTTAAGTGTGGCATCATATCATTTAAGTTCTTCTACATGCCCTGTGCTTGTAACTTTAACGAGTGCATTAAGGTTCATATCCATATCCCTATGCACGTTGTAAATTCGGTGACCATTTTCCTTTGTATCCTTGTGAACACACTCTAGTACCGCATTCAAAGATTTGACCTTAGTATATAGTTCCTTACATACCTCACTGTACTTGTCAATAGTTTTTTGTCTGACAACATCAATCTTTGCAATACCTGCCTCGATTGCAGCTTGCAGCCGAACTTCGGTCAATTTGTAGGAGGAGGAACTGGAGTATTCAACTTGGAAAGAATGAGATCAAGATTTCTCTTCAAGTTTTTAAAATTTTGCATCCGACGAGGAGGCTTTATTATCTGGTTTCTTGTGGGATGGCATGGAATGCGCATCAGAATGCTATGAAGGCGATTTATCAAAAGTGACCATACGGTGAAGGATGGATGTGGGCTTGATAGAGACAATGGGAGATCGATCCCTACCCATTAAATTCTCATCCAGAGAGAGAGAGAGAGAGAGAGAAAGATACGCCCAACTATGTTCTCTCCAGATCCTTCATCAAGAGGAATATTTGTTTGGTTTCGCTGTAGAGGCACAGACTCTTTCTGTGCATCGAATTTTAGTTTCGCCTGAGTTTCTCTCCTTTGATCTTCGGCTTCCTTGGAAAGTTGGTCATCATGCATCTGTTTCTGCATGATCTCATGCAATATTTTCTTTTGAGCCTCAGTTCGCTCAGCATGGATTATGTCTTCAGCCAGTTGCCAATCAGATTTATGGTGTGGTGCTTCTTCTGCTTCCATTCAAAAATTTTCTTTTAACGACTGAAGTTGAGCATGATTTTCTTCTTTGGATATACGTTTGCTGCGAGCAAGTTCGTGTAGCCTAAACTTCAAAATTTCGAATTCCCATCGATCATCTTCGACTGGCATGTCGACCGCACGCTTAACAAACGATAACTTTGCCTTCTTCTTCTTCTTCTTCTTCTACTTCTCTAGCTTCTTCGGTTTTAGAGCGGAGATTAAATCGTCATCCTTTATTTGCTCATCAAATGAGACAAATATATGTTCAAAGGAAAGTAAACATTAGACACTCAATAATCACTCAATTTGTACTCACAACCAGCAATTCCAAGGAACTCTTTTCAAGTTATGTTAGAACGAGGTCCTAACACAACCACATATTAATATAGGCCGCTTTTGATGTTGAGCTCATCAGGATTTCCTTCGATCGTAACCAAAGTTTTGGCAGATATAAATATCCGCAACAAAGCAGTGGGCTTTGATTGTATGGGGACTAAAGACGAATCACTTGAAGTTCTATAAAGAGAACAACAAGCTTTTTAATAAGGTTTTCTCTGTGATATATTGAGATGAATTATCAGTGATAGTTCAAATAGCAGGCTTAGGTTAGTATTGATCCGACAGTACATTTATTATCATCGCTAGAAGTTTTGGAGTCTATGGTGTGCAACAAGGTCTGTCATTGGAATGAATGATAAATGACAGAACAAGCAAATCGAATGACTTACATGTTGTTTTATAAGTCGCTTAAACTTTTTCATCGATTCGTCGGCCTTGGGCGGAGGAATCGCCTTCTTCGGTACATGGGACTCGGACACCTTCTTCAGAGGGATTGTCGATTTTCTTTCTTGACCCTTGGTTAATCCAGACGATGATGGAGTTGTTGGCCCGGACGTTGTAAGACCCATTTTCTTTTGAGATGCTTATCGAGGTAAGTACAATTATTACCTTATAGTTGGTGTGGTTCTACCTATGAGTTGTTTGATGAGTGAGAAGAGGTTGAACCCTTTATTATCTTCGAATCTTGTTGTGGTTAAGATTAGCTAGGTTGATGTATGAGTTTGGTGATTAGAAATCTATTTGGAAGAAGTTTGAGTCTTAAAAATGCCAAAAAGAGGTTACGTGGGTCGTATAGAGTCACACTGGTCTTGTAAAGATGCTTTAGAAACTGATTTTAGCTTCTGCCGGACCAACACAGGTCGTGTTCAATCACACGGGTCGTGTACTAATGCAGTGGGGACACACAGTGAGTCACACGGGGGTGCATATCAGCACGAGCATGATTTTTAAAAGTTAGTGACGCTAACTTTAGATGTTACCACCACTAACTGTGTGCAGTCCCATATATGATGCAAAAAATCTTCATTTTTAACAAAAACACACCCAATTCGATTTTCAGAGCTCTAGGGGCGAAATTAGGTCAAATTGAACACGAGGTTTCAATAGAAAAGCTTGAGGAAATTGAATCTAACCCCGTAAACGTGCTCATGATTCCTAATTCATTGAGGTGAGTAACATGTCGGTTTTGGGGTTTTCAAACCCTAATTTTCAACTGTGTGATTTAGCTATAAATTGTTGTTTATGTTGTTAGTAGACTGTTAGTAGATACTTTCTTGAGCTATTGATGTGATTATTGTCAAGATTTTACGATTGAATGAGTAGAACCGCGTAACTGGGGTTTCAGTATATATAGAGTTGATATTTACTGTTTATGCTCGTTTTTCCTCTATCAATTTCTACATGTTTGAGATAGATGTTTGTTAAGATGATCGAGCATATTGGATTTAGAGTATGGTGATACAACCAAGTCTAGCGAATAGGAGCCTGTTATGCGTAATTTGAGGGTTCCACATACTAAGCCGATATCAGGTGAGTACTTTCAGCTACTTGAGTAAGAGTTACGTCTTACAGTATGTAATATATATATATATATATATATATATATATATATATATATATATATATATATATATATATATATATATGTGTGTGTGTGTGTGTGTGTGTGTGTGTGTGTTACGTTGATACTGCGGTAACTTAGAGTTGGAGTGGTTCTGTCATCTGTAGATAACAAGAGATGAGTTGCAATTTATATTGAGTATAAGAGTAGAGTATATGATAGAGTGTTTGAGTTAAAGAGTCTTTCAGTGTAACTATTACAGCCATGAGAATTGTTACGATTGAGTATAGTTGATTGTTAAAAATGAGTACATGTGAGAATATGGTCTAGTTTACAAGTGGTATCGATTGTGGTACTTATTCTTGAGTTGATGTTGCTAATAATTAGCTGGTGTTTGTAAAGCTAATATGTTTGCAAGTTTCAGAGTTAAGAGAAGGTGAATATTTGCTAATAAGATTAGCAAAGGAGAATGATGAGAATATATATTGAGAGAGATTCGAGGAGTGTGATTGAGATTACTCACTAAGCTTTTTATAAGCTTACACTTGAGTTGTATGTTGTTTCGTAGGTATTTGTAGCTGTGATAGGGGAAGGCATGTGTTAAAGAGTGATGAACAAGTTTAGAGCCTGTCCTTTAGTTGTGTTAGATTTATTTGTATTGTGTGGTCATATTTGTAAGGACTTTTTGTGTAATTATTTATGTTGATAACATGTGACACCCCTCGCTATGGTATATTTAAAAAATGTTATTTATCATGTTTTGAATATTAGTTAAAGGTTTAATCATCATTTGCGGAAGAATAGTTCCCAAAACATCATATAAAATCTTAACAAACGTACAGCAAGGAAATGTCATAATTCACGTAACATAACATGGTCCAAATGGCCATACACTCCATGGTCTTCTAAATGTCCACGCCTAGCCACTAGCTCTTATCCTTAACCCGAGTACACATCAAAACAGTTAGACAATTGAAATGCCTAGTGAGTTACCCGAGGTTACCTCATTATGAGTGAAAGGATAACCTTAACACTCGAGACAACCTCCAAAATAGTATTTCCACACACTTAAGATTTGTATAAAAACATCATAAAGATTTCTCAAATTAGATAGTTATAATATGAAAATGCAATGCAACTATCCCAAACCACGTCTACCTCATAAAAGTCCATCTCACCCCAATGGCACCCACCTAAGTTCACAAGTAAAACGCACAAAGCATAGTACTTGATTCCCGTATGGGTTAAACTAAGACTAGTGGCCATCACACTAGCCTCATGAGGGGTAGCAACTCCCTCATGTGGTTTCCTATTGTCGTAAACAATCCCAAGACATCATTGAGGGTGGCTATCCAGCCCAAAGGCCCTCTACATGGTTACAACATCATAAGGTGGCTATCAAGCCCAAAACATCATAATTCATCTTTAGGAGTATCACGGTCAATCCCATCCTATATGCAATGCAATGCACAAAGGAATGCTCAAAACATCTTTCAAAACTACATCAATACTTTTATTAGAAAACATCTTTGAAATGACTCTTTTAATGCCATGCCACATAGGATTTATGCAACAATTAGCACATATGAAGTATGCATGATAATAGTATAAAACACACACAAGAGTTAGAAGAGGGATGTGTACTCCCGGTAACTCACCTTCCTTAAGTCCCAAAGAAGGATGCTACTCCTTTGCTTCACTTCAATTACTCCCCTCCTACAAGAAATAATATTCAACATTACTAATGACTCTAAGACTAATTTGACCTCACTAAATAGGGTAAAATGTTAGTTAAACATGTCCTAGGAGTTTACGTGAACATTAGAACCAATAGCCCAACTCTTAAAGCTAAAAAATCAATAATTCCCGACTGCCCAGACTCACACGGGTCGTGTCCCTCTGACACGGGTCATGTGGATATGACTAGAAGGTCCAGACTCATCCACACGGGTCGTGTGGTCCTAGCACAGGGTCGTGTACAGCGTACAGTAGTTCCAATTTTTGGTCCTTTTCACCCCTTTTGACCCAAATCAAGTTCTAACACTTCACCAAACCCATAACCATTCAAATGACATTATTCTAACCCAATGTATGGCTTATTATACATAATTAAACCATCCAAATCATTTGAAATGAATCAAATCCATGCTATGATTACAACTTCACTTAATGAGCTTAATTCAAGGAATACCCAATTCCAAACAATCCATTGACCCAAAACTAAGGGAATTCCTTCTTCCAATGACTTGGAATCATTAGGAATCACTTAATCTCTTCATAGAAATACATTGAAGGATAGAATTGACTCAAACCCCAAGGATTCACCCATAGATGGGTTTCCCCCAAAATATAGGGTTCATATGAATCAATTAACACCCACAATGGTTCTCCAAGCATTCAATGATCAAAATATGGAAGAATAACTACTAGAATTCGTTATATAAACTATTGGGATCATTGATTTCATCTCCCCCATCATAGAACTCGAATTTCATACTCAATTTGCCCTAAAAGTGGGTTTCTAACAAGAATCTTTGATTCCTTACCTTAGATCTTCAAAGGATTGATGAAAACTACTAAGATCTTGATGGACATGAGCTTCTCCATTTGAATCCACCTTGAAATCGCCTCTAGCCCTCTCTCTTCGTTCAAAATCGTGAAATGAAGAGAGTGTGGGGTTTTTCCCCAACTTAAACCTCAAGTTTTCCCTTATTTGCAATCAAGTCCCTCCAGCACAACTAACTCTTTCATATTTGCTATAAGACCCCTCCCCACCACTACTTGAAGTTTTAGCTTTGCATAAGAGTCCCCCTTCTAGAACTTTTCATGGTAAATTTGATTTTTACCCCCATTTATTTACTCTAGACCAAATATTTCTTCTAAATTGAGACTTCTCATGTTATTCTTTTTATTAATTATTATAGTTATTTAAATTTAATCTTATTCTAATTCCTAAACTTATTGCCCCAATTTAAGGATGTTACAATTACCTTCCCCTTAAGAAGATTCCATCCTCGGAATCTCAGCTTCCTCAAATAAGTGTCGATATCTCCTCTGCCTTTCCTCTTCCAGTTCCCATGTGAGATTTACCCCCGAAGAATGCTTCCACATGACAAGTGCCATTTCAATCGTCCTTAAGAGTTTGAATTGTTCTCACACTCCTTGCATGAACTTTCGGTATCATACTTTGCTAGCCAACTCTTCCTTAGAACTTCATCAAATTCTCTAATCTCCAAAGGAATAAGATTAGCCCAAAACTCAGTCCCACTACATTCTACTTCCAGTTGTGGCATTTCCTTACCAACAACCTTACCTGAACCACTCGCTATATCAATTACCATCTCATACTCTAGCTTGCGTAAATGTAAACTTAATCCCTTTACAATTTAGATGACACATGAGAATGAATAGCCCTCGAATCAATTAACATAGAAGCGGGTAAAGAATCTACATGAAATATACTTGACACAACATCCGCGTTTTCTCTAGCTTCCTCTTCGATCATCAGAAAAGTCCTTCCTCTAGTCCGGGGTGCTTCCCTCCTCTCACCTCCACTAGTCTATTTCTTCTTAGCAGTACACTCGTTAGACTTATGACCAAAACCTTCACAATTAAAGGACTTTATCCCTTTTCTACATGTATTCGCTATATGACCCTTGTCTCCACATTTGAAACACACCAACTCGCCTCTTTCCTTGAATTGCCCCTCACCACTCTTATCTGATTCTTCAAACTTTGGTTTCTTTTGATCGATAGCACCGTTTCCATGCGAATCGTGGCCTTCCTTCCTCTTGTTCGTGAATTGGGGTCTCTCCTTGTCTCGTTCTTCCAATGTATTCTCAATCTTCCTTGCCTTTCTCATGGCAACTTCAAGGGTAGCAACTTCAAAATTAAGTCGGGAGTTCCAAGGCAAACCTCCTACATATTGATCCACTTTAGTGGCTTCATCCGGAGCCAACCTTCAAGCAAAGCTCAAAAGTTTTTAGAATTTGGCATTGTACTCCGTGATGGTCATTTTGTCTTTCTTCAAGTCAAGGAAGTTCCTTTCAAGGTCACAGATTTCTTCTTTGGTACAAAACCTCTCCTTCATTTTCTCCAAGAACATATCCTACGATAGGTTCTCTAACATGGGAATCCCTTCGAGTTTTGAGATCGTTTATGAGTGATAAGAGGTTGGAATCCCTCTTACGTACTAATCTTAGTTTAATTAAGATTATATAAGTTGTTATATGTGTTAGTGTGGTTAGAGGACCTCTTGGAAGAAGTTTGAGTTTGAAAAATGCCAAAAAGAACCAACCCAATTCGTTTTGTGCCCATTAAACGAACGGAAGTAAAAGTCGTAAAAGCAACCCGGGTCGGGTTCTGTAACCCGGGTCGGGTTTCGGCTGCAGATCATTTAAATACGCAGCAAACTCATTTAAGTGGAAAAAACTTCATTTTCGAACAAAAAACCCCAAAATCGATTTTCAGAGCTTAGGGAGGCGATTTTGGGTCAAATTAAAGACGGAGATTCATAGGGAAGCGTAAAGTGATGCGGATTTAACCCCGTAAACGTGGTCTTGCTTTTGAATTTGTCGAGGTGAGTGATTTCTACGTTTGGGGGTTTTGAAACCCTAGCTTTAATTTTCGTGATTTAGCTATAATTTGTTAAATACGCTGTTAGTAGATTGTTAATGGATGTCTTTTGAGCTATTGGTGTGATTATTGTCGAGTTCCTACGGTTGAATGAGTAGAACCGCAGATTTGAGGGTTTTGGTAAATATATAGTTGATATTTACCGTTTATACTCATTTTTCCCCATTGATTTATACATCTTTGAGATAGATATTATTGAGATACTTGTAGGTGTTGGAAAATTGATTTAGACTATGGTGATATAACCAAGTCTAGCGAACAGGAGCCCGGTACGTGTAAATTGGGGGTTCCATATACTAAATCGATATCAAGTGAGTAACTATAATTCATTCTTATGATTAAATTGTGAATTTACAGGTTATTATTGATTTTAAATTAGTTGAGATAACCAAGTTTATAATTGAGAAACATGTGATTTAACATACGAGAATGAGATTTTGAGTGTGATTTAATACACGATTGAGATTATGTTGGTATGAGAAATAAGAGTCATATCTTGTTGTAGGTAATATATATGTGTATATATGTGTGAGTTATATTGATATTGAGTATAAGAGTAAAGTATATGATGTAGCGATGAGTTAAAGAGTCTTTGAGTTTGATTGTTACAACAATGATGGGTGTTATAATTGAGTATAATTGATTGAGAAATGGGTATATGCGAGTGTGTGTGTGATTGAGTTTATGAGTAGTATCAGTTGTGATACTTATTATTGATTTGATATTACTACTTATTAGCTGGTGTGTGTAAAGCTAATATGTTTGCAGATTTCAGAGTAAGAGAAAGTGAATAATTGCTAATGAGGCTAGCAAAGGAGAATGATGAGAAAGTTTACTGAGAGAGATTGTGGAGTGTGATTGAGATTACTCACTAAGGTTTTTATAAGCTTACACTTGAGTTGTATGTTGTTTTGCAGGTATCTATAGCTATGATAGGGGAAGATATATGACAAAGAATGATGGACAAGTTTAGAGCCTGTCCTTTAGTCGTATTTGATTTATTTGTAAGGCTTGGTTATAATTTGTAAGGACCTTTTGTATAATTACTTGTGATGATAACATCTTGATCCGTGATTTGAGTACAAGTATACCCATTTTAATGTATAATTTGAAAATTTTTGGGTGTACTTTGTATGAGAAACCGGGTGTTACAAGTTGGTATCGGAGCATGGTTTAAGTAAACTAGGTCTTTGAGTATAGAGTCCTAGTCTTGAACCAAGGAGGAGAGAGCCCCTATCACATGCTTGGAAAAGATACCGCTGCAGATGTTAAAGTATGAGTTGAGTATAACTCTTCTATCATATTTATTAATTGTTATATTCTGTGTGTGAATAGAAGTATTGAGTTAGATGAAGGATGAGTTGAGAAATTAGTCACAGTCGGTTAATTCATTCTTATGATTAAATTGTGAATTTACAGGTTATTATTGATTTTAAATTAGTTGAGATAACCAAGTTTATAATTGAGAAACATGTGATTTAACATACGAGAATGAGATTTTGAGTGTGATTTAATACACGATTGAGATTATGTTGGTATGAGAAATAAGAGTCATATCTTGTTGTAGGTAATATATATGTGTATATATGTGTGAGTTATATTGATATTGAGTATAAGAGTAAAGTATATGATGTAGCGATGAGTTAAAGAGTCTTTGAGTTTGATTGTTACAACAATGATGGGTGTTATAATTGAGTATAATTGATTGAGAAATGGGTATATGCGAGTGTGTGTGTGATTGAGTTTATGAGTAGTATCAGTTGTGATACTTATTATTGATTTGATATTACTACTTATTAGCTGGTGTGTGTAAAGCTAATATGTTTGCAGATTTCAGAGTAAGAGAAAGTGAATAATTGCTAATGAGGCTAGCAAAGGAGAATGATGAGAAAGTTTACTGAGAGAGATTGTGGAGTGTGATTGAGATTACTCACTAAGGTTTTTATAAGCTTACACTTGAGTTGTATGTTGTTTTGCAGGTATCTATAGCTATGATAGGGGAAGATATATGACAAAGAATGATGGACAAGTTTAGAGCCTGTCCTTTAGTCGTATTTGATTTATTTGTAAGGCTTGGTTATAATTTGTAAGGACCTTTTGTATAATTACTTGTGATGATAACATCTTGATCCGTGATTTGAGTACAAGTATACCCATTTTAATGTATAATTTGAAAATTTTTGGGTGTACTTTGTATGAGAAACCGGGTGTTACAAGTTGGTATCGGAGCATGGTTTAAGTAAACTAGGTCTTTGAGTATAGAGTCCTAGTCTTGAACCAAGGAGGAGAGAGCCCCTATCACATGCTTGGAAAAGATACCGCTGCAGATGTTAAAGTATGAGTTGAGTATAACTCTTCTATCATATTTATTAATTGTTATATTCTGTGTGTGAATACAAGTATTGAGTTAGATGAAGGATGAGTTGAGAAATTAGTCACAGTCGGTTAGACCTATAGCGGATGATGAGACGATATTTTGGTTGATATGAGATATCAGCTAACGAGGAGACAAGAACTTCAGTTGATAATGAGATGTCAACTGAATATGAGATGAGATATTAATTGAGATGAGATTTCAGCTGATGGCGAGATTCCAGCTGATGACGAGATGAGATTACAGATGATGATAAAATGAGTTTCCAGCTGATGGTAAGGTTCCAGTTGAAGATGAAATGAGATCCCGGTTAATGCAAAATTCCAACTGATGATAAGAAAGAGTATGAGCATAAGCCGAACATGAGCTAAGAGTTGAGATATGTGAGTGTATTCGATTACACTCATGAGTTGAGAGCCGAAGTACGCAAGTTTTAGCTAACGACGAGATGTGATTTTATTGCTATGAGGTATGTGTGTAACTTTACTTAACATGTTCGTTGTAAAGTGTTGCGTGTATTAAATTATAATAATACATGTAGTAAAATATGTGTTAAAGAATTGTGATTATAAAGTGTAGTAACCGGCATCGAGAAGATAATCTCGTGTCCACTTGAGAAAAGGTTTACATATCACATAACGAGTGCTTTGTGATTATGTATAATTGAGATTATAAGTGGTTGCTTGGTGAATACTTAGCAACCATGGGAAAGTGTGTATATTGAGAATATACATAGTGGAAAATATAAATTATGATATTATATATATTGCTTGTTGTTTCACAAGTGTGACAAGATTTCTGTGTATGAGTACTTTGTGGTTGAGACCACGTATTTTGTAGGGCCACAAAACTAGTACTTATGATTTATCAAAACGAATGGCTGAGATAGCCAAAAGAGTATGAGTTGAGAAAGACGGTGAGTGTGTGGTTGAATGCCTATTATACCTGATTGTAAATAGGTATGTTGAGTATTGAGTTTTTGTGACTTGAAATCGTCACATAATGAGATAATTGTGACAGAAATGTTAGATGACATTTGAGTAGCCACATAAAGAGTACCTTGTCATTATAATTGAGAGAACCTAGAGTGGTTCATATAGGCCTTATTGGCCTAGAGATTGAGTTAATTGCCTAATATATGTGGATGAGATCACATATTTTGTGGGGCCACATATCGAGCAAAGTGGTTGAGACCACATATTTCGTGGGGACACATATCGAGCAAAGTGGTTGAGACCACATATTTTGTAGGGCCACATAACGAGTAAATGTGATTGAGACCACATATTTTGTGAGGTCACATATTGAGTAGTTGAGGTTGAGACCACATATTTCTATGGAACCACATAACGAGCATCTTGTGGTTAGAGTAGTGGGGACATTTGTGACTCAAATAAAAAGAGGAGTGACGGTGAGTCTATATGGCTCGAGACCATATGGGAAACCCACTAGAGTCAAAGAGGAGATGGATAGAAAAACAATGGTACGAGGTACCATGATTTGATCAGAGAATGGTATGAGATATCGTGACACATCGTTGAGCGGTTAGAATAGAGAACGGTACGAGGTATCGTGAGAGAGTATTGAGCAATGAAGTCAACGAATGGTATGAGGTACCGTGAGATAATGTTGAGTAGTGAGTTTGGAGGAAAGTACGGGGTACTATAAGATAGTGTGAGTGATGAGATAGGAGGATGGTACGGGGTACCATAAGCAGAACTAGAGTGATGTTGCAGTGTCGTGCTTATGTGTAGACATGCGTGCACTGTATGATGATGATATGAAGTATTGAAACTGTAATATTCTGAGTATGTGTGAGTTGTGTTTAGACGATGTTGAGGATGATATCGAGTTATAATTATGTGTTAACATATTAATTTGAGAATGTGTGAAATTTACTTCATTGTTGAACAAGATAAAGTTGTATAACTATGTAATGAGTTAAAAAGAGTATAAAAATTAATTGTGATTGTGATTGATAGGATTTGTTCCTTAGCAATCAAATCGATTACCGTTGATAAGAGAAATGTGTGAATGTCGAGATGACAAAACTACTTATTCGTATGAAACGGTCGATAGTAGATTTTGTTATAATAATGTTGAGTTATTTTCTTGAGATTAATGAGTTAGTCAAGTGATGAGATATGGTCTCACCGTAGAGATTGCGGTGTTAAACATTATTAATTCTTTGCGAGTTGTGTGTAGAGATTACGGTGAGCCTATGTATGTATAATTTATTTTGTGTCATTATGATGAATTAGAAATATAGCAGAGAATAACGGAGAAATGGCGAGGGGAGAATTCTTACTGACGATGTGTCGGGAGAAATATATGTGATTGTGTTGAAAAATTATTTGATAATAAATTGCTGAGTTTGTTATGATTATCGATTGAGTGAGAGCGTGATGTGGATTGTCCACATAAGTGAGGAGGTAATAAGTGAGTACATCGAGAGAAACAACATGAGGTATGTTGTTGAACTGAGATAAAGAGGAACCAATTGGTGGAAGATTGTTAGTTGTATATTAGGTGAAAAACCTAATATGTGTGATGAGGTGGGAGTAGAGATGAATGAGTTTTCAGAGAAGTTGAATTCGGTTCTGGTGATGAGACAATTGAAACCAGTATTGTGTGACTAAAGTGTCGAGAGTTAAATAACTGATTCAGAGGAGGCATGAGTGAAACTTGAGATAGTTGCTAATATTCTAATTAATTATGAAATTTTTTTATGTTGTTAATGAGTCGTGTGATGTGAATGAAATAATTGAGTGTCTGTGTCTCTTATGTTGTATTAGTGTTTCTCCTACTCTAATCGATGAGAATGTGCAAGTAAGAGAAATCAATAACTGGCGTCTCGTTATTGGATGAGTAAATTGAAAGAGAATGAGCTATGAAACAATGAGACTGTTTTTCCTTATTGAGTTAGAGTAAATCATTTCGATAAATTTTGAAACAGAAGTTGAGTTCCAGATGTCTATTTGAGACAAGTTGAACTAATACACGTACATTTTGTTTAATTATGCTACTTGGGTTGCTTCTAGATAAACTTGTTATTATCCAGTTCTTGTACATTGTGAGTGGTTGTCTACGTGGAGATGGTGATAACCAATGTAATTATAGAGATCATCTTATGAGAGTGATAGCGGGCATTAGCTATATTATGATGAGGTGTAATGATATATACATGTCATATGAGCTGACGAGAGGATATCATTATTGCATGGATCTGTGATTGCGGTGACGAGGTAGTTGTATACACCGTGCCCTAACTAAGAGATTCCGAGGACGGAATCTTTTGAAGGAGGAGAGAACTTGTAAGACCCATTTTTAAATTTAGATGCTTTATAAGGTAAGTAGAGTTATTACCTTATATTCGGTGAGATTCTAGCTATGAGTTGCTTAGCGTAAAGGTGTGGCGATCCTTGTGATTTCCTTCGAGTTTTGAGATTGTTTATGAGTGAGAAGAGGTCGGAATCCCTCTTACGTACTAATCTTAGTTTAATTAAGATTATATAAGTTGTTATATGTGTTAGTGCGGTTAGAGGACCTTTTGGAAGAAGTTTGAGTTTGAAAAATGCCAAAAAGAACCAACCCGGGTCGTGTTGTGCCTATTAAATGAACGGAAGTAAAAGTCGTAAAAGCAACCCGGGTCCGGTTCTGTAACCCGGGTCGGGTTTCGGCTGCAGATCATTTAAATACGCAGCAAACTCATTTAAGTGGAAAAAACTTCATTTTCGAACAAAAAACCCCAAAATCGATTTTCAGAGCTTAGGGAGGCGATTTTGGGTCAAATTAAAGCCGGAGATTCGTAGGGAAGCGTAAGGTAATGCGGATCTAACTCCGTAAACGTGGTCTTGCTTTCAAATTTGTCGAGGTGAGTGATTTCTTCGTTTTCGGGGTTTTGAAACCCTAGCTTCAATTTTCGTGATTTAGCTATAATTTGTTAAATACGTTGTTAGTAGATTGTTAGTGGATGTCTTTTGAGCTATTGGTGTGATTATTGTCGAGTTCCTACGGTTGAATGAGTAGAACCACGGATTTGAGGGTTTCGATAAATATACAGTTGATATTTACCGTTTATACTCCTTTTTCCTCTTTTGATTTATACATCTTTGAGATAGATGTTATTGAGATACTTGTGGGTGTTGGAAAATTGATTTAGACTATGGTGATATAACCAAGTCAAGCGAACAGGTGCCCGGTACGTGTAAATTGGGGGTTCCATATACTAAACCGATATGAAGTGAGTAACTATAATTCATTCTTACGATTAAATTGTGAATTTACAGATTATTATTGATTTTAAATTGGTTGAGATAACCAAGTTTATAATTGAGAAACATGTGATTTAATATACGAGAATGAGATTTTGAGTGTGATTTAATACACGATTGAGATTATGTTCGTATGAGAAATAAGAGTCATATCTTGTTGTAGGTAATATATATGTGTATATATGTGTGAGTTATATTGATATTGAGTATAAGAGTAAAGTATATGATGTAGTGGTGAGTTAAAGAGTCTTTGAGTTTGATTGTTACAACCATGATTGGTGTTATAATTGAGTATAATTGATTGAGAAATGGGTATATGCGAGTGTGTGTGTGATTGAGTTTATGAGTAGTATCAGTTATGATACTTATTATTGATTTGATATTACTACTAATTAGCTGGTGTGTGTAAAGCTAATATGTTTGCAGATTTCAGAGTAAGAGAAAGTGAATAATTGCTAATGAGGCTAGCAAAGGAGAATGATGAGAAAGTTTATTGAGAGAGATTGTGGAGTGTGATTGAGATTACTCACTAAGCTTTTTATAAGCTTACACTTGAGTTGTATGTTGTTTTGCAGGTATCTGTAGCTGTGATAGGGGAAGACATGTGACAAAGCATGATGGACAAGTTTAGAGCCTGTCCTTTAGTCGTATTTGATTTATTTGTAATGCTTGGTTATAATTTGTAAGGACCTTTTGTATAATTACTTGTGATGATAACATCTTGATCCGTGATTTGAGAACAAGTATACCCATTTTAATGTATAATTGTTTGAAAATTTTTGGGTGTACTTTGTAAGAGAAACCGGGTGTTAGACTTCTTTAGTTTCCAACCACCACTCAAGAGCCGTTTCCTTGAGAGTAGTGATTGCAAAGTTCACACGTTGGTCATCTCCACATTGACAAGCATAGAAAGCCATTTTAATCTCAATCGCCCAATTATGAAGCACAACCGGGTCCAACGCCCTATTGTAGGTTGGTGGCTTGCAAGAATTGAAGTCCTTAAAGTTACATCTCTTCCTTGGTGTTATCGTGTCTTGGGATACATTGTTACTAGGAGGCTCATGATGCATGCTATCGTACGAGCTACTTGTCTCTTGCCTGCCTGAAGCGGTGTTATCCCCGAACAAGTTCTTCACTTCTTCTCTTAAACGTACTTCTTGATCCTCAAGTAACTCTTTCATCTTGCAAACCGTCTTTTCTTCCTGTTTTGCCATTAGGTCAAGCATCATATTTTCAATGCTTGCAAGGGAAGTGGGTTGAGATTGAGCCTCATCACCGGCCCCACCCCCTTGAACTTCAACCGACGAAACCATGCTACGAGTGTTCACCATTCTGAGAAAGATGAACATTAATCTTATAATATACAAATATTTAACTAACCCAAAATTCTCCACTCGTAAGCACCTAAGTTTCAGTCTAAGTACTAATCCTAGTACCTAGTTCACTTAAACCGATGCTCTGATACCAAATTGTGACACCCCTCGCTAGGGTATATTTATAAAAACGTTATTTATCATGTTTTGAATATTACTTAAAGGTTTAATCATCATTTGCGGAAAAATAGGTCCGAAAATATCATATAAAAATCTTAACAAACGTATAGCGAGGAAATGTCATAATTCATGTAACATAACATGGTCCAAATGGCCACACACTCCGTGGTCTTCTAAATGTCCTCGCTTCGCCACTAGCTCTTATCCTTAACCTGAGTACACATCAAAACAGTTAGGCAATTGAAATGCCTAGTGAGTTACCCGAGGTTACCTCATTATGAGTGAAAGGATAACCTTAACACTCGAGACAACCTCCAAAATAGTATTTCCACGCACTTGAGATTTGTATAAAAACATCATAAAGATTTCTCAAATTAGATAGTTATAATATGCAAATGCAATGCAACTATCCCAACCCACGTCTACCTCATAAAAGTCTGTTGTCACCAAATATTCTAAGTAAGTGCGGAAAGGAAGATTGCAGAAAGTAAGAGTCCGAAACTAGTTGGTTTCGGAGATGGACAAGTCCGAAGACTTGAAATGGACAAGTCCGAAGACTTGAGATGGATGCGGAATTATAATGGAGAATTAATACTTAGAACAGATCTTGATAGCTCAACAATGAATAATAGAGATTAACAGTTATATTACTCGGAAATGTAAAGACTAAGATTAAAGAGTGATAGAAATGTAAGGGCAATAAGAAATGCAGATAAGAACGTTAGAGTTGATGGAATGAGAGATTGTATTGATAAGTGAAAGTGTTACATAAAGTCTCTCAAAACCATGAGGACTGAAGATGAACTTGGTCTCCCTTTTAGAGACTAAGGGAGGACCTTCGGATAATAACCTATGGACTGAAGAGGAGAAAACACGTCTCTCTTCAGTCAGATAAGAAAGGGTGAATCTAATATAATAATACAATTTCAGACTAGGGTGGCTTGTCCATAATATAATAATACTCTAAAGTACAACAGACATGCTTCTAGGGGGCCACACCTGATCTAGTCTAATCATATCCTATACGTTGAAGTGCATATCCTTTGCCTTATCTTCTAGATGTTCTTTGATCTTTAGTCTTCTTTGTTGAATGATTAAGTATGATATTTCCATGGATTCGTTGATATAGATAGTCCGAAATCCTGAGTGGATTTCGGAGTCCTGACTGGTATAATCAGAGTGTCTGTGGAAATATGGTCATGTATGTCTTGGTCTTCTGAGTTAGTTCAGAGTGTGGTCTTCGGAACTTTTTCTTATGGGTGAGGTACTTTCTGATCTTGAGTTCCTTTAGAGTTCCGAAATCCAAGACCGGATTTCGGATGATTATTGTATTATCCGAACACAACTTATCCGAGATATAAGCTAAGAGTATACAACATACACAAGATAAAAGCAATTGTTCATTCCTTAAAACATTCACATAAAGGTAAATTCATTCCATCAAAATAAGAAGTTTGATATTACAATCCTAATATATCAAACTACGAGTTGGTCAACGATTTGACTTTTAGTACTAACAATTCCCCCTTCAGTGACCAATCGAGGGGTTTGATTCAGCATCTTCAACGTTGGTCCATTACACCTTGTCTTGCAGCATATCCCCATAACTTCCTGATCTCCAGTAGCCATTGCATTCTGAGAAGTATTTATTTCTTAGCATCAGGATCTGATGAGGTTGACTTTTGCACGGCCTTGATGTACTCTATCAGCATTGCATTAGAAACTCTTCTAAGTTGATCAGCACGAAGAAAAAGGAAAGATCCTTTTTCTACAGGATTCCTGTATACCAATCCGAGTTCTGGATCAAAGGTGGCACCTCTTTTCCAGTTGGCTCGATTGTCTGCCATAGACAAGTCAGGTTTGGGTATCAATTGCTGATCGGGATGATTCTTGAGGAGTTTGTACATTTCTGCATCATTAAAGCAGAATTCTTCTACTAGGCAGTGTAGAAATCTTCTTGCTGTAACATAGGCTTCTCTGGCATCTTGTTTTTCTTTATGGGACAGCTTGACAACAATTGACAAGATATCAGCTGGATTCATGTTTCGGAAGTCGGCTTCTGCTATCATAATCGTGTTAGCGTAATTGCCGTTTCTGACCAGCTCATATTCGAAGAACTCTGATTTTTGGAACTTTTTCCTTTTAACACTTCGAACGGCTGTTATGACTTCGTTTGACCATGTATCAATTTGAGGTTTGGTCCATTTCTTGAAGAATTGTTGATTTTTGTAGTAAGCAGCCAGCTCTTTGTGAGCTCCTGATTCTACAGTGAAGTTCAGAGTGTAACGGTATTTTCTCCAATGGGAGTCAACGGTATGTCCCAGTTGTGTTGGGACGTGGGGGGAGGATTGTATGATTTGAAGGGTTGGTAATCCGAATCAGTCAGTGGTCGGAAATTGATGATACTTGAAAAGTTGGGTCTACTAGGACCAGTTGGATTGTCTTGGTTTAGGTTAGGGTCTGACTCTGCACTAGAATTTTTAGCATGTTCAAGAGAATCGAACAACTTCGATTTCTTGTCCTTGACCTCTGGGGATCGGATTCTTTGATGGGTGAGTATACAAGAATTTCTTCATCTGAGTGATCCTCATCCATTGTATTATGATCTTTAGGGGATTTGGAAGGGGATTTTAAAGGTGGGGATTTTGGAGGAGGAGATTTCTGAGAAGGGGATTTCGGAGGAGGTGAAATTGGAGGAGGTGATTTCGGAGGAGGGGATTTCGGAGTAGGATTGATAGGATGATCATTTTCTGATTCCTTATTATGAGTTTCATCCTCATCAATGTCTGTGTCTTCTTGGGTTCCTCCCTTATCAGCATTTATGTCGTCTTGCTGAGTGTCTCCTTGGTCTTTTGTTCCACTTGGGCCAGTAGTGGTGTCTATTATCATGTCGGTCGTCTGGGGAATTTCTACTTTATCATCTGCCTTTCTGACATGCCTTGGTCGTCGTGCGGTAAAAAATAAATAAAAACCTAACACACACACTAGCACAGTGGTAGTCAGGGTCGATCCGCAGGAGCTTCGTGGTTAGACCAGATGACACATTACCAACTTATAGTGTCACGCTACAGTCGGAGGATCTAGTTTCTACTTTCCTATCTACTAATACCCAAAAGCTATGATCAAACAAATCCAAGCCAAGCATAAGCTAATCTCAAACCAAACAAAAACCTAGTCACTTTCTGAAATCAGAAGTACATCTCTGAATCAGAAGCAAACAAAGGCATCCAAAGCATCCACACAAAACAAGGTATAACCTAAACCAATAACTAAGGTTCTAACTAAACAGTTACTAGCTAAAGTTCAATACCAAAAACTAACCTAGTTGGTGATGTGTTTTCAAACATACATATAACATACCCAGAAACGGCACCAAAAACCTGATGTGTTACGAGCGTATATTTGATTTTAGCAAATGATTTACACATTAGTTTTACATTTCTAAACAGGGAAGTACCATGTATGAATAGAAAAACACAATTAGGCAAGTGTACCTAATCGGTTGTAGTATAGTAATGGTAAATCCGGGTTGTATAGTAAATCCGGGTTGTCGAACCCAAGGGAAAATAGATATTTTTAAGTTAAGAAAATCAATTATCAATTAACGATTATTCAAGCAAACAATAATTAAAAGGGGAGAGTTTGAGAAAATGCATTGACTCGTGTCAAGAGACAACCCAAAAGTTTATTAAAATCGGAAAATATAAATATAAATTACAAACCACAAAAGTAAACATTTATACTTAGATTCGATTCAACCATCTAGTTATGTTTGATATGCTATTAGTGCAATGGATATTGAAAATTAAATATCGATTTCTAGAGTGATTAGATGTTTTGGTCCAACTACCTAATCTTATGATTATAAGGTCATTAATGGCAATGGTCATGCAATTACATATTCCAAATAATAATGTATTGGTTCGTATCATACAAGATTCATTCGAGTTTTTGATCTCAATGGTCATGAAAATCAAAATGGTTTGTACAAATTGGTCCTCTAGTACAAACTTGCCATACACATATAAGTTTCTACCTTCGTGACTTAACCCTAGGATTTGGTCCATCACTAGTCATATCTGCCTAATGGTCATAGAACAGTTATGATAAAAGTCATATAGTCAGATTGGTCCTCTAGACTAAAATAACTTAGCAATAAGTCCAAAAGGAAGGTTCCTTAACATATATGATAGTCAAATAAATTATGCAAGATAATATATAAAACGTTCAATATCCGATAAATAACAATCAAATCATAACTAGATAGTATTCAAATCTAAGTAATGAATAATGCAGATAACAAATATAACATGATCTGAAGAATACGGCCTAGGAAATCATAGTAGAATGCTAACCATATATAAAGCAAACCGAATGAAGTCCTAGCCGTCTCCTCCTTGATTCTACAAGCCTTCTGGCAGATGTAGTAGGCAAACTGCCGAGTTAGGTGTTGTGAATGATAATGGTCTTGGTGGTGGTGTCTCAAACAACAAGAGAAGACCTCTATTTATAGTTCTGTCCAAGCACCGTCACGTCGCGATGTGTAATATGTCGCGGCACGATCTACTGCGTAGTGTTCTTTTGCGCTGGCCAGTATCCCGATGAGTGGAATGTGGTTGGTGGGTCGGGTCGCGATCTACATGGTGATCGGGTTGCGAACTTCGTAAGGACGCGATTTGAAGCCATTTTCGCGATCTTCTTGTCAGCAAATAGTCATTCATTCGTCAGTAGATCGGGCCCCTATCTTGGTTGAGATAGGGTCGCGATCTAGGTCCTGCTGGACTTCTATCTTCATTTTTTTTTTGCCCAATATTTGCTCTATTCAGCTCTTTCCTTCCCGAAGGGTCTTTTACTCTTTTTTTCTCATTTTAAAGCTTGAATTCAGCTCCTTCTTATTCATACAGCAATTTCTCCTGTGTTTTGGTAATTAAAATGAATAAGTACCTTTTATCTTGATGTTAAACCAATAACACGTGTTTAAGCACTCGATATTGCCCGAAATATATGTATAAATGAGGCAATATCAAAATACCCTACACTTGGACTTTGCTTGTCCTCAAGCAAACTACAATTTAAAACCAAGCCAAGAAATTTGATGTCCAAACAACTTTCCATACGCTATCACAGATCTAGCGTTTATTACCAATGTTAAGAATAATGAATTAAGAATAAACATAGTAGATTATACCTAGCCCTATGTACATATTTATAACTTTTCAAAACTTTACATAAACTCTCTTTCTGTAAACGAAAAGTCTTTAGATTGATAAATACTCATTTTTACATAAGATCGAATACACCCTTTAAAGATTCTTCCACCTCAAGACTCTTTTGTCGAATTTCCCATATTTTAAAATAAAAATCATGCTGGACTAAATTTATCAAGTTAAGTTATTATTTCCATTTTTCCGCACCTTTGAAACTCGTGACTTTCGATGGAACTCTTGATTACAAATTTTCGACTCAAGACTGTACAGAGTCTACTAATTTAAATTCCAAAGGCCACTAAGGAAATTCCATGACTTTCGAGGACACCCATGTAGCGAGCTTTCGACAATATTATCCCAAACCAGTTGGTTTTAGGTAATAAGGTGCATAAATGCCCGAAGGCCACTCATTTTATGTCTACTTGCTCGAATGTCAAAGGCCACTGATTGAATTTTCCTTTCTGAGTCTCAATCTTATGGTATAACATTACTTGACTTCTGCTTTTTAGCACATTAGATTTCTTGAGAATTTTTCTCATTTTAAGTTCATTTATCGAGGCTTATTTTCCTCAATTTACTAACAACATATAATTCGCGCATTTTGCAAGTAGAGAAACTGACTCAATCTGTTTTGGCAAAAACTCAGTTTTTAACAACTGATAAATTTTCAACGGGTCTATTTCATTATTTATGCAAAACATTTTGCAACTACCATGCTAAAAACTTGTCCTCTATAGAACTATATTTTAGATAAAATAATGAAAACAAAAAAAAATATATACATAAAATTAAATGTAACCTACGAATTTATTTTCAAAACATTTTTCTTTACAATTACCTTTTGGTAGCGTTCAATTTTGGAATAGATGTTCAAGATAAAAAAAATTTTAATTGGCTCAGTTAATCATTGCAGTATGACGCCCTAACCCTACACTTATATTATACAATAATCTTATTGTATATATAATTCAAAACAGTAAAGGGAGCAAAATGGAACAGACTCCCCTTGGGTTCCGGTAGACGTCATATATGTGGCTCTTTCCACAGAAAAGAATTTGTTGAACATGCCGCCAACATTGAATCTTAGCAAATCTGCATACGCATCACTCAGAAAAATATTATTCACACACAAATAAACATACAAAAATTAAATCACAAAAGTAAAAATAATAACAATGAAAGAAAAATATCACTCATTTTGTGCTCCCTGAAGTTTCAAAGCCGTGGCTACTGGGTTGCGGGTGTGGTGTGTTGTCCTGGCTGTGCTACTTTTGACCGTCATCAGTATTGCTGCCTCTACTATAAAGAAGCGTCCCCCTTCTCAGTAGTGGCTGATTTTTAGCCTGAAAAACCATGTATCATTATGTACGACCAGCATCTGCCTCGGGTGTTTACGCGTCATGCACGTTTACGTGTAGCGTAACTTTTAGTTGTCTATTTCTCAACGCGATCCGGATTGTCGACGCATTGCTTCCGGATGGCATACACGTCGCATTGCGTGAGCAGAAAAGACTTCAAAGTTTTGTGACTTCATTTTTCCCGAAATATTCACCCAATACTTAAAATATGCTTAAGGTGTGTAAATATCTATTTTATGATTAGTGATATGTCAATCAATACAATAAAAATACATAACACACAAAAACAAATTTACAATTACACAAATATTAACCAATAATTTAATTTTCTATACAAAAAAAAATAAAACCGAATTCCCCGGAAACGGCGCCAAAAACTTGATGTGTTTTCAAACATACATATAAAATACCCAGAAACGGCACCAAAAACCTGATGTGTTACGAGCTTATATATGATTTTAGCAAATGATTTACACATTAGTTTTACATTTCTAAACAGGGAAATACCATGTATGAATAAAACAACACAATTAGGCAAGTGTACCTAATCGGTTGTAGTATAGTAATGGTAAATCCGGGTTGTCAAACCCAAGGGAAAACGGATATTTTTAAGTTATGAAAATCAATTATCAATTAACGATTATTCAAGCAAACAATAATTAAAAGGGGAGAGTTTGAGAAAATGCATTGACTCGTGTCAAGAGACAACCCAAAAGTTTATTAAAATCGGAAAATATAAATATAAATTCCAAAAAATAAAAGTAAACATTTATACTTAGATCCGATTCAACCATCTAGTTATGTTTGATATGCTATTAGTGGAATGGATATTGAAAATTAAATATCGATTTCTAGAGTGATTAGATGTTTTGGTCCAACTACCTAATCTTATGATTATAAGGTCATTAATGGCAATGGTCATGCAATTACATATTCCAAATAATAATGTATTGGTTCGTATCATACAAGATTCATTCGAGTTTTTGATCTCAATGGGCATGAAAATCAAAATGGTTTGTACAAATTGGTCCTCTAGTACAAACTTGCCATACACATATAAGTTTCTACCTTCGTGACTTAACCCTAGGATTTGGTCCATCACTAGTCATATATGCCTAATGGTCATAGAACAGTTATGATAAAAGTCATATAGTCAGATTGGTCCTCTAGACTAAAATAACTTAGCAATAAGTCCAAAAGGAAGGTTCGTTAACATATATGATAGTCAAATAAATTATGCAAGATAAAATATAAAACGTTCAATATCCGATAAATAACAATCAAATCATAACTAGATAGTATTCAAATCTAAGTAATGAATAATGCAGATAACAAATATAACATGATCTGAAGAATACGGCCTAGGAAATCATAGTAGAATGCTAAACATATATAAAGCAAACCGAATGAAGTCCTAGCCGAACATTCTTCAAGCTGTCGATTCCATACGCACCGTACCGTCTCCTCCTTGATTCTACAAGCCTTCTGGCAGATGTAGTAGGCAAACTGCCGAGTTAGGTGTTGTGAATGATAATGGTCTTGGTGGTGGTGTCTCAACCAACAAGAGAAGACCTCTATTTATAGTTCTGTCCAAGCACCGTCGCGTCGCGATGTGTAATATGTCGCGGCACGATCTACTGCGTAGTGTTCTTTTGCGCTGGCCAGTATCCCGATGAGTGGAATGTGGTTGGTGGGTCGGGTCGCGATCCACATGGTGATCGGGTTGCGAACTTCGTAGGGACGCGATTTGAAGCCATTTTCGCGATCTTCTTGTCAGCAAATAGTCATTCATTCGTCAGTAGATCGGGCCCCTATCTTGGTTGAGATAGGGTCGCGATCTAGGTCCTGCTGGACTTCTATCTTCATTTTTTTTTTGCCCAATATTTGCTCTATTCAGCTCTTTCCTTCCCGAAGGGTCTTTTACTCTTTTTTCTCATTTTAAAGCTTGAATTCAGCTCCTTCTTATTCATACAGCAATTTCTCCTGTGTTTTGGTAATTAAAATGAATAAGTACCTTTTATCTTGATGTTAAACCAATAACACGTGTTTAAGCACTCGATATTGCCTGAAATATATGTATAAATGAGGCAATATCAAAATACCCTACACTTGGACTTTGCTTGTCCTCAAGCAAACTACAATTTAAAACCAAGCCCAGAAATTTGATGTCCAAACAACTTTCCATACGCTATCACAGATCTAGCGTTTATTACCAATGTTAAGAATAATGAATTAAGAATAAACATAGTAGATTATACCTAGCCCTATGTACATATTTCTAACTTTTCAAAACTTTACATAAACTCTCTTTCTGTAAACGAAAAGTCTTTAGATTGATAAATACTCATTTTTACATAAGATCGAATACACCCTTTAAAGATTCTTCCACCTCAAGACTCTTTTGTCGAATTTCCCATATTTTAAAATAAAAATCATGCTGGACTAAATTTATCAAGTTAAGTTATTATTTCCATTTTTCCGCACCTTTGAAACTCGTGACTTTCGATGGAACTCTTGATTACAAATTTTCGACTCAAGACTGTACAGAGTCTACTAATTTAAATTCCAAAGGCCACTAAGGAAATTCCATGACTTTCGAGGACACCCATGTAGCGAGCTTTCGAAAATATTATCCCAAACCAGTTGGTTTTAGGTAATAAGGTGCATAAATGCCCGAAGGCCACTCATTTTATGTCTACTTGCTCGAATGTCAAAGGCTACTGATTGAATTTTCCTTTCTGAGTCTCAATCTTATGGTATAACATTACTTGACTTCTGCTTTTTAGCACATTAGATTTCTTGAGAATTTTTCTCATTTTAAGTTCATTTATCGAGGCTTATTTTCCTCAATTTACTAACAACATATAATTCGCGCATTTTGCAAGTAGAGAAACTGACTCAATCTGTTTTGGCAAAAACTCAGTTTTTAACAACTGATAAATTTTCAACGGGTCTATTTCATTATTTATGAAAAACAATTTGCAACTACCATGCTAAAAACTTGTCCTCTATAGAACTATATTTTAGATAAAATAATGAAAACAAAAAAATATATACATAAAATTAAATGTAACCTACGAATTTATTTTCAAAACATTTTTCTTTACAATTACCTTTTGGTAGCGTTCAATTTTGGAATAGATGTTCAAGATAAAAAAATTAAATTGGCTCAGTTAATCATTGCAGTATGACGCCCTAACCCTACACTTATATTATACAATAATCTTATTGTATATATAATTCAAAACAGTAAAGGGAGCAAAATGGAACAGACTCCCCTTGGGTTCCGGTAGACGTCATATATGTGGCTCTTTCCACAGAAAAGAATTTGTTGAACATGCCGCCAGCATTGAATATTAGCAAATCTGCATACGCATCACTCAGAAAAATATTATTCACACACAAATAAACATACAAAAATTAAATCACAAAAGTAAAAATAATAACAATGAAAGAAAAATATCACTCATTTTGTGCTCCCTGAAGTTTCAAAGTCGTGGCTACTGGGTTGCGGGTGTGGTGTGTTGTCCTGGCTGTGCTACTTTTGACCGTCGTCAGTATCGCTGCCTCTACTATAAAGAAGCGTCCCCCTTCTCAGTAGTGGCTGATTTTTAGCCTGAAAAACCATGTATCATTATGTACGACCAGCATCTGCCTCGGGTGTTTACGCGTCATGCACGTTTACGTGTAGCGTAACTTGTAGTTGTCTATTTCTCAACGCGATCCGGATTGTCGACGCGTCGCTTCCGGATGGCATACACGTCGCATTGCGTGAGCAGAAAAGACTTCAAGGTTTTGTGACTTCATTTTTCCCGAAATATTCACCCAATACTTAAAATATGCTTAAGGTGTGTAAATATCTATTTTATGATTAGTGATATGTCAATCAATACAATAAAAATACATAACACACAAAAACAAATTTACAATTACACAAATATTAACCAATAATTTAATTTTCTATACAAAAAAAATATAAAACCGAATTCCCCGGAAACGGCGCCAAAAACTTGATGTGTTTTCAAACATACATATAAAATACCCAGAAACGGCACCAAAAACCTGATGTGTTACGAGCTTATATATGATTTTAGCAAATGATTTACACATTAGTTTTACATTTCTAAACAGGGAAATACCATGTATGAATAAAACAACACAATTAGGCAAGTGTACCTAATCGGTTGTAGTATAGTAATAGTAAATCCGGGTTGTCAAACCCAAGGGAAAACGGATATTTTTAAGTTATGAAAATCAATTATCAATTAACGATTATTCAAGCAAACAATAATTAAAAGGGGAGAGTTTGAGAAAATGCATTGACACGTGTCAAGAGACAACCCAAAAGTTTATTAAAATCGGAAAATATAAATATAAATTCCAAAACATAAAAGTAAACATTTATACTTAGATCCGATTCAACCATCTAGTTATGTTTGATATGCTATTAGTGGAATGGATATTGAAAATTAAATATCGATTTCTAGAGTGATTAGATGTTTTGGTCCAACTACCTAATCTTATGATTATAAGGTCATTAATGGTAATGGTCATGCAATTACATATTCCAAATAATAATGTATTGGTTCGTATCATACAAGATTCATTCGAGTTTTTGATCTCAATGTGCATGAAAATCAAAATGGTTTGTACAAATTGGTCCTCTAGTACAAACTTGCCATACACATATAAGTTTCTACCTTCGTGACTTAACCCTAGGATTTGGTCCATCACTAGTCATATCTGCCTAATGGTCATAGAACAGTTATGATAAAAGTCATATAGTCAGATTGGTCCTCTAGACTAAAATAACTTAGCAATAAGTCCAAAAGGAAGGTTCCTTAACATATATGATAGTCAAATAAATTATGCAAGATAAAATATAAAACGTTCAATATCCGATAAATAACAATCAAATCATAACTAGATAGTATTCAAATCTAAGTAATGAATAATGCAGATAACAAATATAACATGATCTGAAGAATACGGCCTAGGAAATCATAGTAGAATGCTAAACATATATAAAGCAAACCGAATGAAGTCCTAGCCGAACATTCTTCAAGCTGTCGATTCCATACGCACCGTACCGTCTCCTCCTTGATTCTACAAGCCTTCTGGCAGATGTAGAAGGCAAACTGCCGAGTTAGGTGTTGTGAATGATAATGGTCTTGGTGGTGGTGTCTCAAACAACAAGAAAAGACCTCTATTTATAGTTCTGTCCAAGCACCGTCGCGTCGCGATGTGTAATATGTCGCGGCACGATCTACTGCGTAGTGTTCTTTTGCGCTGGCCAGTATCCCGATGAGTGGAATGTGGTTGGTGGGTCGGGTCGCGATCCACATGGTGATCGGGTTGCGAACTTCGTAGGGACGCGATTTGAAGCCATTTTCGCGATCTTCTTGTCAGCAAATAGTCATTCATTCGTCAGTAGATCGGGCCCCTATCTTGGTTGAGATAGGGTCGCGATCTAGGTCCTGCTGGACTTCTATCTTCATTTTTTTTTGCCCAATATTTGCTCTATTCAGCTCTTTCCTTCCCGAAGGGTCTTTTACTCTTTTTTTCTCATTTTAAAGCTTGAATTCAGCTCCTTCTTATTCATACAGCAATTTCTCCTGTGTTTTGGTAATTAAAATGAATAAGTACCTTTTATCTTGATGTTAAACCAATAACACGTGTTTAAGCACTCGATATTGCCCGAAATATATGTATAAATGAGGCAATATCAAAATACCCTACACTTGGACTTTGCTTGTCCTCAAGAAAACTACAATTTAAAACCAAGCCAAGAAATTTGATGTCCAAACAACTTTCCATACGCTATCACAGATCTAGCGTTTATTACCAATGTTAAGAATAATGAATTAAGAATAAACATAGTAGATTATACCTAGCCCTATGTACATATTTCTAACTTTTCAAAACTTTACATAAACTCTCTTTCTGTAAACGAAAAGTCTTTAGATTGATAAATACTCATTTTTACATAAGATCGAATACACCCTTTAAAGATTCTTCCACCTCAAGACTCTTTTGTCGAATTTCCCATATTTTAAAATAAAAATCATGCTGGACTAAATTTATCAAGTTAAGTTATTATTTCCATTTTTCCGCACCTTTGAAACTCGTGACTTTCGATGGAACTCTTGATTACAAATTTTCGACTCAAGACTGTACAGAGTCTACTAATTTAAATTCCAAAGGCCACTAAGGAAATTCCATGACTTTCGAGGACACCCATGTAGCGAGCTTTCAACAATATTATCCCAAACTAGTTGGTTTTAGGTAATAAGGTGCATAAATGCCCGAAGGCCACTCATTTTATGTCTACTTGCTAGAATGTCAAAGGCCACTGATTGAATTTTCCTTTCTGAGTCTCAATCTTATGGTATAACATTACTTGACTTCTGCTTTTTAGCACATTAGATTTCTTGAGAATTTTTCTCATTTTAAGTTCATTTATCGAGGCTTATTTTCCTCAATTTACTAACAACATATAATTCGCGCATTTTGCAAGTAGAGAAACTGACTCAATCTGTTTTGGCAAAAACTCAGTTTTTAACAACTGATAAATTTTCAACGGGTCTATTTCATTATTTATGCAAAACATTTTGCAACTACCATGCTAAAAACTTGTCCTCTATAGAACTATATTTTAGATAAAATAATGAAAACAAAAAAAATATATACATAAAATTAAATGTAACCTACGAATTTATTTTCAAAACATTTTTCTTTACAATTACCTTTTGGTAGCGTTCAATTTTGGAATAGATGTTCAAGATAAAAAAAATTTAAATTGGCTCAGTTAATCATTGCAGTATGACGCCCTAACCCTACACTTATATTATACAATAATCTTATTGTATATATAATTCAAAACAGGAAAGGGAGCAAAATGGAAGAGACTCCCCTTGGGTTCCGGTAGACGTCATATATGTGGCTCTTTCCACAGAAAAGAATTTGTTGAACATGCCGCTAGCATTGAATCTTAGCAAATCTGCATACGCATCACTCAGAAAAATATTATTCCCACACAAATAAACATACAAAAATTAAATCACAAAAGTAAAAATAATAACAATGAAAGAAAAATATCACTCATTTTGTGCTCCCTGAAGTTTCAAAGCCGTGGCTACTGGGTTGCGGGTGTGGTGTGTTGTCCTGGCTGTGCTACTTTTGACCGTCGTCAGTATCGCTGCCTCTACTATAAAGAAGCGTCCCCCTTCTCAGTAGTGGCTGATTTTTAGCCTGAAAAACCATGTATCATTATGTACGACCAGCATCTGCCTCGGGTGTTTACGCGTCATGCACGTTTACGTGTAGCGTAACTTGTAGTTGTCTATTTCTCAACGCGATCCGGATTGTCGACGCGTCGCTTCCAGATGGCATACACGTCGCATTGCGTGAGCAGAAAAGACTTCAAAGTTTTGTGACTTCATTTTTCCCGAAATATTCACCCAATACTTAAAATATGCTTAAGGTGTGTAAATATCTATTTTATGATTAGTGATATGTCAATCAATACAATAAAAATACATAACACACAAAAACAAATTTACAATTACACAAATATTAACCAATAATTTAATTTTCTATACAAAAAAAAAAAAAAAAACCGAATTCCCCGGAAACGGCGCCAAAATCTTGATGTGTTTTCAAACATACATATAAAATACCCAGAAACGGCACCAAAAACCTGATGTGTTACGAGCTTATATATGATTTTAGCAAATGATTTACACATTAGTTTTACATTTCTAAACAGGGAAATACCATGTATGAATAAAACAACACAATTAGGCAAGTGTACCTAATCGGTTGTAGTATAGTAATGGTAAATCCGGGTTGTCAAACCCAAGGGAAAACGGATATTTTTAAGTTATGAAAATCAGTTATCAATTAACGATTATTCAAGCAAACAATAATTAAAAGGGGAGAGTTTGAGAAAATGCATTGACTCGTGTCAAGAGACAACCCAAAAGTTTATTAAAATCGGAAAATATAAATATAAATTCCAAAACATAAAAGTAAACATTTATACTTAGATTCGATTCAACCATCTAGTTATGTTTGATATGCTATTAGTGGAATGGATATTGAAAATTAAATATCGATTTCTAGAGTGATTAGATGTTTTGGTCCAACTACCTAATCTTATGATTATAAGGTCATTAATGGCAATGGTCATGCAATTACATATTCCAAATAATAATGTATTGGTTCGTATCATACAAGATTCATTCGAGTTTTTGATCTCAATGGGCATGAAAATCAAAATGGTTTGTACAAATTGGTCCTCTAGTACAAACTTTCCATACACATATAACTTTCTACCTTCGTGACTTAACCCTAGGATTTGGTCCATCACTAGTCATATCTGCCTAATGGTCAGAGAACAGTTATGATAAAAGTCATATAGTCAGATTGGTCCTCTAGACTAAAATAACTTAGCAATAAGTCCAAAAGGAAGGTTCCTTAACATATATGATAGTCAAATAAATTATGCAAGATAAAATATAAAACGTTCAATATCCGATAAATAACAATCAAATCATAACTAGATAGTATTCAAATCTAAGTAATGAATAATGCAGATAACAAATATAACATGATCTGAAGAATACGGCCTAGGAAATCATAGTAGAATGCTAAACATATATAAAGCAAACCGAATGAAGTCCCGGCCGAACATTCTTCAAGCTGTCGATTCCATACGCACCGTACCGTCTCCTCCTTGATTCTACAAGCCTTCTGGAAGATGTAGTAGGCAAACTGCTGAGTTAGGTGTTGTGAATGATAATAGTCTTGGTGGTGGTGTCTCAAACAACAAGAGAAGACCTCTATTTATAGTTCTGTCCAGGCACCGTCGTGTCGCGATGTGTAATATGTCGCGGCGCGATCTACTGCGTACTGCTCTTTTGCGCTGGCCACTATTCCGATGAGTGGAATGTGGTTGGTGGGTCGGGTCGCGATCCACATGGTGATCGGGTCGCGATCTTCGTAGGGACGCGATTTGAAGCCATTTTCGCGATCTTCTTGTCAGCAAATAGTCATTCATTCGTCAGTAGATCGGGCCCCGATCTTGGTTGAGATCGGGTCGCGATCTAGGTCTTGCTGGACTTCTATCTTCATTTTTTTTTCGCCCAATATTTGCTCTATTCAGCTCTTTCCTTACCAAAGGGTCTTTTACTCCTTTTTTCTCATTTTAAAGCTTGAATTCAGCTACTTCTTATTCATACAGCAATTTCTCCGATGTTTTGGTAATTAAAATGAATAAGTACCTTTTATCTTGATGTTAAACCAATAACACGTGTTTAAGCACTTGATATTGCCCGAAATATATGTATAAATGAGGCAATATTAGTTAGCTACTGAAATCAGCAAAGGAAAACAGTCCCAAACAAGGTCACAACACATCCAAACACAATTCAACCAATCAGAACCCAAAACAAGCATAAAAACACCGAAAAATCAATATTGCTCGTAACCAAATGCTTCTCATTAATCAAAACCGAATTCCAAACATCCAAACAGTAACCAAATGTTGCTAAAACAGAAAACTAAGGTGCTCAAAGTCAGTGGTTGTCACTCCCAAAGACTTTAGCTACAAATACGACTTGATACTAAAATGAAATTAAATTCTAAAACATAAAATACCAATTAAGAAGTTGCTGAAATGAAATCTTGGAGTCAAAGAGCTTCAAGGTCGATTTTACACCCGGTCTTTGCTAGGGTTTTTGGCTGGAAATGCCTCTATTTATAGTTGCAATTTTCCGCAGCCGCGCCGCACAAATGAGGATCCCGCGGTGCGCGTACTAATCTTTTCCCGTTTTCTCGGCATTTGAATGTGTTCCACCGCCTTTGACCCGCGTCGCGCAATTGAGAAACCCGCGGCGCGCGTACGTATTTCCTTGATTTTTCATTCCTTTCCAAACTTCTTCCTTTTGCACGCTTTTAGTCCCTGTTTTCATTCTTTTTTTCCAAACAAGTCCTAGCACGAAAAGTGAGAATACCAAGATATATCTGATATAATTGCATCAAGAATAGGGCTCAACAACGCCTAAAATACTTGATATCACTAGGCGTTGTCACTTTCCCCCTCCTGGGGCACCTGTAGGAACGGAAGGGGTCACAGGCAGGCGGGCCAGAATGGAATCAAGTTTGTCAGAGACAATGGTCACTTCCTTCTTGATGCACTCAGGAAGTGGTGTATCATACATGGTTTGTAGAGCTTCCATGGCTTCGATGTTCAGCTTTGTGAAGAGTTTGATTTGCTCGACCGGACCTTCCATTGTGCCAGTGATGGCCTGCAATGTGTGTGTAACCATTTGAAGGAGGAGGGCATTAGTTATTCTGAGGGAGGAGTTCTCGGCCAGAACTGCATTAAAATACTTGGCCATATGCTCCATTGATGCGGTGAGCTTGGTTTGCACGATGTCAATAAGTTCGGGAACTTGCTTTTGACATTTGCCAACCTCGTCAAGCATTTTCTGAGCTGTTTTCATCATATTTGCTGCATCGGATGCTCGTTGAGCATCAATTGTTGCGATACCTTCATGAATGATTTTTTCTGCTTGACTGTCGCAATGTAGAAGGATGTCGCTATCTTTCTTCTCTAGAGCAGTGAGTCGATCTTTGAGTTCTGCCAGTTCTTTTATCAGAGCCTCCTGATTTTGTGAGGATTTGAAGTCAGTCAGGAGGGTGGTTAAGGCATCAACCTTCTGATGGAGAGAGTCATCTTTCAGTACGGAAGTGACTGATTGAGGGTGGGTTTATGTAGGAGGTTTTTCGGAGGAGGAATTGGTGTCACTGAGATCGACCAGATGCATTTGGGATGGAGAAGGTTGATTGACTTCTTGATCAGCACCAAAGACGGAGTTGCCAATAGGTACTGATTGAGTGTCGAAGATAAGCTGTCTGGAGCCTGACGCAGTGGGTTGTTCCACGGTAGGCTGCAGTAATGCCTTTTTCTGATGTTCTATGGCTTGAAATCTGTCCCAAGTGAGGGGGACAATTTCTAAGGCAATATTTGACCAATTGGTTTCAGTGGTGTCAAAGAGATAGACGGGGTGTCTACCAGTTTGTGGAGAGAAGCACTAAGAAAGGAATCAATCTCGAGAGTGAGTGTATTGATCCGCTTTCATTCAGATTTGATAGTTGCGGATTCATCGTCCGATGGTGGTCCAAATGTGGAGAGAGTTTGAAGTTCCTTTTTCTTAAATTCAAATTGATGCTTAAGACGGTCGACTAGAGATTGTTGTTCTTGAATAGCAGTATGGAATTTCCATTTGGCAAAGTCGGATGCATCAGCTGGAGGTTTAGTGAGATCGGGGATAGGATCATCCTGAAGGATTGTTGCTGGCTTTGTAGATTTTGGAGGTGAGTTCTGTTAATCCTCCAAGATCAGATCTTCCTGAGTATCTTCTGAGTCTACAGAGTTCTGTCATTCTTCCAGATGTTCTGACTCGGAATCACTTGAAGACGGTTGAGATGTCTAACAAGAGATAACACGGATTAGATTGTGAAGTCGGATGTCAGATGAAATACATACCTGAGGGAGCCAAGTCTTAAATAGATGATTGATTCAACCATTATTTTGATATCCAATATTATGGATTTAAGATTTTCATTGTGTTAAAATTGTGAAGTAGAACACAATAACCAAGTAATGTGATACTTGTATATCGTAAGTGCTGATGATCATCAGAATTATTCTGGATTTTGAAGTTCCAATAGTTTGTGAGTCTTTTTAATATATATATATATATATATATATATATATATATATATATATATATATATATATATATACATTGTTTTTTTTTTGTTTTTTTTGTTTTTATTTATTTATTTTATTTATTTATTTATTTATTTATTTTTTGTTTTTTTTATTTTATAGGTATTAGTCAAGAAAGTTGGAAAGTAAAGATTTTCAGGAAGTGGAAATTTCGGAAAAATAGGTAAGAGAGTCCTGAGAAATCATAGAGGGGGGGGGGGTTTGCAGAAGTAATAAACTTCCGAGAATTTAGAAAGAGGGGGGATCTCAGAAGTACGAAACTTCTGAGAATTAGAAAAAGGGGGGGCTTTCAGAAGTGATATACTTCTGAGAAAATAGAAAGAAGAGGGGAAAAGTGGTACCGTTTTGCTTTTTCGTTGCTTCTTCTTGGGTGGTTGTTTGGATGGTAAGGACCCGGAAGCTTTCTTTTTGGATTTCTTGGGGGATCACATTGTTTAAGAGAGTGAGGGGGATACTCGGGAACTCCTTCTGTTGTAGAGAGGTGGAAGGTGACAAAAGAGTCTGTCGGATCCGCTAGGTTCAGAAGCGATTCAGGTAGTCTACGGATTTTTCCAAATATGGGGTCTGTTTTTGGGGCATAGGGTTTGGCTTTGGGCATTATTAATGCATCACCTGATCGCGTAGGGATTGAGATATTAAAAGTCTGATAGATGTGTTGGATGCACATGGCCCAAAAACGTGCTGAATGAATTTGACTTTTGGGTTTCTGAGAAGTGGGTATGTAGGAAAGAAAATCGTCAAACAGAATCGCTACATAATCCATTTCACGACCGGAGTAGAGACTCCAAAGAAGTCCCATGAGGCGTTTGCTCAACTGGTCTGTACCACCCATTTTGCTAGTTAAGCACTTAATGATGTAGTGAATGAGACATTGCCATAAGGGTGAGATGTGCCCTTTAGACATGTGGAACAGTTTGGACAAATCATACATATATCACATATTGTAGATCATGGATTTAAGATCTACATCGGTTGGTTGATCAAAGGAGGATGTGTAGTAAGGGAGTTCGAGTGCTGCGGCAAATAGTTGTTTATCAAGAATGATGGTTTGACCGTCGTGTAGGGTTAGGGTGTAACTGGTGGAACATTTAGTGGCGGTGGAGACAATATCGTAAAGTAAGGAGACCGGTATAGAGGGGGTGGATGAAAGAAAGCTCTAACCAGTTTGTGTCTTGATAGAATGTGAATGAGGATGCGTTGATGTTCCTTATAAGATTTGAGATCATCTGAGAGGTAGAGATTGGAGATGGCACCAGTACTGTGTCGTTGTCGCCTTTTGATTGTGAAGCCATTGCGCAGGTGTGATTTGTGAGAGACAAGGAGTAATGGAGGCTTTAGATTTCTAGGGTTGAGAGATGGGAGAAGGCGGCAAGATGGGAAATTTGGAGAAGATGAAGAAGTATGTGAGAAAAGAATAAGAGGGAACGGTTATAACAATTTGAAAAAGTGTAATAAACCGTGGGGTTGAGGGAATGAAGGGACGTGTGACCAGTTGTGTCAGAAAAGCGTAGGCTTGGCATTAAATGCAAATAAATGATGAAAAGAGATGGTCCATAAAAGGACGGACATGTGTGGCAGGGAGAATATCCGTTGGAGAAAAATGGATCATGTGGATTTTAATTATTGGGTATTAAATGTTTTTCATATTTAATTCACATTCCACCATTAAATATGTTGTGGTGAGGTGTATAAGGTACGGATATATTTGAAGAGTGAAGTTCTGACTTGTTTAGGAGGGAAAGAGGTTCTGAGTAGAATTCCGAACTTGTAGAATTAGGTTTTCGGAGAGAGTAAGAAGATCTGAGCTTGTGTTCTGAGTGTGGTTTGGAATGTAAAGGGGGGGTCTGAGATATCAGAAAGACTGAGTCGGAGAGTGTTAGTGGGGTTCTGAATTTGAAAGTTCGGAGAGGGGTTATTATTTCTGAGAGAGATTGATCAGAAGTGGTATTGTCATGAAGGTTCTGATTGTAGTTCGGAGAGAAAGGCTCAAAAGTTGCGTTCTGAGTGTGGTTTGTTTAATGGATAACGGAAGAGTTGTCATGTCAGTTCTGTAGAGATAATCAATGGTGCCGACTGTTTGAGTTAAGCAGTCAAATCATGTAGCGTATCTCTATGTTGTTGATCTCGAAGCGATGATGTGTCGTGAAGTGGTGAGGGGTGATTGGCTATAAAAGGAGGGGTTGCTGTGAAGCAAGTAAGTAATTTGATAGAAGATTTGATGCTTGAGATGGCAGCAAGACGTCCGTTTAACCGCAATGAGAAGGTGGAGGTTAGAATGTGATATTGCCTCATTTATACATATATTTCGGGCAATATCAAGTGCTTATATATGTGTTTTTGGTTTAATTTCGAGATAAAATGTACTTAATCAGTTTAATAACCAAAACACAGGAAAAATTGCTTGATTGAGAAGGAGCTGAATTCAAGCCTTGGAATGAAGAAAATGGAGTAAAATATCTATCGGGGGAAAAAGAGCCAAAAAGAACGTATTCGGGACGAAAAAGCGAAGAAATTAGTCAGTCAGACGATAGATCGCGACCCTATCTCCATAGGGATCGCGACCCTACCTCATGACGAAAGCGTGACAAATGGATGACCAAAGGATCGCGACTAGAAGGCAAAATCGCGACCTTACGGAGATCGCGACCCGATCTCATATCTATCGCGACCCGACCTACGCCCTACCACTCCACTCAGTCGGGATCGTGGCGGACGGACCTACGCACTACATTGCAGATCGCGACCCGATCCATAGAGGATCGCGACCCTACGGTCCCTGTCCAGCACTATAAATAGAGACTTAATCTTGATGTTTTAGACACACAATTCAGATTATAAACTCTCTACCTGGAGAAACACCCTCTATCTCCCTGTTCTAAACCTCTCTTCATCAAGGTTTGAAGCTCGGCTAAGCGGAAGTCACGACAAACGATCAAGATCACCATTGCTCGGATATTCGGTTTGCTTACTATGTTTAGCTTTCTTATATATTCAGTGTGCTGTTTGTCTTTGATTATGGAGTAATTCCATTTTGCTTTTACTTAGACTAGATGAAACTTATAATTATGTTTTGATTGATATAAATTCGGATATTACAAGTTTAATAATTTACTTTGCATGTTTATTTAACAAACTATTGTATATTAAGAATCTATCTTTGAAACTTATAACTGAATTATATTTAGTATAGATGACCATTCTTGCTAAATTAATTTGTATCATAATATATATATTTCATGTATATATTTATGACTAGTGATTGACCAAATCCTAGGTTAAGTTACAAAGAAAGAATCTTATATGCATTTGTTTTAATTGTATTAGTGGACCAAACTATACATCTTATTTTGATTTTCATGACCATTGATATCAAAAGAAACAAATAAATCATGCAGAGTATGAATAAATAGAATGATTAATTGGAGTAATTAATTTACAGGACCAATGAGATTAATAACCCTTCTTAATCATAGAATTGGATTGTTGGACCAAGACATCTAATCAACTTAGAAATCAGTATTTAACTTGTTAATATCCATTGCACATTATTATCAATCAGACTATTGTTATAAGGAGTAATCACATCTGAGTAAAAGCATATTTTGTCAAACTATCCTTGCGGCTTAACTTCAAACCTTGTTACCATTTAATTACTTATTCTTTATTTAATTGATCATACAATCTCTTCACAATTACACAAAACCCCCCCTTTTATCTCTTTTGTTATTATTATTAATTGATAATTGAGTTTCTTCAATTTTAACCAATTCCCTTGGGTTCGACCCGGACTTACCATTGCTATATTACAACCGATTAGGTACACTTGCCTAGTTGTGTTGTTTTCATTCATGGTATCTCCCTGTTATAAATTCAAAACTTATGAAAAGACATTACAAAGACAATATTGATCCTCAAATAATTGATATCATTTTGGTATATAAAATATGTATGTCTGAAAACACATCAAGTTTTTGGCGCCGTTGCCGGGGAATACGGTTTAAAGTAAAGAAATTCATTTATTAATTTAATTCATTTATAATTTATTCTAGATCTCACCATTCTATTCCTCAGATAGTGTATGACCAGGAGTTCAAATTCTCCTTTGACTCCACAGTTTCAAGAACCAGAAAGAGAATTCCGCAGACGACGGAGACACGTAAAACTAATGGCAGACATTGCAAATCTTTCTTTAGAAGAATACGCAAGCCGTACACAAGAAGAAACTGGCCAAGGACTAGTTCGTCCCACAATTCCAGATGGGACGCATTTTGAAATAAAAGGCCAATTTCTACATCTTCTGAGGGAAACTCTGTTCACAGGAAAAGATGCTGAAGATGCAAACCAGCATGTGGAATCTGTACTGGAAATAGCCGATTACTTTCATATTCCTGGAGTCACAAAAGATGCTGTCATGTTACGAGTATTTCCAATAACACTCCAGGGAGCAGCGAAGAGATGGTTAAAGGCTGAACCCCCAAGAACCATAAAAACTTGGGAAGAACTAAAAACAAAATTTATTAAACAGTTTAGCCCACCTTCTAAAATCGCTAAAATGAAAGCAAAAATCCAAAATTTTCAACAGATGGATGATGAAACACTTTATGATGCATGGGACCGTTATAAGGAAATGCTACAAAATTGCCCACAACATGATCTTAATCCACATCAAGTTGTGCAAACCTTTTATAACGGAATTAATGTAACAACTCGTCAAATGGTTGATTCGCAGGGGCCAATTCCAAAGAAAACTCCAGCAGACGGGTATGCATTAATCGAAGAATTAGCCCAACACTCGCATCAGTGGCATTCTTCAAGAGACTCTTCCCTGAGAAAAAAGCCATCAGATGATCAAGCCGATGGATTAGCAGCCCTAAATGCCAAACTAGACGCTTTGGGGCGAGACATGAAAAAGGTAAATCAAACAATCCATGCCATACAGGTCGGCTGTGATAACTGTAGTGGACCACATCTTGCAAAGGATTGTCCACTAGATGAAGATGGGAAAAGAAAAGAAAGTGTTTGCTATTCCTCTGGAGACAGATTTGATGAAAGAAGGCCGCGAAACAGCAACTGGAAGCCTTATGAAGAGTATAAAAAAGATCAAGCCGAGAAGTATAAGCAAAGCGGGCAAGGATACTACCAAAGAGAACCAACCTTTGATCCACAAAGTCAACCAGAAAAGAAACAGAGTTTTGAAGAAATGATGTCTAGATTTGCAGAAGCTTCAGATAAAAGACACAGAGCAACCGAAGAACTAGTGAAGAAAATAGGAGTAACTACAGAATCTTCACTCCGAAACCAACAAGCTTCAATTTTAAATATTGAAATCCAAATTGGTCAAATTGCTCGAGTCTTACATGAAAGATTCCCCGGTACATTGCCAAGCAACACGGATCAAAACCCTAACGCGCAAGTCAATGCAATTTCAACCAGAAGCGGTAAGATTTTAGAACCGTCAATTCCCATAAACACTAACTCTTCGTCTAAAACACAGGAATCTGAGAAGCTACCGGAAAAGAATGAAGAAGAAGCTGAAGAAAGACCACCGCCAACACCCGTAAAAAGTTATAAACCACCAGTTCCATACCCACAGCGTTTGAAAAAGGAAAAACAAGAAGAAGAGTATAAGAAATTCTTAGAACACATTAAATCATTGCATATTAATATACCTTTTGTTGAGGCTATTGCACAAATGCCTAAATATGCAAAGTTTTTAAAAGATCTTCTTTCAAATCGAAAGAAACTTGAAGAAGTATCTAATGTGATTCTAAATGAACAATGCTCAGCAGCAATGTTGAACAAAATACCTAAAAAATTGACCGATCCAGGAAGTTTTACCATACCATGCCAATTTGGTAATTTAGCTCTCAGTCATGCTTTAGCGGATTCAGGTGCAAGTATTAATCTCATGCCATATTCATTTTACTCTAAGCTTGACTTGCCCGAACCCAAACCAACAAGAATGGCAATCCACTTGGCAAACAAATCAGTAACACACCCAAGGGGAATAGTGGAAGATTTATTGGTAAAGGTTGATAAATTTGTTTTTCCTGCAGATTTTGTTGTACTAGACATGGAGGAAGATGAACAGGTTCCAATCATTTTGGGAAGACCATTCCTAAATACGGCAAGAGCTTTAGTGGACATTCATGAATCTAAGCTAACACTTAGAGTCGGAAGTGATGCAATAACCTTTGGAATCGATCAATCAATGAAACACTCAAAAACATGTGATAAAGCTGTATACTTTGTTGATACTATTGAAACTCATCTGAAAAATGAATTACAGGAACTGGAAAGAGGAAATTGGGAAAGCATGATACAACTAGACAAGAACGACGAAAGCTTCAAGGTAAACGGACACCGGATGAAGCATTACGAACAAGGAGTCCGTTGTGAAGAAGGAGAGGATGTACCCCTCTCAAACATTTAAAAATTTAAAAGCAGGGGTACGGGTTTAAGCTTTCAACCCAGGTAAGGAAAGCGGTGTGAGAAAAAGACATTTATTTTTATTCGATTGGGTTGTAATAATTTTAAGACAATTTAATTTTATGTTGTGTGTTTAATAAAAAATAATTAATAAAAATAAAAACACAAAAATAAAACAAATCATCAACGGAAAACTAGAAAAGAAAAAACGCCACAGGCCAAAGATCGCGACCCGATCCAGAAGCCCGTAGGGACACGATCTCAAGCGATCCGGAAAACCAAAAGCCCGTAATTTTTGATGATCGCGACTCGATCCTGATGCAGATCGCGACCCGACGACACGCGATGGTTAAAAACAGATCCGGTCGCTTGGTCTCATTTTTTACCCCACAATCGCTTCCCGATCCTCACGGTAAAATCGCGACCGAGTTTGTTTCCAGTTTTCCTAAATTCTAGATCATCAACACAGGTACGTAAATCTTCATTCCCGTCTCGTTGTTAATTGCAAATATGTTAGAAATTGTGAATTTAGGAATAAAAATTAGGTTTTATTTTAGTCTCGGATTTGAATGTTAATGCCTAATTAGATGTTAGATCTAGCCGAGTACTAAAAAAACTAGTTAAAACCTACTGATTTAGTTAAGTTTTGGCTTGAAAATTGTTGAAAATCGGAGAAGTTAGGTCGGATATTCAAGGATCGCGACCCGATGTATGATGTTCGTCAACCATCGCGACCCGACGTATGAATCGCTTTATACTGTATTCACGGATCGCGATCCGATCCTTGACAAAGTTCAAAGATCGCGACCCGATGCTCAAATATCCCATAAACTCGTTCATCGATCGCGACCCGATCGATGAGAAGTTCTAAGATCGCGACCCTACGCTTGAAGGTCACCGGACCAAATCCTTAGTCGCGACCCTATGATCTCGTCCCTATGTTCGATGATCGCGAACCAAAACCCGACCCATCTTAAGATCGGGACACGATCCAGATGACCATCGCGATCCGACCAGGACCAGGACCCGATTTAGCAACCCGAGCCATCCTAAGATCGCGACACGATCCGGATGATCATCGCGACCCGACATCGACCAGGATCCGGCCAACCTATCCCGATTGAAACCTGATCACGACCCGACCCACAAGTGGATCGCGACCCGATCCCTGATCAGGGGAAATTTTTGTAATTTTTCAAGCTAATTCTTTTCTAATTATTTTTTTTATTTCTTATTTCACAGGTAAATGGCGGGAAGGGAAGGACAAAACCCACAAGGTGAGGAGTTACCATCGCATGCATTGCTTCAATTTCCAACAACAATCAACAATGCGAGGAGGCAACGATATTTGGGAGAACTGGCTAAGATTCACAAGAAAGACGTTCATGTGCCTCCCTGTCTGGATTGGGAATACGCGGCCACGATCGGGCTGCACCACCGTATGGCACCATTCACGACAAAAATCCACGGTGCAACTGGATTTACCTGCCACGCTTGGGATAGACTATTCCATTTCCAAGAGCCGATCTTCAGAGAGCTCACTCTTGAATTCCTATCTACTGTACAATTCGAGCAGTACAAGGAATTATCAGATAGGACGGCTCTCTCGTTCAGACTGGGAGGAGTCAGCCGTGAGTGCAGCGTGATGGAGCTAGGGATACGCCTAGGGCTGTATACACGGGAGGAGACTGCCTTGCCTACTTTTTCCACTTTCTTCGAGGCATGTCATAGGATTCCGCCAGAAGAGTTCCGCGTGGCAGATGCTTGGGGCGCGCTGGCCAATGAGGCTTTCGACTCACACACCGCGGTGGAGAGCATGCTACGCTCCCCTGTCCACCGTGTACTTCATAGACTCATCGCCTCTACGGTTAATCACCGTAAAGGAAGCGATAAGGTGCTAGTAGATGATGTCTTCTATCTATGGTGCCTGACATCTGAGGGTGTGTGCCTCAACCTTCCGTATACACTGGCTGTCTTCCTTTCTAGAAAGGCAAAAGGGGCGAAGAGGAAGAGCCCCATCTGTGGAGGGCATCTTATATCCAGACTGGCAGCATCATACGACGTCTTTTCATCTCCACACGCACGGGGACTCACCAGATCAGATCCTCGCTTTATGACCAGGAGTTACCTTTATCAGATGAGAGTGATCGATCAGGACGATCGCATACGAGAGGTGGACCCTGTTGAGCAGGGAGATGACATGGACGCTCAGCCCGAGCCACAGCCAGAGCCACAGCCAGACCCAGAGCCGCAGCCGCAGCCTCAGCGAGCCCCCGGTGCTCACCGTCGACGCCGGCAGAGATCTCCGATACAGCAGGCTATACCAGAGCAGGAGATCGATCTGCGCTACTTATCCCAGCAGATGAGTAGGATGGATTTGAGCCGAGAGCGCGACATGCGACAGATGGAGCACGGCATGCGACAGATGGAGCACGACATGCAGAGGCTAGATCGCGATATTCTGAGGAGACAGGTACATGACCAGTGGGTTTCGCGCAGTATGCAGGAGTTCTACGCTAGTCAGGGGTTCCAGCCATCTATTCCATACCCGACGTATGTTCCTCCTGTACCCACGTGGTTTGAGCCGCCAGATTTCTTGCACGACTACGGTGATGGCGGTGGCACCTCAGGTTCAGTTTTTGATGATACTGATGATTGATTTATATTTTTGTATTTAAATACATTTGGATTTTATATTAGTATGGTGTGTTAGTTTTTATTTAATAGTGTGTTTTATTTTTTTTTTGTGGTGTGGTTAATATTTTCTCTGAGCAGTGATACAGAATATAGGTTTAAACAGACGCTGGCATTCAGTTCAGCAAACTTCTTCTGTGGAATCTGTCCTTAAAACAGAACGACCCATTACCCAAGGGGAGTCCATTCCAATTAAACTCCTATTTGAATTAAAAAGATATATACAATAAGATTATTGTATAAAATAAGTGTAGGGTAAAAAGGTCAAACTGCAATTATTAACTAAGTCAAGTCAAGATTTTATCTTAAACATCTCTTTCCAAAAATTGAACACTAAAAAGGTAATTGTTAAGAAAAATGTTTTGAAAATAAATTTGTAGGTCAAACCTAATTTTATGCTCTTATTTTCTAGTTTTTCATTATTTCATATAAAATTTAATTTCGTAAATGACAAGTAGTTAGAATGATAATTACAAAATGTTTTGCATAAATAACGAAATAGACCCGTTGAAAATCAGGATTTGTCAAAACAGGTTGAGTCAGTTTCCCTAAATCGCGCGAATGCTATGACTAAAATCGAGGAAAAGAAGCCTCGTTAAAAGAATTTCAAATAAGAAAATTAATGAATGAAAAGCGAGAATCAAGTAACGTTATACCATAAGATTGAGACTCAGGAAGGAAATTCAATCAGTGGCCTTTGACATTCGAGCAAGTAGACATAAAATGGGGCCCACGGGCATTTCTACTCCTTATTACCTAAAACCAACTGGTTTGGGATAATATTGTCGAAAGCTCGCTACACGGGTGTCATCGAAAGTCATGGAATTTCCTTAGTGGCCTTTGGAATTTGAATTAGTAAACTCTGTACAGTTGTGAGTTGAAAATTTGTAATCAAGAGTTCCATAGAAAGTCACGAGTTTCAAAGGTGCAGGAAACTTAACTTGATAAACCTAGTCCAGCATAATTTTTGGGAAACTTGACAAAAAGATCTTGAGATAAGAGGAATTTTTAAGGGTGTATTCAATGTTATGTAAAAATGAGTATTTTTCAATCTAAATATCTGTCATTAATAGAAATAGATTTTATGTAAAATTTTGGAAGGTTAGAAATACGCACATAAGACTAGGTATAATCTACCATGTTTATTCTTAAAACCTTATTCTTAACATCGGTAAAATCTGTGATAGCAGTTGGAAAATTGTTTGGATATCAAATGTCTTGGCTGGTTTTTAAATTATAGTTTGCTCGAGGACAAGCAAAGTTCAAGTGTAGGGTATTTTGATATTGCCTCATTTATACATATATTTCGGGCAATATCAAGTGCTTATATATGTGTTTTTGGTTTAATTTCGAGATAAAATGTACTTAATCAGTTTAATAACCAAAACACAGGAAAAATTGCTTGATTGAGAAGGAGCTGAATTCAAGCCTTGGAATGAAGAAAATGGAGTAAAATATCTATCGGGGGAAAAAGAGCCAAAAAGAACGTATTCGGGACGAAAAAGCGAAGAAATTAGTCAGTCAGACGATAGATCGCGACCCTATCTCCATAGGGATCGCGACCCTACCTCATGACGAAAGCGTGACAAATGGATGACCAAAGGATCGCGACTAGAAGGCAAAATCGCGACCTTACGGAGATCGCGACCCGATCTCATATCTATCGCGACCCGACCTACGCCCTACCACTCCACTCAGTCGGGATCGTGGCGGACGGACCTACGCACTACATTGCAGATCGCGACCCGATCCATAGAGGATCGCGACCCTACGGTCCCTGTCCAGCACTATAAATAGAGACTTAATCTTGATGTTTTAGACACACAATTCAGATTATAAACTCTCTACCTGGAGAAACACCCTCTATCTCCCTGTTCTAAACCTCTCTTCATCAAGGTTTGAAGCTCGGCTAAGCGGAAGTCACGACAAACGATCAAGATCACCATTGCTCGGATATTCGGTTTGCTTACTATGTTTAGCTTTCTTATATATTCAGTGTGCTGTTTGTCTTTGATTATGGAGTAATTCCATTTTGCTTTTACTTAGACTAGATGAAACTTATAATTATGTTTTGATTGATATAAATTCGGATATTACAAGTTTAATAATTTACTTTGCATGTTTATTTAACAAACTATTGTATATTAAGAATCTATCTTTGAAACTTATAACTGAATTATATTTAGTATAGATGACCATTCTTGCTAAATTAATTTGTATCATAATATATATATTTCATGTATATATTTATGACTAGTGATTGACCAAATCCTAGGTTAAGTTACAAAGAAAGAATCTTATATGCATTTGTTTTAATTGTATTAGTGGACCAAACTATACATCTTATTTTGATTTTCATGACCATTGATATCAAAAGAAACAAATAAATCATGCAGAGTATGAATAAATAGAATGATTAATTGGAGTAATTAATTTACAGGACCAATGAGATTAATAACCCTTCTTAATCATAGAATTGGATTGTTGGACCAAGACATCTAATCAACTTAGAAATCAGTATTTAACTTGTTAATATCCATTGCACATTATTATCAATCAGACTATTGTTATAAGGAGTAATCACATCTGAGTAAAAGCATATTTTGTCAAACTATCCTTGCGGCTTAACTTCAAACCTTGTTACCATTTAATTACTTATTCTTTATTTAATTGATCATACAATCTCTTCACAATTACACAAAACCCCCCCTTTTATCTCTTTTGTTATTATTATTAATTGATAATTGAGTTTCTTCAATTTTAACCAATTCCCTTGGGTTCGACCCGGACTTACCATTGCTATATTACAACCGATTAGGTACACTTGCCTAGTTGTGTTGTTTTCATTCATGGTATCTCCCTGTTATAAATTCAAAACTTATGAAAAGACATTACAAAGACAATATTGATCCTCAAATAATTGATATCATTTTGGTATATAAAATATGTATGTCTGAAAACACATCAGAATGCAAGATGGAGAGTTTGCTGGTGCTGTTTATGGAGGGGTGATCAAGTCAGTGTGGAATCATCGCTATGAAGTGAAGATGACAACTCTGACAGATGGATCCACTGGTGGTCCTTTGAATGTGCACGTGGATTTTGCATATCTTCAAGCTGTGCCTCCTAAGGTTTTGGTGGAGTTCAAGCAGTATGATTTTGTGGAGGTGTAGTACCGTCAAGGATGGTGGCCAGCTGCCATTTCGAGGAAGACTCCATTTAACCAGTTCCATGTGGTGTTAGTGGATGAAACTTGGTTGTTCGTGGATGAGTCAGAACTTAGGATTCATCAGAGGTATCATCTCGGAGAGACTCCGATGTGGCAATATTATAAGCTCTGATGGTGGAAGAAAGATGTTGGGCGATTAGTAGATTAAGTGACTTGCGGTTTGATGTTTTGTGTGTTTCTTTTAGGTTTGTGTAGGTCTTGCTTTCATTATGTTTTTGTAATGTTTTGTGTGATGTTAATGAAAGTGTATTATGACCTTTTAATTTTATGAATGAAATCGAAGAGAATTAGAGAGTGATATTCTGAAAATGGTTAGGAAGATTTCTGAGATAAGAGGATTCAGAAAGAGAGAGAATTTTGTCGTATATTGAGGAGAGAGAGAGAGAGAGAGAGAGAGAGAGAGAGTTTGGTGAGCATGTGTCAGTTCTGGGAAAACGAAGAGAATCGAGAACGGTTTATCTATTACGCCGTCAAAGTTGCCGAACCGTCTAATCAACCGTTTTGGGCCATGATGCTGATGTGACAGGTGCATTAACTGCCCACTAGGGCCATTATTACCTCTAAGTAATTGATTTATAGAAGGTGAATGGCCATGCGGTTGGCTTATAAAAAGGGTTTTTCGGTTAATTGTTAAACTCACATATCTAAGGTTTGATTTACTGAACACAAATTTTCTTTTCAAAATGGCTCGATTGTTCTTCAACTGCTTTGATGAAGTCGAAGTGAAACTTGCTCAGGGAGATTTTGCTGGGGGTTTTATGAAGGAGTGATTACAAAGACGTGGAAGAGACATTGTGAGGTTCAGCTTAGGTGTTTGCCGGACAACACAACTGGGAAGATGACGATCGTGAAGGTCAAATACGGTGTTCTTCGCCCTATTCCACCTACCGTGATAGTGGAATACAAAGTTGGAGATTATGTCGATGCATGGAATCGATAAGGGTGGTGGAGTGGATGGGAGGACTGTGCGCGTGTGTGATTTGTCTATGCGAATCACACAGACCTTTACGTATGGCAGTCCAACCAAGTGGCAATACAACAAGCACTAAGGTGGGGGAAGAAGTGATCTTTGGTTTTTGATGTTTTCTAACTGTTTTCTTGTAATAGAATCTTAAGTCGTAGTTTTTGAGATGTTTGTTTTTACGACTTAATGGATTCAGATGATGTAACTTCTTGTTATCTTAATGAAAGTATGTTTGTCTTTTATGTGTGTGAGTAGCCCTAACTTTTGAAAAATATTGAGAGAGATTTTCTGAGGCTATTTTGAAAGAAGTCGGAAGACTTAAAGTTCTGAGAGTATAGTCAGAGATTATTCAGAACTGAATGTTTTGCTGAGTGGATGATGGTCAAAAACCGAATATCATTCTCTGAAGAAGTCAGAGTCAGGATTTAGCATACCCAATTTATCCAGAAAATTATTGAATTTACTGGAATCTAAGGCTTTTGTGAAGACATCAGCAACTTGTTCATCAGTAGGAATGAAGTAAAGTTCGATGTTACCTTCTAAGATCTGATCTTTGATGAAGTGATATCTAAGATCGATGTGCTTTGTCATAGAGTGCTGAATAGGATTGTGAGAGATAGCTATGGCACTCTTGGAGTCACAGTAGATAGGTACCTCAAGAAATCGATAACCATAATCCATGACTTGAGTTTTCATCCAAAGAACTTGTGAACAGCAAGTAGACGCAGCCACGTATTCTGCTTCTGCTGATGACAAGGCGACACAATTTTGTTTATTTGAGGATCAGCTGACTAATCTTCCACCTAGGAATTGACAGCCTCCTGATGTGCTTTTCCGATCCAATTTTCATCCGGCATGGTCCGATCGGTGAATGCTTGGAGTTTAAAGTTGTCCCCGATTGGATACCATAGTCCCATTGCCTTAGTCCCTTTGAGATATTTGAATATTTGCTTTACGGCAGTTAGATGTGACATTTTCGGAGCTGCTTGATATCTGGCACACAGGCAAGTTGAAAACATGATATCGGGTCAACTTGCGGTTAAGTACAAGAGTGATCCAATCATCCCTCGATACAATTTGTGATCCACCGGCTCGCCTTCGGGGTCTGCAAAGATTTTATGGTTGGTGGATATCGGAACCTTGGCAGTAGAACAATTTTCAAGAGAAAATTTCTTCAGAAGTTCATTTGTATATTTCTCTTGATGAATGAAGATTCCTCTTTTGGTTTGTTTGATTTGAAGGCCTAGGAAGAAGTTTATTTCTCTGTTCATGCTCATGTGAAATTTTTCTGTCATTACTTTTGCAAATTCATCAACCATTGCTTGATTTGTTGATCCGAAGATGATATCATCTACCTATACTTGTACGATCATGATGTGGTTTTGATGTGATCAAACAAAGAATGTGGGATCGATGACTCCTCTTCTGTATCCTGATGAGACTAGAAAGGTTGATAATGTTTCATACCAAGCTCTGGGTGATTGTTTTAGACTGTATACTGCCTTATTCAGACGATACACATGGTTGGGTCGAGATAGATCTTCGAAACCTGGAGGTTGTTGAAGATAGACCGTTTCTTGAAGATCTCCTTGAAGAAATGAACTTTTTACATCCATTTGATGTACAATAATATTTTTATGTGCGGCGTAGGCTAGAAAGATCCGAATGGCTTCTAGTCTAGCTACTGGTGCATATGTTTCATCATAGTCAAGTCCTTCGATCTGACTATACCCTTTTGCCACTAATCTGGCTTTGTTTCTGACTACTGTGCCCATGTCATCAAGTTTGTTTCGGAAGACCCATCTAGTACCTATGACTCTGTGATTTGAGGGTCTCGGAACAAGATCCCAGACGTTGTTTCTTTTGAATTCTGATAGTTCTTCTTGCATGGCTTTGATCCAATCGTCATCGTCTAGGGCATCTAAGACTGTCTTTGGTTCAACTTTGCTGATGTATGCGGCATAATGGCATTCATCCTGAATTGATTTCTTTGATCTTGTCTGAACCTTGGATGAGGGATCTCCGATGATTTGGTTCGGAGGATGACTCCGAGTCCATTTATGTAATCTTGGAAGAAGAGCTGGATCAGAAATAGGAGGAGAGACATCTTGAATGAAGTTGGTGTCTTTAGGAGATGTGTTTTGAATTTGTGATTCTTCAACTGATGTATTTTCATCGGCTTCAAAAATAAAGACCGGTGAATTATTAATCGTAGCATCAGAGGAGTTAATTATAGCATCTTCTGATGGGATATCTGCTGACGAGGTATCTCCTAAGGTTTGATGGTCCCCCTCGGATTGAGGTATCCCATCAACATGTGTAGGGAGTCTAGACTCCCCCTCAGAGGTTGATGGGTGTTAGGGTTCCTTCTGAGTCTGATGATTCGGAGAAGGGAGCGAAGGCTCCCCCTCAACTGTTGGAGTGTTGATCGGAGGGTCTGTCTGATTGTCAGATGTGGTGGGTTCTGATGAAGTCGAGGGTCCTGATGCTAAGATGAGTTGCTGAATAGCATCAGGAGAGTGAACAAGTTCGACATCTTTTGCGGTTTCTGGTGGGTCAAAGAGTAAGTCGTAATCAATTTCAACTGTATGAATGGGTCGATGTCCCATAGGGATATCATCCTCCATTACATATAGAATATCTTGGTTCTTCTTTCTCCATTTATACTGATCATCGAATTCTATGTCGAAGCTTTCTTCAATAACTCGTGTTCTCTTGTTTAGAACACGATAGGCCACTGATCTTGAAGAATATCCCATGAAGATTGCTTCATCGCTTTTGGGTGCAAATTTTCCTAGATGATCTTTGTTATTTTTAATGAAACATCTGCAGCCAAAGATGTGAAGAAATTTGACATTGGTTTTCTCCCGTTTAAGATTTCATAGGGTGTCTTCTGTAATCGTTTGTTGATGATGGATCGATTCTGAACATAATATGTTGTTGCGATTGATTCTGTCCAGAATGTTAGAGGAAGATTTGCAAAAGTCAGCATTGATCGAGCTGCTTCCACTAAGGTTCTGTTTCTTCTTTCTACGACACCGTTTTGTTGAGGTGTATATGGTGCTGAGAAGTCGTGTTCTATTCCTTTTGAAGCTAGAAATTCTTCAATTTGCTTATTATTGAACTCAGTACCATTATCACTTCGGATTCTTCTTACTGGTAGTTGAATTTTGAGTTCAATTGATGTGATAAAGTTCTTGAGTTCTAGGAAGGTGTCTGATTTTAATCTTAAGAAAAATACCCAGGTGAATCGGGAGTAGTCATCCACGATAACTAAGATATATTTCTTGTGATTCAGACTGGCAACAGTTGATGGACCACAGAGATCCATGTGGAGAAGTTCCAATGGACGAGTAATGCTGGAGTCGGTGATGGATTTGTGAGGTTTCTTCTTTTGCTTGCCTAATGCACATGCTGCACATAAGTTTTCATTGTCAAACCTCAGAAGTGGCATTCCTCTTACCATTTCTCCTGTTAGCAATTGGTTCATGTATCGGAAGTTGAGATGAGCGAGTTTCCGATGCCATAACCAACTGATTTCGGAGTGTGCTTTTGACAATAAGCAAAGTCTTGGTTTTCCGGGAAACATTGTGATGTTCAGAGGGAACATATTGATTTGTCTTGAAGATCGTACTAGACATCTGTCTCTGTTACCCGTCATGATGTAACTAAATTCATTGTCAAATTCAACTCGGAGACCGGTACTGACCAATTGACCTACACTTATGAGATTGTGTTTAAGTCCGAGAACATAGGCAACCTTCTGAATGGTGAAGTTTCCATTTGTTAGTACACCATAGCCTTTGATAATGTCGTTTGCATCGTTTCCGAATGTGACGTATCCTCCAAAGCTGACTTCTCTGTAGTCTCTTAGACACTCCAATCTTCCAGTCATGTGCATTGAGCAGGCACTGTCAATTAGCCATTCGTCATCCTGCTCTTCCGTACTAAGTGCCTGAAAGATTAGACAGTTAGTTTGGGCACCCAAACTTGTTTGGTCCCATTTGTTTTCATAGATATGGAAGATTTGTTTTTGACAATTGATTTGATAGGAGTTTCTGTTACAGGAGGTGAGTTTGGTTCAGAAGTGGGTGATTTTACAACCCACTTTTGAACAAATCTTCCTGAGGGTTTTGGAGAGTAAGTTCTTGTTGGATGTATAAAGTTTTTTGAATTAGTAATAGTGACTGTTTTGAAACAATGACAGCAAGTATTATTTTGTTGTCGTTTTAAGATTTTCGGAGTAGTTGCAGAATGATTATAGTCTTGAATCTTGGTTCCGATAACACTTGGAGTTTGTTTGTTGCTTCTGATGATACTGGAGAACGATATTTTTGGTTTTAAAAACTCATTCACAGGTTGCTTAGAAGTTATAGGACTGTTTTGACCTATTTTTGAGTTTCTTGTTAATTTTGTAAATTCTGAGTTGTAATATGAATTTATGATATTTTGAAATTGTTGAAAGCGTTTGATATTTGGAGTCGGAAGTAATCCCTTGTGGATATACTTTCGGAGTGTGGAGGAAGTAGATCTCTGAGTATGGCTTGGAGTGATAAAAGTTGAATTAGCTTCTGATCGTTTCTGAGTGTAGAAGCATTTTTTCTGTTCAAATCTTGCATGAGATCGAGGTGATCCGAGATCTTTTCTGTTTAAAATTGGTTTTACTCCTTGTTTGGTTAAATTCTTTCCTTTTCCTTTTTGCAAAAATTTCTCTTGGGGAAGAGTCAGATAAAGAATCATTTAAAGAGCTTGTCTCTTCTTGATTAACTTTAAGTTTTTTGAGCGAAATTCTGATCGGATTATTTGAAAATTTATGTTTTGATGTATCTTCGTATGACTTTGTGTCAGAACTCGAAGGTTCAGAGGTCATGTTAGACATATCGGCAACCTTAGGATTTTTTATTATAATTTTGTTAAAATCATTTTTAATGATGATGCTGCCTGGGGACTTCTCCATTTCAATTTTCTCATCAACCTTCTCTTTATTTGAATTTTCCAAGTTCTTAGAATCTGGAATGCATTCTTCAGTAACACGGTTATTTTGTTGATTTTTTTAATAAAGAGTGTTGCTGAGAACTTGATGATGGATAGTTTGTGACCGTGGCCATGTGTCTAGGCATGAATGGGACTGAAGTTGTAGACAATTTGCTGATTTCAGTAGTGTCTGCTTCTGAGAAATATGAAAAGGGAATGTTAACTCCTTCTTTTGACTTAGAAATGACATTTTCTGATTCATCGGCAGGAGTTTTAGAAAGGTTATTGGTTGTGTCCTTATCGTGTTTGTCATCATATTCATTTGAAGGGTATTGAAAGAATGGACTTTTTCTGTTGTAAATAGAATAGTTTTTATTAGTGGTTTTTCTTGCCCATCCCTAATTGAAAGTATTTTCTGAAGAATTAGTGTTAGCAGGAGATTTGAAAACTTCAGTTGCATGATACAACTGATCTATTAATTTGTTTAGTCTTACATTATCGCTTCGGGCTAAATCCCTTTGCGATGTCAAAAGCTGATTTGAATTTTCTAACGAAGTCCTAGAAGTCTGTTCAATCTTCAAATCAGCAGTAAGTTTATCACAAAATAGTTTCTTATCCTCTAGCCTATTCTTCAACTTTATCACTTCATCATACCCATCATCCCTTTCTTCCAGAACCCGCTGATATGCAGCTAAGGCATCTGTACAAGTGTTAGATATTTTTTCTAGAGAAGGTTCTAGATTATTAGAGTAAATTGATGTGTATGAAGCATGTTACATACCTGTTCGATGATGCTTACACCTTCGCCTGTTTTGTCGTTGACCATAAAGCCATAGTTCTTCGGCATGTAGGAAGATGAGGATTCATCAGTGTTCTCAAGATGTTTGGAGCTTGCCAACCCTGGGATTGGAGTTTCTCGATTTGCTTGCACCATCATGCTTTCTCCAAATCCATTTCCTCTTTTTCGCTTGTTTTCAAACTGCTCATCATCGTCTCCTGAGGACCAGATCTCGACGTTTCCGGATGCTACAAATGCTTTGACTTTCTCTTCTTCTTTTGCCTTCGGATAGTTCCTCGGAGCTCTACAGTCAGCAGCGTAATGCCATAGACCTCCACAGTTGTGAAATTTGATCACATCTAATTCCTTCTTTTCAGGATTTAGGACTTGATTAGTGCTGATAGCTGGATCTGGCTTTGCTTTTTCTTGTTGCTGTTCTTCGGGTTTCTGGTAGTAACGATTTTGACCAGATTGTTGATGTCCTTTCTGATAGTTGTTTCTGGGTTGATATCCTGCATTTTGGTTAGAGGAGCGGAAGTTCTTCTTGGGACCAGAGTAGGATGGTATTCTGTTAAACTTCTGACTAATCATGGCAATTTCGTGTTGGTATGCAGCTTCTTCAGCTTCGTCATATTCGGAATAGTATGATTCAGTGGTTTGTACGGGAGCTGGAAGTGCAAGAGTTGGAGTTTTTGATTGAATAGATGGTTGTGAGATTTGAGATGGTTGATATTGAACTGTAGGAGTTTGATAGTGTGAAGGGTAAGAAATTTGTGGTTGAGAAGGGTGATATGAAGGTACAGGACTTGGTTGCTGAGGTTGAGGTGAGTTTTGAGTGGGAGCAATCTGAGGTGAAGAAATGTTTGGGTTGATTTGCTGCTGGGTTGTTTGCTGATATTGTACCAATTGTTGAGGGGTGTTGCCCATCGTTGGATAGTTATGCCCAGCGACTAAAGCCAGAGGTCCACCAAGTTGTTGCTGCTGTTGATTGCTTTTTATGTCATTTTCTTGTCCAATGAGATTGTTGTACAGTCATTACATATTGAAAGTTTTCAATTTTCCAGAATCTTGAAGAATCATTTTGACTAGCATCCAGTCTTTTCCAAGTCCTTCAAGAAATCGATGATTGATCTCCTGATTGGTTCTTTTTGCTCCCGAACTGAGAAGTCTGGTCATAAATATGGAGAACCGGGTGAATGCCTATCTTAGTGATTCTCCGGGAAATGACGAGAAGTGGTTGTATTCGGAGAGACTTGACACCAGTTTTTGGTCTTTCGCTCCCTCCGTTCCTAAGAACATATTTTGTAAGAGAACCCAGATTTGTTGGGCTGTTGTACAGTTTTGTATGAGATCGAAGAGTTCCGGAGGAATTCCACATTGGACTTCGGTGAATGCGATTTGGTCGTTGTCTATTTTCTCTATATCCAGAGGAGTTAGCCTTGGATGAGAAGTACCACCTAGAGCTTCTTCTGCAGTTTCTGGTCTAGGGGTGTACGCTGGAAGATGTGGTCCTTCTTCAACTGAACGCCAAATGTCTTTCCCTTTGGTTTTGAGATAGTTGCACATACGAGATGCCCAGCCATTATACTCAGTAGGAATGAGTATAGGAGCTCGATTAGAGCCTTCGACACTGTTAGCAAGATTCAGAGAGTAGTTCATCTGCATTATGGAAACTGTGAAGAAAAGATTTCGAACTATTTGGAATGAAAGAAAGAAATTAAGATTTTTTTTTTGAGCTATAATAGCATGCAATGATCCACAAAGGATTCTAAGGTTGTTGCTGCAGCCAGGGTTTTGAGCAAAGTAGGCATTTAGAATCTTATAGACAACTATTCAGGCTCTGATACCAATTGTTGTCACCAAATATTCTAAGTAAGTGCGGAAAGGAAGATTGCGGAAAGTAAGAGTCCGAAACTAGTTGGTTTCGGAGATGGACAAGTCCGAAGACTTGAAATGGACAAGTCCGAAGACTTGAGATGGATGCGGAATTATAATGGAGAATTAATACTTAGAACAGATCTTGATAGCTCAACAATGAATAATATAGATTAACAGTTATATGACTCGGAAATGTAAAGACTAAGATTAAAGAGTGCTAGAAATGTAAGGGCAATAAGAAATGCAGATAAGAACGTTAGAGTTGATGGAATGAGAGATTGTATTGATAAGTGAAAGTGTTACATAAAGTCTCTCAAAACCATGAGGACTGAAGATGAACTTGGTCTCCGTTTTATAGACGAAGGGAGGACCTTCGGATAATAACCTATGGACTGAAGAGGAGACAACACGTCTCTCTTCAGTTAGATAAAAAAGGGTGAATCTAATATAATAATACAATGTCAGACTAGGGTGGCTTGTCCATACTATAATAATACTCTAAAGTACAACAGACATGCTTCTAGGTGGCCACGCCTGATCTAGTCTAATCATATCCTATACGTTGAAGTGCTTATCCTTTGCCTTATCTTCTAGATATTCTTTGATCTTCAGTCTTCTTTGTTGAATGATTAAGTATGATATTTCCATGGATTCGTTGATATAGATAGTCCGAAATCCTGAGTGGATTTCGGAGTCCTGACTGGTATAATCAGAGTGTCTTAGGTAATATGGTCATGTATGTCTTGGTCTTCTGAGTTAGTTTGGAGTGTGGTCTTCGGAACTTTTTCTTCTGGGTGAGGTACTTTCTGATCTTGATTTCCTTTGGAGTTCTGAAATCCAAGACTGGATTTCAGATGATTACTGTATTATCCGAACACAACTTATCCGAGATATAAGCTAAGAGTATACAACATACACAAGATAAAAGCAATTGTTCATTCCTTAAAACATTCACATAAAGGTAAATTCATTCCATCAAAATAAGAAGTTTGATATTACAATCCTAATATATCAAACTACGAGTTGGTCAACGATTTGACTTTCAGTACTAACAAAGTCCATCTCACCCCAATGGCACCCACCTAAGTTCACAAGTAAAACACACAAAGCATAGTACTTGATTCCTGTATGTGTTAAACTAACACTAGTGGCCATCACACTACCCTCATAAGGGGTAGCAACTCCCTCATGCAGTTTCCTATTGTCGGAAACAATCCCAAGACATCATTGAGGGTGGCTATCCAGCCCAAAGGCCCTCTACATGGTTATAACATCATAAGGTGGCTATCAAGCCCAAAACATCATAAGTCATCTTTAGGAGTCTCACTGTCAATCCCATCCTATATGCAATGCAATGCACAAAGGAATGCTCAAAATATCTTTCAAAACTACATCAATACTTTCATTGGAAAACATCTTTGAAATGACTCTTTTAATGCCATGCACACATAGGATTTATGCAACAATTAGCACATATGAAGTGTGCATGATAATAGTATAAAACACACACAAGAGTTAGAAGAGGGATGTGAACTCCCGGTAACTCACCTTCCTAAAGTCCCAAAGAAGGATGCTACTCCTTTGCTTCACTTCAATTACTCCCCTCCTACAAGAAATAATATTCAACATTACTAATGACTCTAAGACTAGTTTGACCTCACTAAATAGGGTAAAATATTAGTTAAACATGTCCTAGGAGTTTACTTGAACATTAGAACCAATAGCCCAACTCTTAAAGCTAAAAAATCAACAATTCCGGACTGCCCAGACTCACATGGGTCGTGTCCCTCTAACACGGGTCGTGTGGATATGACTAGAAGGTCCAGACCCATACACACGGATCATGTGGTCCTGGCACGGGGTCGTGTATAGCGTACAGTAGCTCTGATTTTTGGTCCTTTTCACCCCTTTTGACCCAAATCAAGTTCTAACACTTCACCAAACCCATAAGCATTCAAATGACATTATTCTAACCCAATTTATGCATTATTAGACCCAATTAAACCATCTAATATCATTTCAAATGAATCAAATCCATGCTATGATTACAACTTCACTTAATGAGCTTAATTCAAGGAATACCTAATTCCAAACAATCCATTGACCCAAAACTAAGGGAATTCCTTCTTCCAATGACTTGGAATCATTAGGAATCAGTTAAGCTCTTCATAGAAACACATTGAAGGATAGAATTGACTCAAACCCCAAGGATTCACCCATAGATGGGTTTCCCCCAAAAGTTAGGGTTCATATGAATCAATTAACACCCACAATGGTTCTCCAAGCATTCAATGATCAAAATATGGAAGAATAACTACTAGAATTCGTTATATAAACTATTGGGATCATTGATTTCATCTCACCCATCATAGAACTCGAATTTCATACTCAATTTGCCCCAAAAGTGGGTTTCTAACAAGAAGCTTTGATTCCTTACCTTAGCTCTTCAAAGGATTGATGAAAACTACTAAGATCTTGATGGAAATGAGCTTCTCCCTTTGAATCCACCTTGAAATCGCCTCTAGCCCTCTCTCTTCTTTCAAAATCGTGAAATGAAGAGAGTGTGGGGGTTTTTCCCCAACTTAAACGTCAAGTTTTCCCTTATTTGCAATCAAGTCACTCCAGCACAACTAACTCTTGCATATTTGCTATAAGACCCCTCCCCACCACTACTTGAAGTTTTAGCTTTGCATAAGAGTCCCCCTTCTAGAACTTTTCATGGTAAATTCCATTTTTACCCCCATTTATTTACTCTAGACTAAATATTTCTTCTAAATTGAGACTTCTCATGTTATTCTTTTTATTAATTATTATAGCTATTTAAATTTAATCTTATTCTAATTACTAAACTTTTTGCCCCAATATAAGGATGTTACATAACATCTTGTTTTCATGGTTTGAGTACAAGTATGCCCATTTTGATGTCTTATTGTTTGAAAAAATTTGGGTGTACGTTATATGAGAAACCGAGCGTTACAGACGCAGACGCAGACGCAGACGCAGACGCAGACGCAGACGCAGACGCAGACGCAGACGCAGACGCAGACGCAGACGCAGACGCAGACGCAGACGCAGACGCAGACGCAGACGCAGACGCAGACGCAGAAGGTTCAATCGTTTCTGATTTAGTCGTATCCGTCAAATGTAGAGCAAGAAATTTATAGTTGACTGGTACTAAGTTCGTCATAGAAGGAGGAAGACGAAAAAGCTTTACTTGACCAGATTGGTCAGTGGTCACATTGTATTTTCTGATTTGCCTAGCCTCAAAACATGGAAGGCCTACTTCGATGTGAAGCTATAGAGACTTGTACACCTGCTTCAAGCACAGAGCCCAAAACCTAGCCTCAACACATGGAAGGCCTACTTGCATGGATGAAGAGAGAGATTGAAGAAGATGAATATGAACAATTTACATATCTTAGGGCGAGAGAGAGAGAGAGAGAGAGAGTTTAAAAGAGCGTAAGAGACGAGAGTGGAGGGAACGGTTTTTATAAAGGATGTAAAAACATTTTTGGTGAGCTGATTTAAAAAAAAATATTATAAAATTATGTACTCACCACCTAGCATTTAATTCATTTAATGATAAAAACCCTTATCCGTGATTATAGTCTGACATAGGAAGACGCATTACTTTACACATCCAATCACAGACTCTACTTGACTTTCGGCATCTTTTTTGAAAACGGTTATCTTATTAAACATTTCTTTTAAAGAGAATAATTAGCATTTAATATGTCACAATAAATATAACATAGTCTAAAAACATTCTATGCGGAAAATAAATATGAAATATCAAATGCCAATCATAAGAACTTATTTATTGCGTGAAATGACTTAGCGTCGTCCGAAAGAGAGAGCTTCGGATGACATGTCAGTCAACTACGGTCGTATCATAAGCTGAGACAAAAACATATGAGAGGTTATCCAAGTAACAAAGTAAACGGATCCCTTCGTCCAAGGAGACATTGCTCCGGACGAAACGTTTAGGATTTTAAGAATTAGGGATCTGGATTCAACATTCCTAACTTGTTAAGAAAGTGATAAACTTTGCAGGATCAAAATCCTTAGTGAACACATCAACTAACTCTTCCTCATTGGGAAAAAATAATTTTAATATTTTATTTCAAAATATGATCCTTGATGAAGTGCTATCTGATGTCTATGTGTTTTGTCATGGGGTTGTGAATTATGTGAAATCGTTATTGCACTTTTTGAATCACAATAAATAGGAATATTGATAAAACGATATCCATAATCCAAGAGTTGGGATTTCATCCAAAGAACCTATGAGCAACAGCTAGCCGCAACAACATATTCGACTTCGACCGTAGAGGGAGACAATGTGACAACCTAAATTTTTAAATGTGAAATAAGGACTTTAAGCTAAGTACTTTGATACTAAGAGGTTTGAATTCCAAACGAGTTAAAAGTATACGAAAGGGCAAAATGGTCAAATAATGTGAAAATATGGAAAGTTGGGGTTTAAGACCTTTTATTAAGTTATAATGAAGTATTATTTCATTTCGAAATTTGATTTAAAGACCCGAGGGCTAAAATGGAAATTTGGGACTAAAAGTGAAAATATTAATTGTTAAATTTTAAAACTTTATATCTAAAAATCTATAAGGATTTGGGAAAACATCACCAAGAAGACTTTTGTAGATTTTGATGCAATAAAAATATTGGAAAACAATTCAAGTCGTTTGGAGTAATAGTGAAAAGTTATGAAGGTGTAAAGATAGTTAAAAAGTGCCAAAAATAGCCAAAGGACCATGTTTGAGGGCGTATAACGAAAAGTCCAATTAGATTCAGACTTAAGTCAGTAGGAGTAAGTTGTTAAGCTCATTCCCACCTTTTTAAAGGTACAAAGTTTGCGAGAATCCGATGTCGTATGTGAAAGTTATAATACCATAAAAATAAAGAAAAATTAGGAAGTATTGCTGAGAAATTTTCCAAGGCTGGGAGGAGGGTCATTTTAGTCATTTTAAAAATTAAAAATGCAGTCATTGGTTTCTTTTGTTTCCTGTGGGCACGCCTCTTTTTCCAAACACGTAAAACATAAAAAAAATCAGAAAATAGAGAAAAGGGGGATCGGGAAACACACACACACACACGTAAATCAGATTCGAGAAATCGAGAGACGAAGAACGGGAAGGAACTCCTGATTTGGGTTCTGGTACATGCGAATCAGATAGGAAGATCCCGACAAAAATTAAAGAGAAGGCGAGAGTCAGAGTGAGATCGAGAGAAAGGGAAAGATCAGAGGCAAAGGAGGCGGGGCAGCAGCTCTCGCTGCTGCTATGCGTGTTTCTGGGCGGAAATATCCGCCTGCGACGACGGTGATGACTGTGGACGACGTCTGGAGATCGGTGGTGGGGCAAGTTGCATTCACTAGTCCGATTTTAAGCTTACGGAAACTCCAAATTCAGCATTTCTCAAGGTAAACCTTTGTGCCCTAAGTATAAGTTTCTGAAATCTTGTATGAAATATTGAATGCATGGTGGAATCGATTTAGTTTCTGATTATAATACGTTACAAGCTTATGAACATCAAGAATCTTGTAGGGATTGAGTAATTGATTATGTTCATGTTTGGTTTTTATATTATGGTTCAAAAAGAAAAATTGGTAATTAGCATCTGGAATTGAAGACCTTGGTGAACCATATGATGGTAATTGGGTTTTGACTAGAGATGTGCTATAAGTAATATGAAGTGATTTAATATGAATATTGTGAAGTCAACATTATGTTATTTATATCATATGAGTTCTTATACATCAAAGGGTGAATTAGGAATCTTGAAAATGTGTAGAAAGATAACGAATCCTTGAACTTGTTTTGAAGTATGTTGATATAATTGGACTTTTATAAATATTAGACACATATTGGAAATAGTAACTTATCTAAAGAGTATGAAATAAAGAAGTACAAATAAGGGTTATTCTTGAGAAAAATGATAAAGTGTTGGAATGGAATTGGGCATTCCAACTCTTTTGGGACAATTTTTAGTATTTTATAAAAATGACACAATTAGATCGTAGAATTGTATTGAAATGATTTTTATGAAATATTGGTGATAAATTGGAGTCAAGCAAATGAGAAAAATCATGTTTCGCAATAACTTCTATTTATGGAAACTTTAACGGCCTAAATTGCTATAAATGACATAAAAGGGTAAAACAAGAAATGTTTTGACATCTAAGTAACTAGTAGTGTTTTACAAGTATGGTAGACTTATAAAGTAATTTGAATTACATGTTAAACTCAAGAAATTCATAATTTGTCAAATTTGGGACAAAAGGGTAAAAGTGTCCAAAATGATTATTATGCTTTAAAAATCATAATTAATGATTGGAATGGAATTAAATGATATTAGAAAGAGTTCATATATGATTTAAGACATATTATGTGTTTAGTTGTGTAATTGGTTCTAACCTCTTAATAAATTAATAGAGGTTAAAAGATGTTGGAAGGAAGTAAAGTCAAGAGCTAGTGGATCTTTGTAGCTAGACATACCTAGCTACCGAGGTGAGTACATGAGGACGTTTCTGGGTACATAGCATTGAGTTTTTGTTTCACTGTTAAATGTTTTTTTATGCTAAATGTTTATGACTAATAATCTGTCAAATGATTTTTAAAGTCGAGTTAAAAGTACTGCTTTATGTTGAAGAATTGAAACGATTTTACATGTTTTGAATGATGTTTATCAAAGAGACCAACTTGTGATGAATTGATAATAGTAAAAATTGAAATATGAATTGAATGTAAGAAATGTGAGAGATGTCCGGACTAGGACCTTACCCGCAAGAAGGGGGGTCAAAAGACACTACTGGGATGGTACCTCCCGTCGCGAAGTAGTTGTCTCAGCACGCCATTATGGATAGATTCGTTCTATTCCATGAAGGGAAGAAAACTAGCACGCGCTCACGGATAGATTGGTTCTATTCCGGGGAGGGAAGATACGGGGAAACCCGTATGAACCAAATAATAATAAATGAAACATGAATTACAGTTGGTCTATGTTTTGATAAGGAAATGGATCAATTTATGTTTGCTTATGATAAAATGGAAACCCTAATGTTTTTATGATGAAGTAAAGACTTATATTTTATAATTATAGCAATGAACTTTGGTTTTATTGTTTTGGCATAACAGTGGAGTTGCAGGTTTTGAAAAAAAGAGAAAGGTTCTATTTATTTGCTAATAGCTAATGATATTTAAATTGATTCAAACTCATTGAGTCTAAAACCCATGTATCTCACGAGGCATTTTTGTCTTACGTATTGTTGTTTTTAAAATGCTATGTACTCAGGAACAGGATGTCTAGCATTGGATTAAAGGAGTAAAGAACTTAGAAGCTTTTACGTGGATGGTAGATAGAGAAGATGATCAAGAAGATAGAGTTGATTCAAGTGCGGTATAGTTTGTTATGTAGTTGAGAGACATTATATTTATGGTTTAGAAATACCCTTGTAGCTATATTGTAAAGTTGTGTTATGTCCCGTATTGTTTTTGGATTATTTTTTTTGAGTCGGGTCAGTATGGATTTGTCCATATTGCCCAAAGGTTATGCCGAATTTTCGGTAGAAATGTTAGATTAATACGGGACATAACTTTGACATGTTTAAAGGCTTTACTATGGTTGTTTTGATATGAGTTTGTAACCCCCAATGTTTAAATATCTTTTTATGTATTTGTTTTTATTGGGACCAAAGGTTTTAAACGATGTCTTTTTGATTAAAAGAAAAAGTTTTTAAAAGAATGAATTTTTCACTTAATAATGTTTTATAATTTAATACACCAAATAAGGTGTATAAAAGATGGGGTGTTACAATTTCAACCGACATGATCAGCATTGGTAAAGGCTTGAAGACTAAAGTCATTTCCAATGGGATACCAAAGCCCTAAAGATTTTGATCCCTTGAGATATCGAAAGATTTGTTTGACTGTGGTCAGGTGAGAAATCTTCGGATCGGCTTGGTATCGAGCACATAATCTTGTGGAGAACCTGATGTCCGGACGACTAGCAGTGAGGTACAGGAGTGACCAAATCATGCCTCTGTAAAGTTTCCGTTCCACAGATTCTCCGGTTGGATCCGAAGCAAGCTTCGAACCGAAGGACATGGGAACTTTAGCAGATGCACAATTGTGCATACCATATTCCTTTAACAACTCAGTTTTATACTTTTCTTGATGAAGAAACGTTCCTCGACTGGTTTGTTTGACCCACAAACCTAAAAGAAGTTCTTTCATGATTCATACCCATTTGAAATTTACTAACCATAAGTCTGGAAAATCTACAAACATAGCTTCGTCCATAGAACCAAATATTATATCGTCCACATAGATTTGCACAAGCATGAGATGCTTTTTGTTTGATCGTCTGAACAGCGTTGGATCTACAACTCCTCGAAAGATTCTGAAAACCTCGAGAAACTTGGTGAGAGTATCATACCAAGCTCTGGGGCTGATTTAACCCATAAACTGCCTTCATGAGTTTGCAGCAGTGGTTCAGATGTTCTTCACTTTCAAAACCGGGAGGTTGTTGGATATATACTTCTTCTTTAAGTTCTCAATTGAGGAAAGCACTTTTCACATCCATTTGATGAGCCTTGATGTTCTTGTGTGATGCGTATGCATGGAGGATGCGTAGGGCCTCAAGTCGTGCTAATGGGGCAAAGGTTTAATCGTAGTTTATTCCTTCCATTTGAGTGTAACCTTTGGCAACCAGTCTTGCCTTGTTCCGGATAACGACTACGGATTCATCCAGCTTGTTTCTGAAAACCCATCTTGTGCCAATGATTGCTTGGCCTTTTGGTGGAGGAACCAATATCCATACCTTGTTCCTTTCAAACTCATCAAGCTCTTCTTGCATTTCTTTGATCCAATCTGAATACTCTAAAGCATCATGAATTTTCTTCAGTCCGATCATAGATAGAAAAGCAGAGTTATGAGAATCATCTTGGATTGCCTTTCCGGATTGAGTTTGAACACTAACATGTGGATTTGCAATGATTTAATTTAGAGGATGATCCTTTTTCCATATATGAAGTCTTGGAGTAAGATGATCGGTTACTGAAGTAGATACAACATCAAAGACCTCACCATGTTGCTCCCCTGAATGTCTTGAATTTTTGAAACCTGCCCCCCTCAACAATAGAATTATCAAGAGTAAAAGCAAAGGATTCAGTCAAAGGGACAGAAGCAACAAGCGAATTGCTTCAAGGAATCTGTTCCTCGGTCGGATGAATGATTGGTTTATCTTGCTCTTGGACCTGGTTAGAGACCACAGTTTGCACTGATGGCTCATTGATTGAATTTCTCTCCCCCTCGACATGAGATGGAGATTCAATCCCATTCGATTCAATGGTAACAGAGGGTCCTATCGTTTGGGTAACAGAAGGGACAAACGTCGAAATAATACGCTCGAAATAAGGACATGTTTATGTGGGACCAAACAATGTATCAAAATCTACTTCAACAACAATGACATGAGTACCGTCCGAAGCGTCACTCTCGAGAATGTGAGTGGCTGAGGGTTGTTTATGCGCATTTCAGACGAATTTGTCACCAAAGTTTATGCCGAAACTTTCTTCGATCACCCTGTTGCGTCGATTTAGAACTTTGTGTGCTCGGCATCTGGTTGAATATCCAAGGAAAATGGCTTCATCTGTCTTTGGTTGGAATTTTCTCAACTGATCTCTATTGTTTTTGATGAAACACTTACAACCATATATATGAAAGATTTTGACATTTGACTTTTTACAATTCATACCTTCATACGAAGTGCACTTCAGTCGTTTGTTAACCAAACTTCGATTTTGAGCGAAGCAAGCAGTTGATACTACTTCAGCCCAAAAAGCTAGCGAAGTGCGGAATAATAATACTTCTTGAACACTAATCAGTAATAATCATGAAGAACGAGAAGAGTAAACAAGATTTCATTAATAACAAAGAGTAAAATACATGAAGATCATGTGGTGGAAAACTTTTTGGGTAAAAAATTTGAAACTGATGTCACATCATTTAATTTATTTATACGGCAGAGTTTACGAAGTGCAAATTCACAAACGGACCATTACGCAGAAGCCCACGATCCTGGTCCAACGATTTATGTCATTATGGGCTAGGGTTTTGAGTCCATGTAATTTACGTCTATTTAGTATAAATTACTTTTTATTAGCGTTATTACGAGAGACGAAAAAATAGATTAGGGTTTGAGTCGTTTTAGAGCTTATTTAAGTTGCTCGTTACGTTTTGTAATTAGGAGCACTATCTTTGTACTCAAACCTGATTAATCAATCATTCGGCACCGTTTCTATTCATACTTTTTGTCGTATTGTGTTTGATTTATAGCATTTATTGTTAAGTTCGTCGGATTCGATCATGGCAAGTGGTATTTTATAGATCTGAAGTTTTAATGCTAGAATTATCGTCATAGACGAATTGTCTCTAGATCTGTTCTTATTTTCTATTCAGGAGGTTAGTAGAAGAAGAAATTCGAAATTTATTTTTGATTGTCGTTCTAGATCAGTTTTCTCGCTCTAGATCTGTTTCAGATCCGTTTTCTCTCTCTAAAACGCTTCCGATCTGCTTTCTCTCACTAGAATTCATCCAAATTTATTGGTTGTGTTCTTGTATAATCTGACATGGGAGAAAATGATTATGAAACATGGTTAGTTGTAATCAATGATACAAAGTATACAGTGAATTTGGAATTATTGGATTCGTGTTGAAAGATCTGAAAATAACAAATGATACTCTTATTTCTTCCGGTGTTAAATCTTGTTTTGGAAATTTATTTTTCATCTTTTAAACCATGAACTGAACGAATCTTTGTTTACCCAAATGATAAATGTTATTGGTGAAGGCGAAAAGAAACAATGGAAAGAATAAGAAGAATGTATCAGAAAGTATGTTTCTTTTGTTGAAAACTCATTGTTCTTGAAGTTTAGGATGTTGCTGAAGAATGTGTTCTTATTTCTGAAAGTGAAAAAGCAAGCTCTGAATTTGTGTTTGATCCCCCATCCGAAGAAAAATGTGTTATTGTTGAAGGGGAGTCCGAAGTAAAGATTTATTCAGATGCAAAGATTGAGGGGGAGTTTGGAGAATCCGAAGTTCATAGTGAATATGTTGAGGGGGAGTTAGAGAAGTCCGAATCTGGAGTCTCTACCTCTTTTTCTCATCAAAAAATCACTAATCATCATCGATCCGAACCTCATGTCTCAAAAGTCAAAATATACCATTCATCATCAGCAATAATTTCAGAAGTTAAAGTTTTGTATGTTAGAGAACCCTCCAAACAGACTCGATTTATTTCTTCAACATCTACAGACTCTTTTGAAGGCAGGACACCTTACCGAAACCCTGTCATACAAGATGATCAGAAGTACAAAACTCATAACATTTGGGTACCGAAGGCATTTGGCAGTCAGATCAAGAAGAAAGATGAGTATTTTTGCTACAAAAGCTCATATCAGAAGCCAAAAAGGTCGAAAAAGAAGAAAAAGAAGGCAAAAACGAAAAAGGTATGGGTTCCTAAACAAAACCATTCTCTAGTTGTTGATAATTCGAAAATAATAGTTGGAAATGGTCAAAGAAATATTGTTGAAAGAAAACTTTCTGAAAAATACGTTTACATCAAGAAGAAAAAGAAATATTTTTCGTGTTGGTACAATGAAGTGGTATGACAATTTCTTAGTCCCAACAAGAACTCCAAGAAGATCAGAAAATGGTATTTCGTCATTTCTTCCAAACAATCCTACAGAGAAAAGAATGGTGCTATCAAAAAGTTTCAAACTTGTTTGGGTTCTGAAAAGGTGTTCTTAAATAGTTCTGTTGATAAGAGAGAGTCTTGAGAAAAAGACAAAATGTGTCAGTTGATATTGACAGGACATTGCTTATTTAATCTTATGGACGATTTCAATCAGAAGTGATGAAGATCTGATATATCAGAAGTTTATACATGTTCGGATGTCATAAAATTTGAACAAAAATGTGGTGTTTTTAAACAAGATCTAAAGTTCTACTGTTCACAACCGAAGCTTCGAATCACTTCCCACCACTTTGTCATTTTTCTCCAACCGAAGTGAACTAGAAGTCAAGGTTTCATCACCTACAACATTGTTCAAAGTACGAACTTCGTCCGAAAGTAATTATGAACCTTTTTTACATGATTTCTGTTCATCAGATCAATGCAAATCTCTGTACTTCGGATCATATGTAGATATTCATTGGATCATCAAGTCAGTTCTGATCACCTCATCTCCACAATGCTTCATCTTCACTTCAGATACTTCACTTCTTCACATGATGTATCCATGTTGCTTTCATCTTTAGAAGATTTTGAAACATTATTCAAAAGAAATGAAATTATTGAACTAGATGAATATTTTCACTCATGTAAACATGGAACAAGCTGAAAAGAAATTCTCTCATTTACTCTCGTTACTCGGTAATATGGGAACACACCAAGAGTCTGAAACAAAGTCTATTACACATCTTCTGATATCTGAAACACGCTGACACGATTACATGATTTTTAATACACGTTTTGTTCATATTCAACTATGTGGAATAATTTGGTTACACATTTGGTTCTCTTTTAACTAGAAATAGCATTTTCTTGTATTATTTCAACTATATAATCTAATGCAACTGTCATCTGGACGAGAGGTTGGCTATTGTCCGGTTAATGCCAAGGAAAAGTACTGACACCCTTAACCGGTCCCTCTCTTTCTAATTGACAAGTCAAAAGCTAGAAAGAAAGCACTATAAGTGACTGAAAAAGTAATAGAGATGTCACCGTCTTTAATGTCTCCACCTACTCGACCATGAGCTGTCCGGTTTCCCTCTCTCTTTCTCTTGTACAACTGAAAATGGGACAGCTTGCATAGGGCTGTGACACGTTAAAAGCTACTCACACACAGTACAAAGATGCTTTTTACTAGACACGCATGCTATGGGAAATGTTTGCCACACTCAAAAGTCTCTTTCTCTCCGATTTTTATTGGGAAGTGAGTTGTACATTTTTCTCCATACACAACAACTCATGCTTTAAGGGTGTTGTACATTGTGCAACAAACATGCTAAATTGTTGTGTATGGAAAAAAAATTGTTGTGTATAAATCACTTCCCTATTACTGCAAACATTATACCCATTCTCCTTCAAACACGTTCGCATCAATTGTGTAACGCCCCGTTTCCCGATTCTTTGTTTTCGGCGAATTAAGTATTTATTTTAACGAAAAATAAATATTAATATTAATAATAAAAATAAAATAATAGTAATAATGATTCTAAATTAGAAATTATAAGTAGAGGGGGGTTTATGTCATATTTATAAACTTAAATTGTTGGAATATATGGAGATTGGGTTAATTAAAATTATAAGACCAAAGTATAGGGACCATTTGTGTAATTCTTTAAATATGCATGAATACTCTTCTCCTTGGGCTGATGTGTGTCGCGTAAAAGAGAATGGACGGCCGATGGCCTTCGGCCTAACTCCTCCAGCCCACGTTTTTTAGGACAGCTCGTATTTTCCCCTGTCTTGACTTTCTAGCCCTAGATCGAGGACCTTGAAGGGCCGTGAACCTTCCCCCACCTCTTGTTGCTGCTGTCCTACGGGTTTGAGTGAGAGATCGGGATGAAGGGAGAGAGGTCGTACGTGAAGGGAAGGCGGGAAGGAGCACGTGAATAGTAGGGCTGTTAAGAGACTCGTTGAGGTAAATCTTCTCTTTCGTTCTTATTCTACAACCGTGAACAATCCATCTTTCCCTCTCTCACTCTCGTTAATCTCTTTCTCTTGTCAATCTCTCCCTCGATTACTCTTGTTGCTGCTGTTGTCAAGAATTGTGAGGGAAGCAATGGATCAAGTGGGTTTGGGCTATGCTAGTTTGATGGTGGCATCAAGGTATGCCTTTGTTCCTTTTCCTGTTTCCTTGTTTCTCGGTAAAACCATGTCACCACCACCACATCCTCACTATGTGTGTATGTGAGTGTATGGTGTGTCTCAAGAATCTCTTCTGATTTCTAATGTTCTAAAAACCTTGTCTCAAGCTCCAATTTTGAATCCTTGTGATTTTATGTGCTAGCCAATTCTTACACACGTTTGTGAGTGCATGAATGTGATTGTGCGGTGTAAGGTTCAAATGATCTTATCCTACCCCAAGTATTCTAATTTGTTGATGTTATTGGATTATTTTAAGACCCTAAAAGGTCTTAATGGATGTCTTAAGGGGTTTGGAGTTGAAACCCTAAACCCTAATGTGATTTTATGTAAAAGTTGTAAAGTTCCTGATCTTGGGGTTTCTTGTAAAATGCATATAAAATCTTGTGTTTGGTCTTTTGGGGTGAATCATACCTTTTTGAAAAGGTCTAAGTGTGTAGTTTCTTGGTCCAGAAGCCCTTGGACTAACTCGGACCCTAAGTCTAGTGAAAGTTGCAATCTTCACTGACTGGTCCAGGGGTGCACTGTACAGTGACTTCTGTCTTGTAAATTTATAGGTAATTGTAGAAGAATCATTTAGGGGCAAGGTCAGTGGGAAAGGTTCAATATAAGTGTCTAGTTTGTTCACACCAAATTTCAGAACCTAAGCCCTTCTAATTCTCTTTCCTAGTTTATATCTTTGGGGGTAGGTCCTGTGGTTGATATTGTGAATTGTGGTGACTTGGTAGATTTTTCATTTGCAAATGGAAAATCTAAATCAATTGAGGTCAGGCCCTATGGTCTTGAACTTGGGTCTAGTTTCTACATGATTGTTGTTAGGTTTTATCCCTGAGTTTTCATTGGCCATCTGTTTCAAAGTTTGTTATGAGTCAAAAGTCAGCTTTGCTGTCAAACCTTTCTTTTTGTGGTTTTGAAACTTGGTGGTGGGTTTAGGGATGGTAACGGGTGTCGGGGTCTTCATAAACTTAATATAGAGGTTAATAACCCCAATGATATAATTATAAGGTAAAGGGAGGGTATTGTGGGACACAGTGCGTGTCGGGTGCTGGGAAAAAACAAGTATGTACTTATAAAACTATAAGTAGTAATTATAAACGTAAACCCGTTCTAAGTAGTACCATGTGGAATGTAGGTCCGGGGAAGAAGCACTACAAATAAAATTACATACAGTGGCACAAAGTTTTAGTGGCACTTTGTTTTTGTGCCACTATATCATATTTTTAGTGGCACATTATATTTTATGACACTGTTTTTTATTCTATTAGCGGCGTTTTATATTTTTGTGACACTAAAACATTTTAAAACCCCCAAAAATAAAACAACTTAAAATGAATTCACTTCCCTCCTCTGTAATACATAGCGGGAAATGAAAAGACGCAATATCACAGATCCCGCCTTGAGTCTCCTCCTTCTTACCTAGCTTTTGGAACGTGTTCTTCTCCATCGTTCCTGAACCGCTGGTCCTCCATTGTTCCGCCGATCTGCTCCGTCCTTGGTTGTGTTGCTTGAATCGAGAGAAAAGTCCACAAATCAAAGCCGATTCACTAATCTGTACTCACGAAGTCGAGAGACAAAACAACGAAACCTAGTTCCCTACACCGTTGGTCCTACCTTGCTCTTTTGTACTCACAAATCTGCCGAAGGATTCCTTCAAGATCCTGAGCAGATTTGCCAAAGGACAATACTGAAAAAGGACAATACTGAAAAAACTGTCAGTATTGTCTTTTTTGACAAGGATTCCTACCTTGACAATACGAAACCTAGTTCCCTACACCGTTGGTCCTACCTTGACAGTTTTTTCAGTATTGTCCTTTTTGACAAGGATTCCTTCAAGATCCTGAGCAGAGTATCCATTGACAAGCTTTCCTCTCTCCCTTCTCTTGTATCTTCCTTGAGGCCGTGTCGACTTGACAGTTTTTTCAGTATTGTCCTTTGGCAAATTTGTTTCTTGATCATCATCATCTATCCAAGCATCAGTCAGGTACATCCCTTACACATCCTCATACATCATGACCGATTCGAAAACCCAGATTCATAATAATGCATATTATTACATTTTGAAATTACAAATACAACAAATGAAGCAACGAATAGCATCATAGACACGCACACGCACACAAGTAGAAATCGACCAAGATTATGCGTGTCTGTGATGCTATTCGTTGCTTCATTTGTTGTATTTGTAATTTCAAAATGTAATAATATGCATTATTATGAATCTGGGTTTTCGAATCGGTCATGATGTATGAGGGTGTGTAAAGGATGTACCTGACTGATGCTTGGATTGATGCGTTTCTTGGATGGTGGATGCTTCGATATGCTCTGCTATTCAGAAGCGCGGGGCTTCAACAGAGAACTCTGCTATTCAGAAGTATAAAACTTCAACAGAGGAATTTTGAGAGCACTCAAAACTTAACACAAATAAGCTCTGCTTTATTACACTAGGCAAATGCCTTATTTATAGTACATGAGGGACTCTTCTAGAGTCTAATAGTATCCTACACTAATAATACACTAACTAGTGGTGTCTAGCACTACATTATTGTGTCTAGCACCATAACAATAAAGACAAACTACATGATGGTGACTAGCACCTAATTTACATAATGGAAAACAAACGACAAAATAAAAAAGTCTACATTATACAAGATATGATGAGGGGGAGGGGCCACAAATATTCTTTGTGTCAAATCCAAATCCTCACCACCGTGAAATCGTTACTTAGCTCTGATATAGTAAAATCGTTACTTAGCTCTGATACCAAATTGGGGAAACTAGGCGGAAAAACAGATAGATAACAAAAAATAAATGTAAAGTAGACACAAATTGTCGTTTGTTTTCCATTATGTAAATTAGGTGCTAGTCACCATCATATAGTTTGTCTTTATTGTTATGGTGCTAGACACAATAATGTAGTGCTAGACACCACTAGTTAGTGTATTATTAGTGTAGGATACTATTAGACTCTAGAAGAGTCCCTCATGTACTATAAATAAGGCATTTGCCTAGTGTAATAAAGCAGAGCTTATTTGTGTTAAGTTTTGAGTGCTCTCAAAATTCCTCTGTTGAAGTTTTATACTTCTGAATATTAGAGTTCTCTGTTGAAGCCCCGCGCTTCTGAATAGCAGAGCCTATCGAAGCATCCACCATCCAAGAAACGCATCAATCCAAGCATCAGTCAGGTACATCCTTTACACACCCTCATACATCATGACCGATTCGAAAACCCAGATTCATAATAATACATATTATTACATTTTGAAATTACAAATACAACAAATGAAGCAACGAATAGCATCACAGACACGCACACGCACACAAGTAGAAATCGACCAAGATTATGCAGTCATAAAATATTTTACAGAAATGATTTCCCAAACCACATGTTAAACCATTCCGCATTTATTGTGCGGTATACTGTTGTGTACTATTCTTCCATTATCTCCATGAATGGTGTCTCGTCTTTGTTTTCTTGACAATAATTGCATTGGTGACGTGGAAAATGCATAATATGCTTGCATAATTGTTTTTAATTTTCTGCAGGTAGAACGGCAAGATAATGCGAAAAATTTTCAAACGGTTCTTCAAATCTGTCTACGGCTTGCATTCCTTCAGCTGATATTTCTTTGTCGGTTTTTGAATACATTAAAAATGTTTTACTGCAAACGGTTCTTCAAATCTGTCTACGACTTGCATTCCTTCAGCTGATATTTCTTTTGTACTCACAAATCTGCCTGTAACACCCCAAATTTTCACACAAATTTTTTTTTTTATTTTACAAACTCTGTTACAACATTTGAAAATAAACCATGTATTTACATTACAAACGGGGTATCACGAATTTGTTTCACAACCATGATTCAAACCTGTTTATTATACATTATTATACAACAGAAGCTACGGTTCCACCCGACTCTTTCAACGTCCTTCCTGTTTACCTGAGTACATAGCATTTTAAAAGAAAATACGTGAGACATAATGTCTCGTGAGTGATATGGGTTTAGACCCAAAAATATCTTTGTCAATAATTTCATTATTCATTAAACGTTCAAAATTCTTTTCCTGTGAGCGCACCCACAGGTATTCCTTATTTTCTTATCAATGGTACATTCCTACGAGCGCACCCGTAGGTTTTATACGAGACGCACCCGTATAGCTACTTCCCCAATAGAATGAAACGAATTCATCTATCAAGATAAGACAACTACTTCGCGACGGGAGGTACCATCCCAGTAGTGTCTTAGTGCCACCCCTACCGCAGCAGGCTGTGGTCTTGATCCAGATACTAAACAACTTATCATCATAATTCAATCACATTACTGGTCACTTTATTTCTGATTCCATTTCTTTCACATTATAGTCATGTTTTCCATAAAATACTTTGACTCCAAAACATTTTTAAATAGAATGCAACTTGCTATGTACTAAAAAATCCACACAACACTCACCTTGATTCAGTTAGTCCTTTGCACCTCTTTTTCTTTCGCTCGGTTCACCGTATTTGAACCACCACCTATTATTTACAAGATATATACTTATATTCAATTCATATATATAACAACTAACTTATAACATAAGAGTGCCATATTATGTTACTATGAGTTATAATAAACGTATAATCGTTAATAAATCCGTTTTATCGTTTTCTCCGAAATACGCGTATTCTGATACAGTACCCTCGAGGGGTCGTATTTCAGTTCCGACTCTTTTCCATGATATATTAGGCTATATTAGACTTGTGTTTCAAATTTGGAGTTCATTGGACAAGTCTAGCTCTAATTCCAAAATTTAGTTTTGACGTGAATAGTGGATTTCGCCTCTGCCGCTACAGTGATTTTTCCGCAAGGTCGAATTACGGATTTGACCATTCCCGACATATTCTTATATCATGTTAAGGTTATGTCTGAAATTTCAGGTCGATCGGACATGTCTAGCTATAGTTTCTAGCGTTTGGAATAATTAAAATTTTTAACATTTTTGGTCCCTGCCTGGCCACTGACTGAAGGCGCACCCCGCCCTTGTCCTGGGCGCACTGCGCCTGGCGCCTGGGCAGGCTCCTGATCAGTCGCGATTTGGCACTGTAGCAGGCAGTTTTGAGGCATTAAGGTCTTATTCTATGACTTAATCACCTGGGGTTTGTTCTAGGATTAAAACCCTTGACTAATAACACATTTTAAGCTATTAAAAACACCTTAATCACACAAATTCGTGATTTAGGGTTCTTGAGCAACATTCCAAATTTCTCAATAATAACAACCTACTTTGCTAGTTTTAACATTTGTTCTTAATACATGAACATGTTTTAAGCCTAGAAATCACATGTACTTCATGGATTATGACTGAGATTGCAAATTGCAGCCCACTCTATAGAAACCCATCAAGAACACACAAAGGCTTGGGTAGAAACTTTGATTACTAACCTTGGAATCACCAATTCCAACTTCAATTCTTGATTCCTTGGCAAATTTGAACTTCTTCTCCCCGTTCCTTGCTGCTCACTCTCGCTCTCTCTAATCCTCTTTGGAAACTTCTGTTGTTTCTTTACATAATGAAGGGAATAAGTTTATATGATTAATATATATAAAATATTTACATTTTGGTCCTTTGGTTTCTAATTTCTCTACAAAATGGTCCTAAGACCATAACTTTACAACCAAAGTCCCATTAACTCCTAACATAACATTTTCTTGACATTTTGGTCATCTCCATGTCAAATGACCATTATACCCTTTTTGGTCGTATTTCACTATTCACGCGGTAAAACTTCAAATTCCACATAAACTTTTATTTCTTATATTATTATTTCACAAATACATATTATTTTACATATTAATCGCATAACGTGTCAAAAGACCGTTTTACCCTTTTACAACTTTTCGCCCGATTATTTTACATATTTTATTACACATTTTCACGGGTTCTTACAACCTCTCCCCCTTAAGAGGATTCCGTCCTCGGAATCTTCTCATAATTCGTGAAATTCGGGTATCTTTTCTTCATCTCTTCTAGTGTCTCCCATGTTAAATCTGAGCCCAACGCGTGCTTCCATTTGACCAAGACCAAGTCAATTTCCCTGTTTCTCAACTTTTTAGTTTTTATTTCCAACATTGCTTCTGGTTCTTCTATCAGCTTATTCGGGGCTTCCACTATTAGGTCTTTCAACGGGATAACAAGTTCATTTTTCCCAAAATACTTTTTCAAATAACACACATGGAATGTATCGTGAATACCACTCAGTTCACGTGGTAATTCTAGTTTGAAAGCTTGTTCACCAATTCTTTTCAAAATCTTGAATGGTCCAATGTATCTTGGACTCAGTTTACCCTTCTTTCCAAATCTTACTACACTTTTCCACGGTGACACTTTGAGCATTACAAGATCACCTACCTTTAAATCGTAGGGTCTCTTCTTCAAGTCTGCATAGCTCTTCTGTCTATCTTGAGCGACTTTCATATTAGCTTGAATTACTTTAATCTTTTCGTTTGTTACTCTCACAATTTCTGGCCCAGTCATTTTGGTCTCCCCCGCTTCCAACCAACATAAAGGGGTTCTACATTTTCTGCCATATAAAGCTTCGAATGGTGGCATTTCAATACTGGAATGATAACTATTGTTATAAGAAAATTCCACCAACGGCAAGTGCTCGTCCCAATTTCCACCAAAATCCAAAGCACAAGATCGTAGCATATCTTCTACGGTCTGAATAGTTCGTTCACTTTGCCCGTCAGTCTGGGGATGATAAGCTGTACTCATTTTAATTTTTGTCCCCATACGTTCTTGTAGTGCCTCCCACAATTTTGAGGTAAACCGTGGGTCTCTGTCAGACACAATTGACAAGGGAGCTCCATGAAGTCGTATAACTTCATCCTTGTATATCTGCGCCAACGTTTCCAATTGCGTATTTTCATTAATCGCCAAAAACATAGCACTTTTGGTCAAACGATCAACAATGACCCAAATACCATTATGACCTCTTCTGGTTCTTGGCAATCCAAATATGAAATCCATGGTTATGTCTTCCCATTTCCCCGTTGGAATTTGCAATGGTTGAGTATTTCCATATGGGGCTTGGTGTTCCGCTTTCACTTGTGCACAGGTTGCACATTTAGAAATATATTTGACAATTCTTTTCTTCATTCCCGGCCACCAATACTGTTCTTTGAGATCCCGATAAGTTTTCGTACTTCCAGGATGAATGGAATACTTTGACTTATGAGATTCTTCTAGAATCAACTTTCGGATTCCACCTGCTTTTGGTACCCATATGCGGTTTCTGACTGTCTTCAGTCCTTGAGTATTTTCCCCAAACACCAAATCTTTTCCCAGCTTTTCCTTCTTTACATCTCCTCTTTCCAGTACTTGCTTTTGTGCGTCTTTGATGCTTTCTATTAGGCTTGATTTCAATTCGATCTTCATCAACTTCTCTTGACTTTTCTTTTCATGAAACTTTCTGCTTAAGGCATCTGCTACCACATTCGCTTTCCCAGGGTGGTAAGCGATTTCACAGTCATAATCATTTATTAGCTCTAGCCACCTACTTTGTCTCATATTGAGATCTTTCTGAGAAAATACATACTGCAAGCTTTTATGATCCGTATACAAGGTGCACTTTGTTCCGTACAAGTAATGCCTCCAGATTTTTAATGCAAACACAATTGCTGCCAATTCCAAATCGTGCGTGGCATACCGAGTTTCAGGTTCTTTTAATTGACGAGAAGCGTATGCTATCACCTTTCCCCGCTGCATTAGTACACAACCCAATCCTCTATTAGAGGCATCACTATACACCACAAAATCTTTAGTTCCCTCTGGTAGGGTAAGAACCGGCGCATTGCATAACTTCTCTTTTAGTGTCTGAAATGCCTTCTCTTGTTCCGCCCCCCATTCAAATTTTACCCCTTTCCTTGTTAGCTTCGTAAGAGGTACCGCAATCCGTGAAAAATCTTGGATGAACCGTCGGTAGTACCCGGCGAGTCCAAGAAAACTTCTCACTTCCGTCGGAGTCTTGGGAATTTCCCATTTCATTACTGCCTCCACTTTTGCTGGATCTACTTTAATGCCTTGGATGGAGACGACGTGTCCAAGGAATTGCACCTCCCTCAGCCAGAATTCGCACTTCGAAAATTTTGCATATAACTTCTCTTTCTTTAGAACTTCCAACACTGTTCTCAGATGATTCTTGTGGTCCGCTGCATTCTTCGAATAGATAAGAATGTCATCAATAAAGACAATAACAAACTTATCAAGGAACGGCTTGCACACCCTATTCATCAAATCCATGAAGATTGCCGGGGCATTCGTCAGACCAAAAGGCATGACCAGAAATTCGTAGTGCCCATAACGAGTGCGAAAAGCAGTCTTCTCAATATCTTCATCTCTTACCCGCACCTGGTGATAACCCGACCGGAGATCAATCTTCGAGAAATAGTCAGCGCCTTGCAACTGATCAAACAGGTCGTCTATCCGTGGTAGCGGGTAACGATTCTTGATGGTAATTTTATTGAGCTCGCGGTAGTCAATGCACATTCGCATCGTGCCATCCTTCTTTTTGACAAATAGTACCGGTGCACCCCAAGGCGACACACTGGGGCGTATGAAGCCTTTATCAAGCAATTCCTGTAATTGGGACATCAACTCCCGCATTTCGGTCGGGGCTAAGCGATATGGAGCACGGGCGATAGGAGAAGCTCCGGGTATAAGATCAATCCGAAATTCAACTTGTCTCTCTGGTGGTAACCCGGGTAAGTCATCTGGAAACACCTCAGGGTATTCTTTCACCACATCAATGTCATGTACGGTTTTCTTCACTTTATCTTCCACCATTACATACGCCACATAGGATAAGCATCCCTTCACCAAACATCTCCTGACTTTCGTTGCGCTGATCAAATTAGACATCCTCTTGGGTTTTTCACCGTAAACGTACACTTTGCTGCCACCTGGAATTTTTACCGACACTATCTTTTTCCCACATGCGATTTTTGCATCATTGGCTCCAAGCCAATCCATAACAATGACAGCATCAAAAGTCTTCACTCCAATCGGAAGAAGGTTCAACGAAAATTTCTGATCATCTATACTGAGTTCACAGCCACGGTACACATGTTGTATCTCCACCTTCTTTCCACTCGCCAATTCTACCTCACATACACGGTCTAATGGTTCTAGCAGTGTATTAAATTTTTGACCAAACCCGTAGGACACAAACGAACACGTAGCACCAGAATCAAATAATACATAGGCAGGCATCTGGTTAATTAGTAGAGTACCTGAGACCACATCATGTGTCTCCTTTGCTTCTTCTCGGGTGAGTTGAAAGGCGCGAGTCTTCACCTTTTGGGGCTCCGTCTTTTTCTGTGCAGTTGATACCATTGTCTCGCCACCCTTCTTCGGACAGTTAAAGCTATAGTGCCCCTTTTCGTGACATGAAAAGCACTCGACTTCGCTGAGCTTAGGATAAGTACATTCCCTCGCCTTGTGACCCATTCTTCCGCAATTAAAACAAGCCGCACTTCCCATCTTACATTCGCCCGTATGCTCTTTCCCACACTTATCACACATCTTTCGACTACCCTGTTTGGTTGACATCACTACCGACTTTCCCTTCTTATTCCAGCTACTACTTCCGCCGCTGAATTTACGTTTATCCCCAGAAATTTGCCTTTCCACTGTTCTTCGTTTCCATACATCTTCGACGTTTCTTGCTGCCTCAAACGCTGCATCCATGGTTACCGCCCGTTTTACTTCCAGTTCATACTCCCAAGGTAGACCTTTCACATAACGGTTGATTCGTGCCCGCTCCGTAGTGTAAATGTTTCCCACGAACGGTAGCATATCACTGAACTTTTTAGTATACTCGGCCACGGTCAAATTACCCTTCTTTAATGTAAGGAACTCATCTTCAAGTTTTTCTATGTCTCGAAGGGGACAATATTTATTCTTCAGGCGGGTGGTGAATTCGGTCCAAGACCACTTGTAAATTACATCCTTTCCAACCAGCTCGTATAAGGTGTTCCACCAGACCAACGCATCGTCTTTCAACATTCGTGAGGCATAGTAAACTTTATCCTTCTCATGACACTTGCTGACTTCCAGTACTTGCTCTGTCTCCCGTATCCACCGCATCGTGACTTTAGGCTCGTAGCTACCATAGTATTCTGTTGGCTTGCATGTCAGAAAAGTCTTGAAAGAACATCTCTTCTTATCTTCTGTCCCCACACTATCCTCATCCGTAACCGAATCTCCATTAGTGGGTCTCCAAGAGGCATCATCTACTGAAGGATTAGGTTGTGGGTCCCCCAGTCGTGTATTCAACATTTGGCGCATATCCTCCCTCATCTCTGTCTTTAGATTGCTAATAAGGTTTTGAATAGCCTCTAAAGTCACGGGTGGAGGTTGCGGTATTGGGTTTGGCATATCACCTATGTTATCCGCATCATTGACGGGATTACTCCCACGAGATGGAGTATGACTGGCTGCCCGTCCCCCACTTGAAAGGCTATGATCACCGCTCGCCATTTACTATATAAAATAATAAAATTCACGTTTTGTTACTTCACATATATATATATATATATATATATATATATATATATATATATATATATATATATATATATATATATATATATATATATATATATATATATATAGATCAATATACTCGAAAGCGGTAGCATGTGATCTTCCTATGGGACTCGTGTTCCCAAGTTTCTCTATACTAATTTCCACAACCAAATTCTTCAGGTTCCCTAGTGACTTCACCATTTCCAAAGCATATCCTGTGGTTACAATAATACGGGCCCAATATTACTTTAACCACCTATATACTTTGGCTCTGATGTTATCACAAGACCCCCTGATTTCCTTGGTCGCTGTGGATTTCAACGTTATAAATTAACAATTGTACCCCGTTAGTTAGTACCTAATACTACTACTTTACTTACTATTAATCCACTAGTTTAAGCCTAGGATGGTTACCCAACCTAATTCGCTTAAACCATGGCTCTGATACCAAATTGTAACACCCCAAATTTTCACACAAAATTTTTTTTTTTTATTTTACAAACTCTGTTACAACATTTGAAAATAAACCATGTATTTACATTACAAACGGGGTATCACGAATTTGTTTCACAACCATGATTCAAACCTGTTTATTATACATTATTATACAACAGAAGCTACGGTTCCACCCGACTCTTTCAACGTCCTTCCTGTTTACCTGAGTACATAGCATTTTAAAAGAAAATACGTGAGACATAATGTCTCGTGAGTGATATGGGTTTAGACCCAAAAATATCTTTGTCAATAATTTCATTATTCATTAAACGTTCAAAATTCTTTTCCTGTGAGCGCACCCACAGGTATTCCTTATTTTCTTATCAATGGTACATTCCTACGAGCGCACCCGTAGGTTTTATACGAGACGCACCCGTATAGCTACTTCCCCAATAGAATGAAACGAATTCATCTATCAAGATAAGACAACTACTTCGCGACGGGAGGTACCATCCCAGTAGTGTCTTAGTGCCACCCCTACCGCAGCAGGCTGTGGTCTTGATCCAGATACTAAACAACTTATCATCATAATTCAATCACATTACTGGTCACTTTATTTCTGATTCCATTTCTTTCACATTATAGTCATGTTTTCCATAAAATACTTTGACTCCAAAACATTTTTAAATAGAATGCAACTTGCTATGTACTAAAAAATCCACACAACACTCACCTTGATTCAGTTAGTCCTTTGCACCTCTTTTTCTTTCGCTCGGTTCACCGTATTTGAACCACCACCTATTATTTACAAGATATATACTTATATTCAATTCATATATATAACAACTAACTTATAACATAAGAGTGCCATACTATGTTACTATGAGTTATAATAAAGGTATAATCGTTAATAAATCCGTTTTATCGTTTTCTCCGAAATACGCGTATTCTGCTACAGTACCCTCGAGGGGTCGTATTTCAGTTCCGACTCTTTTCCATGATATATTAGGCTATATTAGACTTGTGTTTCAAATTTGGAGTTCATTGGACAAGTCTAGCTCTAATTCCAAAATTTAGTTTTGACGTGAATAGTGGATTTCGCCTCTGCCGCTACAGTGATTTTTCCGCAAGGTCGAATTACGGATTTGACCATTCCTGACATATTCTTATACCATGTTAAGGTTATGTCTGAAATTTCAGGTCGATCGGACATGTCTAGCTATAATTTCTAGCGTTTGGAATAATTAAAATTTTTAACATTTTTGGTCCCTGCCTGGCCACTGACTGAAGGCGCACTGCGCCAGGTGTTGGGCGCACTGCGCCTGGGCGCACCCCACCCTTGTCCTGGGCGCACTGCGCCTGGCGCCTGGGCAGGCTCCTGATCAGTCGCGATTTGGCACTATAGCAGGCAGTTTTGAGGCATTAAGGTCTTATTCTATGACTTAATCACCTGGGGTTTGTTCTAGGATTAAAACCCTTGACTAATAACACATTTTAAGCTATTAAAAACACCTTAATCACACAAATTCGTGATTTAGGGTTCTTGAGCAACATTCCAAATTTCTCAATAATAACAACCTACTTTGCTAGTTTTAACATTTGTTCTTAATACATGAACATGTTTTAAGCCTAGAAATCACATGTACTTCATGGATTATGACTGAGATTGCAAATTGCAGCCCACTCTATAGAAACCCATCAAGAACACACAAAGGCTTGGGTAGAAACTTTGATTACTAACCTTGGAATCACCAATTCCAACTTCAATTCTTGATTCCTTGGCAAATTTGAACTTCTTCTCCCCGTTCCTTGCTGCTCACTCTCGCTCTCTCTAATCCTCTCTGGAAACTTCTGTTGTTTCTTTACATAATGAAGGGAATAAGTTTATATGATTAATATATATAAAATATTTACATTTTGGTCCTTTGGTTTCTAATTTCTCTACAAAATGGTCCTAAGACCATAACTTTACAACCAAAGTCCCATTAACTTCTAACTTAACATTTTCTTGACATTTTGGTCATCTCCATGTCAAATGACCATTATACCCTTTTTGGTCGTATTTCACTATTCACGCGGTAAAACTTCAAATTCCACATAAACTTTTATTTCTTATATTATTATTTCACAAATACATATTATTTTACATATTAATCGCATAACGTGTCAAAAGACCGTTTTACCCTTTTACAACTTTTCGCCCGATTATTTTACCCTCAAAGGATACTCATCCAATGCTCAAAGAGTTGCTTGAAATTTGTTGGCAACAAACTTAACATCCACACCCAACTTCACCCAAATTTTAGACAAATTAAAACAATTAGCAAAATAGGTAAACATTTTTATTTTTATTTCTGGGCTAAAAGTGTTTTTTTATGATTTAGGATTTGAGAATGTAATGTGATGATGTGAATAGGTTGGAAGTGCGGGAGAAGGGCAAAAATGGATATCAAATAGTGGATTTTTCTCGAGTTTTAAAAAAGGGCACCACTGAAGTGGTGGAAGGCATACTTATGGAGCAATAATGCAAGGTTTATTAGCAAATGGAGCAATAATGCAAGGTTTATTAGCAATCAAGTTTCGTGTTCTTCCCCAACAAACATTTACTTTGATTGTTTTATGTTTTGAGTGTTGCTGGCACAATACTTAGACTTGTTAAAAATTTGAATACATTTGTTTAAAATATCAAGAATATTGTCTTTTGACAAGTTTTATTTTAATTTATGTAATGACATTGTGTTTTATATTCATTATCTTAGTTGTCTTTTTATTAATTTATATGCCATTTAATACTAAAAGAATACGGACCTATTTTTTAATATAAATCTTTTGCGGTAATGAAATGTATCCCTAAAAGTAGAAAAATGATATTTATTTTAACAAGTATACAGTGGCATAAAAATAGTGCCACTAAAAGCTGCAAGTGTTATAGTGGCACAACGAAAAAGTGCCACTAAAAGTCAATAAGCCTGCAGCGACCCACTCAAAAAGTGGCACTAAACGTCTTTAGTGGCAGCGTTTTTAGTGACACTTTTTTTTGTGCCGCTGATTGCCTAAGAGGCTTTTAGTGGCACTTTTTCGGTTTTTAGTGGCACTTTTTGTATGCCACTAAATGCCATTTTATTTGTAATGAAGGAGAGTTCTTGAGTATCACGTGCTTGTGTGTGCGACCTACTTCTACCTATCAGGTGAGTTTCTCACTGCATTGTATTGATATCATTAATTCCCTGCTGTGTTGTGTTATGAATAGGAGTTTGATATTTTATCCGTGTTTCGTGATATATGTGATATGTGTGGTTTATGCTATACTGAGTGCATTGTTTTGAATATTATGGTGATACTACTGTTGGGTGCACTATGTAGTATTATGGTGCATTATTTGACCAAACCACTGCTGGTGCATTATGTGGGTGGTCATGCCACTGCTGGGTGCATTATGTGGTGATGCTACTGCTGGGTGCATTATGTGGCGATACCACTGCTGGGCGCGTTATGTGGTAATCTATGTTTTGGCAAGGCATGATTGATTGATATATTATGTATGTGTTGAAATTCATTAAGCTGTGTGCTTACCCTTTCCCCATTAAACTACTGTTTCAGGTTCTTTAGATGTGGGAGATGGCAAGGCGTGACGTGTACACACTGCTGCGGTTTCCTTGGAATTTTGTTTTAAAAATGTTATTAATCCAACCTTGTTTTTCCGCTGTGGATGGTTTGAAATTAATGATAAGGGTTTTGTATGAATTGTGAACAAAGAGGAATTTAATTAATGTGGTTTTATTTAGTGAAAATGTTTTATTAAAATTTTTAAAATTGGTCTAAAATCTGGGATGTTACAAATTGGTTCACACATGCTCACATCCAAAGAATTTTTATGTTTTTCACAAATTTGGATCATGTTCAAAATTAGAATTCGGATGACTGTTCAACACTGGAAGGGAAGGTCAGTTGACTTGGCATCACAAAAACAAACAAAAACGTTCAATGTTATTCTTTGGAAATCAATATTCAATAAGTTGGAACTCAAAACAACTATTCGTAACTTCAAATTACAAATTAATTATTAACATCGAAAACAAAAAGAAAATATATGGGCAAAAGGCCAAGTTTCTACGTATTTACAGACGCAATCTGCTTGGTGCAGTCTGTGAAGAAAAACGATCCAAAGGCACTCGGATGGCTGATGATTTACCTTCGGTTGATCACAGCCAGTGTAACTGATCCCACCTTGCGAGAAATTGCCAGCAACCGTCGATGGCCTGAAGTTACTGAAGGCGAAGTGGGTCAATCAGTCGATGACTTCGTGTATTTAAGTGTTGAACCTGGCAGATATGGCGACTATCGATTGACAGAGACGGTGGAGAGTTGAGGGCGAATTGATGAAGATGATGAAGAAAACGGAGATGAAGAAGTCAGAGGTGTTTCTTCATTGGATACCCGAAACAGTCATTTGGATACTTGTTCTACAGACCAAGTGAGGACGTGGTCTTTGTAGCAAGACGAGGATTCTTTCGAGAGAGAGAACTCATTTCCAAAGAGGACAGTGGGAGTACAATCGATCTCGAAGAAATTCAGGAGACGACCGATGAACCAACCTTAGAAGAAACTAAAAACTAACATGAGGAAGAAGTTCCTGTTGGACCAACGGACATCTCATTACCTCTTAGACGTTCGGGTAGAGTTAGCATGCCACCCGAGTTTTATGGTTTCCATATTACTTCGGATGGTGACACGTTAGTCAGTGATCGTACATTGACTAATTTGGATGAACCAACTAACTATCGCGAAGCAGTGGCGGGCCCAGAGTCTGCCAAATGGAAAGAGGCAATGGACAGCGAGATTAAGTCCATGTATGACAATCAAGTTTGGAACTTGGCTGACAATGTTGTTGAGAATATTTGTGATGAAGTGCTCAACTATCTGAAGTCTTGAAGCCTGAAGCCCCGAAGTGAATAAAACATACAGAAGACCCCGAAGTCTGAAGACTCCGAAGTGCTGCGCATGGAGGATCCGAAGACTTCACAGACTGTCACTTGTCTTTTGTGTGCACGCGTATAGTACAATACGTGTTGCATGAATCTTGTATCCTATTGGCTAGTACTCTGATAGGATATCCTCTGATAAAGTTGTACTATTGGTATCTCTGATTCAGTATAAATATCTGGGATACCATGCCGTGTAGAATGTGAGATTACGAGAAATTGTATGTCTACCAAATAGAAAACCCAATTGTAAAACCAAAGATCTAATCAAGCATTCAGCACAGGTTATCCATTTTACTGTGTTCCTTAACTGTTCTTCACCATTATATTTGTTGTGTGATTGATTAGTACAACTACAACTGTTGAACACTAGTCATTGCTTGTCTATATAATCGATTTCAACACCTAACAAGTGGTATCAGAGCAAGTCAGCTCAAAACCCGTTAGTAGAATCTTTATTTCTTTGCTTCAGTTCTAGACTTGAATCAATTCTCTTGTCTAGCATTCCGCAAACTGTTGCAAGTTTCTATTACCTGGTTTTACTGAAAAGATCTAGTTGAAATCATTCAAAATGACGGATTCCACAGCAACCTATGCCAATATGCTCAACTATGCAAACGTTATTGGTTCTGCAACGAAAGCCCCAGTTCTAGTAACCTCTTACTACGACTACTAGGCTGGTCGCATGAAAGACTATCTTATCGGACTCGATAAAGATCTTTGGAGGTCTGTCAGTGAAGGACCTCACACTGACATTGCTGGTCGGTTTGTGGTTCCGGATGGTGAAGAAGCTGTAGTCCTTAATGCTGCTGACATGAAGAAGATTGAAAATGATGAACGGGCCATGCGAGAACTAAGAAGTGGTCTGGGTCCAGATGTCAGCCACCACATCGCTGATGCAAAATCTGCAAAAGAAATGTGGGACAATCTTGCACTTCGCTTCGGAGGAGACAAGATTCTTCATACTAGCAAAGTTCAAGAAATGATCTACACCTTGGATAAGTATGGTGAAACAAGAAGCCAACAAGAGATGAACATCAAATTCCTTTACTGTCTTCGCAAAGAATGGAGGCCGATAATGCTCATGGTAAAATCATATGAGAATATCGAGAAGTACAAACTAGCTGCTTTATACAATCTGCTGAAATCTCACGAACCCAATGTGGTGGGACGAAGAAGCGAATTGGCCAGTTCTGGACCGCTAGCACTCGTTTCAAAAGAAGAAGAGGAAACGAGTGACGAAGATATTGCTGCCTATATGGTAGATGATAATGGAGAGACTGTTGCCCTCTATGCAGCAAACAACCGCAGATTTAAGAAACCATTCTTCAAAAACAATTCTGGGAAGCCTTTCATCAAAACCTTCAACAAACCAAACTTCAACTCCAAACCCAAACCTGAAATCTTTACTCCGAAGGATGACAACTCAAAAACCCCAGCACCGAAGTCCTCTGACAACCAGACTTCGGAGTCATCAAAAGAAAAGATGGAAGGGAAAAATGTTTCAGGTGATTCTAGCTATAATTGCAACTACTGTCACGGCAAGAATCATTTTGCAAAAGACTGTATGCTTCGGAAACAGAACGAAAAGAAACCACAAGTAAAGGACGAAGCATATTAAGCAAGAAAAATGGAGGAAGTTAGAGTAAAGACCAAGGACTTAGCCTTAATGGCTGCTGATGATCGTCAAGGATCATATCAAGTCTGGTCTTCGGACTCAGATGATGAAGAAGTGAGAAAGCCATCTCATAGTGCCTTCATTGCCTATGATGTTGATAAGTGCTTTCTAAAGGACACTTCGGAGGAAGGTGATGATGAAGAGAAGTTAGAGGCTGATGTGACTTCGGGTCTTGGCTTTGTTACTTCGGAGGCACACAAGATGATTACTGCTGGAACTCTGAAGATGTGGATTGATGACTCTTCTGATGATGATGAGGACATATGTCTGATGGCAAACGACACTCGCCTAACCATACCTGAGCAGGTATCTCATCTTCTCTCTTCCTTTAAAATCCCTACTTCTCAATCTGCACCAATTATACATGAAATAACTCGTGATTGTTCTATCATGCAAAAATTGCTTATTGATGCTAAAAATAGGGAAGTACTCACTGAGCAGGAGCTTCTAAGCTTGAGGGGGAGAGTAGAAAGTCAGAAGTTAGCACTTGAAAAATCCAATCTTAGAATCTGCCTGTTAGAAGAAAATAGAGAAAAATTCTTAAACAATCATGATGTAATCTTGAACAACGAAATATATATTGTGAAACAGCCAAACGATTATATGCGCATATTACGAGAATTTATCATTCAGCTGATGTTTGCAATGTTCAACATAGACAACTATTGCCTTTCATTGAGTTTAAGTTAAAGGAAGTTGATAGTATATCATATGAATGCGAATCCATAATATCAGGCTCCGAAGTTACAAATCCCTCATACAAACATGGTCTGATATCTATAGAGAAACATTTAACTGCTGATAATCTGCTGAAAATATTACCTCAACAAATACCCATTTTGAAAAAGGCTGTTCCATTGTTCGAAACAAAAGAAAAAGGGACCATTAATAACAACTCTGATGAAGCATCTGAAAGTGATCGGATATGGAAGAAATTGATTGTTCTTCCCTGACTTTATTAAAATCTTCCTCCACATCCGAATCACACCCCGAAGACATCTCACAACTGTCTTCGGAGGATAAAGGAAATTCGAAAGAATATTGTGAATCAAAAGTTCCAAAAATCAAAGAAACCTCAAATCTCAAACTTCAAATCATAGATGAATCAGCTTTTTATGATCAATACCTTAAGGATGATTCAAAAAGACTAGTCAAAGTAGCATGTATCTATCCTAAGATTTCCTATTTCAAAAACACGATATTTGTAAATCTGGTGGATTACCCTTGATTGATACCGAATTGCAAAAACTTCTTGAAAAGGATAATTCCACAGTCACAAATGAAGGATTTTTCTCATCTTCCAAAATGGTTGAAAACGAAATGAACGAGAAAATGGAAGTAAAAATCAATTTAAGAAAACAAGATTTATACGGTCACAATGTATACAACCGTCTTTGTTTTGAAAAAGAGAAGATACCCAAAAACATGTCACACTTGCTAAATCTCAAAAATGATGATCACATTTATATTAATCAAAACTACAAACAAATTCAGGTTGTGGAGAAATCCACAATTCCGAAAATGAATGTACTGGAATTAATGGAATCGTGTGAGTGTGTACCTTTTTCACAAAATCCTGAAAATGAAATTTCAAAATCAAAAGTTTTCACCAACAAGACTTCGGTACAACAAAAACCCCAGATCTTAACAAGGACTCAAACTCTTCAAAAACCAAAACCAACAGTAAAAATGTCTAAGCCTACTCAAAAAGCTACTGTTGCTAAATTGAAAACAAAGCAAACCTTGAATCTTGTGAAAAGAAAAACTCCCTTCAGACATTTAAAACAAAATGAAGCAATTGCTTCAACTTCAGGTACAAAACCTGTTTGCTCGATAATCCGAGAAGTCAAGAATAAAATTGAAAAACCAAGCTTCACACCCACAAATCCAAATTTTCCAAATCCTAAATATCAAAAGCCAATGAAGAAAACTTTTTCAAAAGGAAATAATCTGATAGATACGTTCCACCAATGGCTAAACAACAATTTGGATATGTTTAAGGATAAAAATCTCTCACTAAATGACTTTAAAATGGCATACGAAGAGTACCTCTGTACATCTACGCTATGCAGTTCTATTTCTAAGAAGTCAACAAACAAGAACTTAAAACAAAACTGGAAAAGGAGTGATTTGAAAGAAAATCTAATCGCTAAATCAAAATCTTCAATGAGTTCAAAATCATCCAGAAAAGAGAAAACACCAAAATCCATGAAATCAACATCATCAAAACAAAAATGGGTTCCGAAGACTATTGTTCTATCAGTCACTTCGGACCCATCTGATTTAACAAAGAGCTCCTCAGAAGTATGCTCAGACTCTTCGGAATCATGCTCATCACATGAGGCTTCGGAGAATCTGATCAACCTAAATGCAAATGAAATTTCTGAGGAGGCTGTAGAAATGTGGATCCAAGAATCCTTTACTTACCCTGAGGACCCAAGATTGATTGGGTACCAACTCCTTCTTGATTAATTGCAGGTTATGTCAAATGAGCGGTACGACTCAAAGTGGTACATGGATAGTGGCTGCTCAAGACACATGACTGGAAAGAAGGAGTACCTCAGAGACTACAGAACTTTGGATGATGCAAGAAACGTTCGCTTTGGTAACAACGATACATGTCCAATTCGGGGATATGGAAAAATAACTAATGGTCAATTCACCATTAACCGAGTTGCATTTGTGGAAGGGTTGAAACACAACCTTGTGAGTATATCTCAATTGGTTGTTAGAACAGGCAACGCAGTCACATTCAATGACCAAGGAAGTATAATCACCAAAGAAGCAACCTAAGAAATCCTATTGAAATCAGAAAGGAAGGGATTAATGTTTCCTTTAAATCTAAAGCCAGTAACCGGTGGGCAATCTCTATGTCTTCTCTCAAAAGCCAACTCCGATGTCAGTTGGTTGTGGCACCGAAGACTTGCCCATCTGAACTTCAAAGACTTGAACAAACTAGTGGCAATGGATTTGGTTCGAGGTATGCCAACACTCAAATTCGATAATGACTCTCTTTGTTCTGCTTGTGAACATGGCAAGCAAACAAAACAAAGGCATCCTACTGTGATTAATCCCAAAATCACCGAATCCCTTTCCTTTCTCTATGTGGACTTATGCGGACCATCAGCAGTGGAATCCATAGGAAAGAAGAAGTACATTCTGGTTATAGTTGATGACTATTCAAGGTTCACTTGGGTGTTATTCCTAAGAAACAAGTCAGATGCTGCTGAAGAAATCATCAACTTTATAAGAAAAATGGAATTGATGCTCAACAAGAAAGTCCGAACTGTGCACAGTGACAACGGTTCGGAGTTCAAAAATCAAACTTTGGATGGTTTCCTGAAAACAAGAGGGATCAGTCACAACTTCTCTGCACCTTACACTCCTCAACAAAATGGTGTGGTTGAAAGAAGAAATCGTTCTTTATGTGAAGCTGCTAGAACAATGCTAAATTTTGCTAACCTGCCCATGTACTTCTGGGCCGAAGCTATTTCTACTGCATGCTTCACTCAAAATAGATCTTACATTCACAAGAGATTTCACATCACACCATACGAAGTACTCAACCGAAGAAAACCAAATGTCAAATTTCTTCATATCTTCGGTTGTCGATGTTTTATCTTAAACTTGAAAGATCACTTAACCAAGTTTAATGTTAAGTCCGAAGAAGGGATCTTCCTTGGTTACTCTCAAGACTCAAAAGCATATAGATTCATGAATAAGAGAACACGAAGGATTGAGGAGACATTCAACCTCACCTTTGATGACTACTACATCAAGAAATCATTACATCCTTTTCCAATGTCTTCAATCTTTCCTAAACCTGCTATCGATGCTGTTCCAATCATAACTTTTGACACAGACTTCGCACTCTTGTTTGATCCTCTTGTAAGAGCTGCAGACTCCGAAGCCAGGGCACCTGACAACCATGAGTCTGAACTATCCAAGCTTACAGATGGACCTGATGATTCTTCTACAAGCAGTATACAAAGACCATCATCTGTTGAGGGGGAGCCATCAAACCAAAGTGAAGGCACTGCTAGTATTGAAGGGGAGACAAACAATAGTCCAAGAGGAGTAACTACTCCTATATCTCCTCCCCTTGCAATCTCCAATATTATGTCCCTGTACCCAGCAGTCGAGGGGGAGCCAGAGATTGTCACTCTGAATTCAGCTACAACAATCACTTCGGATAAGTCTGCCACTTCCTCAACACCTGTACATGTCGAGGGGGAGCACATTCTTAACTCATCTTCACAAATGCACACACCACAAACCAACACATCAAACTCAAACAATTTAATAATGGGTGATTTCCCTTCCACATCGGGGTATCCCTCAGACATCGAAGATATTGATGCTGAAGGACCTCCTGACTTTGATCCAAATTATCCTCTTTTGGACAAATGGACGAGAAATCATCCTCCATCACTAGTCATCGGTGACGTTCGAGATAAAGTACTCACTCGTGCACAACTTCAACAAAGACAGTTAGATCTTGACAAAACTTCAGAGTTGTGCATGTTTAATGTATTTATCTCTAAGGTAGAACCTAAGAACATCAAAGATGCATTTAATCACCCAGACTGGATTGAGGCAATGCAAATGGAATTAGAAGAGTTTGAAAGAAATAAAGTATGGAGACTAATTCCAAAACCTGCTAATGCATCTATCGTAGGTCTCAAATGGGTGTATCGGAACAAACTAGACACTGAAGGCAATGTCGTTCGGAACAAGGCTAGGCTGGTTGTCAAGGGTTATTGTCAACACGAGGGGATTGATTATGAAGAAACTTTCGCTACTATTGCCAGACTCGAGTCAGTTCGGATATTTTTGGCTTATGCCGCACATAAAAACTTTGATGTTTTTCAAATGGACGTCAAATGTGCTTTTCTGAATGGTGATCTCGAAGAAACCGTTTTTGTTGAACAACCACCTGGCTTTGAAAGCAAAATCCATCCGAATCATTGCTACGTGCTAGACAAAGCAGTTTATGGTTTAAAACAAGCTCCAAGAGCTTGGTATGAGACCTTGACTAAATTTTTGAAAGAATCAAACTTTAAATAGGGCTCAGTAGATCCAACACTTTTTAGAAAGAAAGTTGGAACCCACCTGATGATAGTCCAAATTTATGTGGATGACATAATCTTTGGATCTACTGACCCTAACTTATCGAAAGACTTTGAAAAACTGATGAAAAGCAAATTTAAAATGAGCATGATGGGAAAAATAAACTTCTTCCTTGGATTACAAATCAAACAATCTAAGGAAGGGATATTTATCAATGAACAAAAGTATACAAAGAGCTTACTCGAACGCTTCAGAATGACTAACTGCTCGAAAGCAAAAGTTCCATTGCCTGCAGGTACTAGGCTAAATCCTTCATTGGATAAACCGAAGACAGACATCCAACAATACCGAAGTATGATCGGATCTCTTCTTTACCTGACAGCCAGTCGCCCTGATATTATGTTTGCAGCCTGCAATTGTGCACGATATCAGGCTGACCCAAGAGAACCTCACTTGGTTGCGGTGAAGACAATATTCCGATATTTTCATGGCACTACTGCTTATGGTCTGTGGTACCCAGCAAACTCTGGCTTCTACATACAAGCATACTCAGACTCCAATCTTGGTGGTTGCTCTATTGATCGCAAGAGCACTTCGGGTGGTTGTCAATTCTTAGATGGAAAGCTCATAAGCTGGCAATCAAAGAAACAAACTTGTGTATCTATCTCCACCGCAGAGACTGAATATGTAGCAGCTGCTGCATGCACTTTGCAGATTATCTGGATTCAGAGTCAACTAAAAGATTATGCCATCAATATGCGAAAAATTCCCCTGTTCTGTGATTCTGAAAGTGCAATTCGGATATGTCACAATCCAGTACAATATTCCAAGACGAAGCATATAGCTCTTCGCTATCACTTCATCAAAAGTCATGTTGAAGAGGAGAATATTGAAGTGCACTTTGTTCACACTACAGAACAATTGGCAGATATCTTCACAAAAGCTCTGAATGAAGAAGCGTTCACAAGAATCGTTTGAGGACTAGGAATGATAGATGGATCTACTCTTCAATAAACCCAGATTTGCTCACTCTTACTCTTTTCTTCAATTAAAAAAAATTAAGAAAACAAAACATTCCGCAGACCACCGAAGTGGAGAATCACTTCGGTGCTCATCGGAGTATTTCAAACAAAAATACCTAGAACAACACCACAGTACTCCGAAGTAAAACATCACTTCGGAGCATTACGGAACAATTTTTTAGTAAACTCTTAAAACTTGAAAATCACTTAAACACGAGTTGACTTCAACTTTTAAGGATAAAAATAAATGACTCTCAAGACAAAAGAAAATCAAGAACAAGAAAAATCACACCAAGCTGTTACTGCGATAATTACGCCCAATCCTAACAAGAAGATCGTGTGAAAATGGCGTTTCATTTTCAAATAATGATGACTGACAGCCGTACGGTTACATCTTGCAGAGAAAGTGGAACGGCGTGGTGCTGAGGTGTCTCAATATTAATGGACCATATTCCATGAGCATTAAATGGCCTTGGGACCACGAATACTATAAATACCTCACGATCCCACTGTTTACCTCTTTACGCGAACATTACTCTCAAGTTTCCTCTGCAAAAATACTCTCAAAACCTAAGTTCATCCTTCTTCTTCAACTACTCTTCAATGGCTGAATCATCCTCCCAGACAACTGAAGCAATCTCAGTTCCAGTTCTTAAGAACCAGTCCTCAAATCTGGTTCTAAGCAATGATCTGAAGCTCTATCCTGCACCAATCGACGCCGTCATCGAATGCTTGAAGAGGTCAGTTCTAGGGTATGCTCTCACCTACACTCTCGTCATCCCTGCGACTCTGGTTCACAGGGCTCACTACACTTCGAATGCCTTATTTGACGCCAACAATCATGTCAAATCTGTGTTCTATGAGACTATTGATGCCAAGGGCAAAACAAAGAAAGTGCAACTGACCAAAGAGAAGTTTGCTGAAGCTCTCCATCTTCCGGTCTACAACTCGAAGGAAATGATGGTTCCTTCTGCCGATCAACTGGTCACCATGTTTAACGAGATGGGATATGAACCCCTGCTGGAAAAGATCAGCTTGTTCAAGAAAAATCAACTTCCTGATCTCTTGAGATACTTCTTCAGTATCTTCCTCAGGTGTCTTTCTGGAAGAACATCCGGCTTGGACTCTGCAAGCGTTGCCTTTCAAGGCATTCTCTACTCAATCTACTACGACGTTAAAGTAGATTTCGTATCGATACTCTGGACCGATTTCTGCTCCCACATCAACCACAGCTTAAAGGGGACAGAAATAGCAAATGTTAGATTCTGGGCGATCGTTGTTCATGCCCACTACCAAAAATCAGGTTGTATTCCTGACCCTTCTCTCACTGAGATGAGATTCACCCCCATTGCCATCCCTGCTCTAGACGAGGTCCCTGCTGTCTTCTATGCTCAGATACCCGAAGGCATGCTCTCTAAGGTGTCTGATGACTGCATTGAGGTCAACACCTATGGGGCAACTCTTGTCATTCCATACCCTGTTCGTGATTTCACCCATGAAGAAACCCAGGTCACCACAAAAGCCCAAACCAGGGCAAAGGGCAAAAAGAAAGTTGCTGGTGGACCTAGTGCCCCAAAGAAAGGAGAAAAGAAGAGAAAAGCTTCAGACCAGGCAACTCCCAAGAAGAAACAACAAAAGAAACCCCAAAAACTGGCTATCAGGGATGAGTCTTCGGAGTCAGAGAAACAAACCTCCGAAGCCAACCCAGAAGCTAAAGAGGAAGAACACCAATCATCCCCATCCATGAAACAAGACCACCTACCCCTCCACACTTCAAAAATCCACCATCTCCACCAAAAACAACCAGACCACCTACACCTCCTCCTCCACCCACAACAGCCCAACAAACACCACCAATCCATACTACTTCATCCGAAGTACCACCACCATCAACACCTAAAACTTCTTCCACACTTGTGCCACCAATCACCTCCGCCTCAGATACATTCTTAAACATCCCATCCTCTGGTCTGGATACATCATTACCTGATTTTCCATTCCAAGAGGATTTCGATCTCGAAGCCTCAACCTTCACCCAGCCCCCATCCAAGGAAGAAACCATGGCTATCTTCCACATGGCACCAATTGCCATCAAAGACGCTGATGAAGAAGGTCTGGATGATATAGACTTTATTTTGGGCAAACACTACAAAATCCTCAACAGAAAGTTGGATGCTCTGCTACAGTCCAACACTGGCTTCGATCCCACAAAGAAGCCCGAAGCCAGTGTTGAGGAGATGATTGGCGAAGTACAAAAATCCTTGATCCAGAAGATGGAAGAACTGATCAAGGCTTCAGAACAACGTGTTCTGGAGAAACAGACTGAACTTCAACAAGTGGTTGAAGGAAAGCTCAAATCTGCAGTTGAGCTAATTGATGAAAAACACCAGCTCCTCAAAGAGCAAACTGATAAACAAATGGAGGAGCTACTGAAGAAGTTGGAGTTATCAAACTCCGAAGTGACCAAGGAGCTACACGATCTTCGTAGCTCCACTGACTCCTTCAACTCTCAGTACCAGACAGGGTTCACCAAACACCTGTCTGATGCCTACAAACGTGTGGAAGAACTCACTGCGGAATTGTCCTCTTCCGCAATCACCACTTTTGGCAACAAGCTCCGAACCACAAATCAGACCCTTGTCTCAGACATGGTCGATAAACTGAAGACCGCTCTTCAACCAATGCTCAAAATTTCCATGAAAATGGATAAATCACAAGCGGAGCGTCCGAGACCCCAGTTAACTGCTCAGGGTGAACACGATGTTCATCCTTCACAAGAGGGAGAATCAGAAGCCCCTGGGTCTCGAGCCGGAGAAACCACAACCTCCGAAGCCATCAAAACAACAACAACAACAAATACTACTCAACAACAACAACGAACCATCCTGGGAAGACCACCCTTCATCCCACTAATTCCTTCTAAGGCTGACCCCACGTTTGGAACCACAACGACAACAGAAGCAGGTGGTTCCAGCTCTCAGCCTTTGAGGAAGGAGATCCGAATTGCTCCTCACATGGAGCAAGTAAATCGGGAAAGAGAAGAGGAGTTCAGTAAAATCCTCGCAATAAACAAAATTTCCATTGAAAACCACACATGGACTGAGGATCTGATCAAGTCCATTGGTTTCAATGACTTCCATGTAAATAACAGGCTTCCACTCAAGAGCCTGGAAACCAAAACTATCAAAAACCAGCAGCTGGATCTTCCCTACAATCCAAAAACATTCGCCTTTCTGCAATTTGAAAGGAATGTCGCCAGGGACAAGCTGCCAGAATTCAAAGCAAGAAAGGTTGCTTTCCACACGAAGTTCATCCAAGCTCCGAACTATGTGTGGAGCGAAAAGAAGATAGTCAAGATAATCTCCATCAAGAAAGGAGAAGAGTTTGTGGGTTTTCAGAACCTAAACTTCTTTGTGCTTCGGGGTAAAGATGAAGAGGAGTCAAGGTTCACCATTGCTGACTTCCCATTATGAATCCTTCGCATTTCATAACACTTCTGGACATCCTGAAGTTTTCTGCTGGAAACGAGTGCGAAGACATGGGGGTCTTCGCAACAGCCAAAACTCACATCTCCTCTTTCTTCAGAAACTATCTTCTGAGAATGGCCAGAGTAGATATTACTGTGGCTGAACTCTTTGGACAATCCCTTGCACCCCCTCCTACCACAATAGAAATTTTTTAAAATCTGAAGGCCGGGCAAATTGTCCCTAAGCCCTGGGGTGTGGTATTCAAAGGGTTGTCCAGTGACAATGAAACATTGGTCACTAAGTTCTTTGAGATTGACTTTCTAGGACGCTTCCCTACAGAGTCGATCAGACAAGTTCTGACATTGGTGAATAACTGCTTCGTCAATACATGGCAAGAGAAGAAGCTACTGAGAGAACACCTCAACTGGTGGTTGACAGTGAGGTATACTTTGAAGCAGGCATACATCAAACACCTCCGGCAACAAAGATAGACTTCGGATGCACTTCACACAAAGGGGGAGATTGTTGAGAATATTTGTGATGAAGTGCTCAACTATCCGAAGTCTTGAAGCCTGAAGCCCGGAAGTGAATAAAACATATAGAAGACCCCGAAGTCTGAAGACTCCGAAGTGTTGCGCATGGAGGATCCAAAGACTTCACAGACTGTCACTTGTCTTTTGTGTGCACGCGTATAGTACAATACGTGTTGCATAAATCTTGTATCCTATTGGCTAGTACTCTGATAGGATATCCTCTGATAAAGTTGTACTATTGGTATCTCTGATTCAGTATAAATATCAGGGATACCATGCCGTGTAGAATGTGAGATTACGAGAAATTGTATGTCTACCAAATAGAAAACCCAATTGTAAAACCAAAGATCTAATCAAGCATTCGGCACAAGTTATCCATTTCACTGTGTTCCTTAACTGTTCTTCATCATTATATTTGTTGTGTGATTGATTAGTACAACTACAACCGTTGAACACTAGTCATTGCTTGTCTATATAATCGATTTCAACACCTAACAAATGTGCAAATGGATCTTCAAGAAGAAGAACGGCATGGATGGTAAAGTACATACTTATAAAGCTCGACTGGCTGTGAAGGGATTCACTCAGACCCCGGGGGTTGACTATGATGAAACCTTCTCACCAGTAGCCAAGATTAAGTCAATCAGGATTATGAAATTTGGCAGATGGATGTCAAAACCGCTTTCCTTAACGGGAAACTGACTGAGGATGTTTACATGAATCAGCCAGAAGGTTTTGTAGATACAAAGCACCCTGATAAATTGTGTAAGCTTGAGAGATCAATCTACGGATTGAAACAAACATCTCGCAGTTGGAATCTCTGCTTCCATGAGAAAGTCAAAGAGTTTGGTTTCTCTAGGAGTGAAGATGAGTCCTGTGTATATGTCAAGGCTAGTGGGAGTATAGTCACTTTTCTGGTGCTGTATGTTGATGATATACTGCTCATGGGAAACGACATTCCGACCTTGCAAGATGTCAAGTCTTGGCTCGGGAAGTGTTTCGCCATGAAAGACCTTGGAGAAGCTGCTTATATTCTCGGGATAAGAATACTGAGGGATAGAATGAGAAAATTAATAGGTCTAAGCCAGTGTACATATTTGGAAAAGGTGTTGAAAAGGTTTAACATGGAAAATTCCAAAAAGGGAGAGCTACCGATCCAGAGTAATGCCAAGTTGAGTAAGACTCAAAGTCCGAGTACCGATGAGGAAATAGCTGAAATGAGTCGGGTACCTTATGCTTTGGTAGTAGGTTCGATCATGTATGCTATGACATGTACTCGCACCAACGTATCCTTTGCATTGAGCATGGTTAGTCGGTACCAGGGTAATCCTGGAAAGGCACACTGGATTGCAGTTAAGAACATACTCAGGTATCTGCAAAGGACAAAGAATATGGTATTAGTCCTTGGTGGCAGTGATGACTTGAAAGTGAGTGCATATACAAATGCCAGCTTCCAGATAGATAGGGACAGTGGTCGGTTCCAGTTGGGCTGGGTATTTCTTTTGAATGGTGGAGCGGTCACTTGGAAAAGTTACAAGCAAGAAACGGTGGCTGATTCAACGTGCGAATCAGAGTACATTGCAGCGAGTGAAGCGTCTAAGGAAGCGGCTTGGCTGAAGAACTTTATCGATGACCTTGGAGTTGTCCCGAGTATTCAGGAGCCGATGGAACTGTTCTGCCATAATGAAGGAGCAATCGCTTTGACAAAAGAACCGCGAGATCATGGAAAGTCCAGAAATATCGACAGAAAGTACCATTACATTTGACATCGCGTAGAAGAAGGTCACTTACTGGTTAAGAGAGTATCATCAGAAGACAATCTTGCAGATCTTTTGACTAAGGTACTGAGTAAGATCAAGCATAATCAGCATGCTCGAAGCATTGGACTGAAGGATGATATTAGTTTTAGTAATTAGATAGATTTGAAACTTGTAACAATATAAATGTAATTGACTTGGTGATTTTTTAATGGAGATTTATAAATGAGTATTGTTACTACCTTTGTCAATTGTTTATTATTGTGTTTCTATATTTGCATGTTTAACTTCCTAAATAATTAGATTATTTGAAATTCCACAGTCGATCAAACTGTTAGGGAGTAACTGTGAATGAAGACTGTCATGAATTGGTTGTAGATTGTTTAATGAGTTAGACATTGCAGTACGACTGCTACAACATTCATGAGTACTTAGAAACTAGAGATTTGAGTATTGGATAAACCCGCGCTTAACGGGTTGCTTCATGGATTACATCACGAGCAATGTTAAGACGATAAAACCTTTTGATCTTTAAGTGGAGAGATATGATCTGTAATTTACGAGACAGGTGCTTATTGATAATGCGAAAATGCGCCGGTAACTCGGTGTTATAAAACACATTGTTATGAGTATTTTGACTAGTAAAAGGTATGGACATATAAGTCGAAACTTATCCGTCCCCTGACCCGATGGGGAAATAGATATCTGTAGGCCTCTCGATGATTTTGAAGTTGACTGAAAGTGTTGGCCAATCGGGACTAAATTGATGTGTTCAATTAGTAGTCTCAAAAGTCATATGCAAATCGGAAATCGAGAAACAGAGTATCAGACCAAGATTGATATTGATCCATGTATTGAGTCTGAAAAATATCTTGTTGGACGGAGGATCGTCTGATCACTTATCTTTGGACAGAACTTACTGGGTCAGAGTTCAGTAACAGTTTCTAGGAAACTGTTATTAATCAGAAGGTAAATGGTCAATTAAAGTCATAGACTTATCCAAGTTGGAGATTGTTGGATTAGGTGTCTAAGCCATGACTTATAATTTTATTTATCTTGTTAATTGAAGCATAAGTCCATTTGGGTTGCCCTCATAGCTGGAGGTTTAGTGTAGAGTTCAGTAGAGTAAAAGGTTGATTTATTAATTGTTTAATAAATCAATAGAATTAATTAAATAGTTTATTAATATATTTAAGTGTTAATATATAAATTAGAAACTATAATAATTAATTAAAATTTAATCTAGAATTAATTGGATTTAATTTAGTGATTAAATTAATTAATTAAAAGTGCAGGGACTGGTTTGTATTTATTCAATAGTTGAATAACTGGCAAACACAAGTCCAGGGGCCAAAAGTGGCGCCACCCTGGAGGCTCCTCTAGGGTTGGTGAAAACCCTAGTTAGGGTTTGGGGATCTGGTCCAAGTGGTCAACAGGCTTGCCCACTTTGGAGGCTCCCTAGGGTTTCAGCTATAACCCTAGGAGGCTATAAAAGGAACCCTCTGGCACCCTTATTTCATGTGCCATTTTGACCTAATATTACTCTGCTGGAATCTCTTCTCCATTGCTTTGGGTGTGACTTGCATTTGAGGCAGGATTTGTTTGCTGCTTGCTTCAAGATCAAAAGATCAAAAGGTTGGTTAATTCTTATTTGATCTTTAGAAATAAATGTTTGCCTTAGGTTTTTAGTTTATATCTTCATAGAAGAAAGCATAGATCTTTCTAGGGTTGCATGTGAACTTAGGATTTTGTTTGTTCATTGATTGCATTAAAACCCTTCAGATATATCCAAATAGAAAGGTACATAGCCCCGAGATTCATCTTACAGGGACCTCGCAAGGAAGGATATTCGGATTCTCTAAATGAACCAAATGTTTGGATTTTGTGAATAGCCTGAAAGAATCATGTGATTATGTCAGAAGTTTTGGATTTTGGAATCTCAAAATATGCCAAAGGGTTTGGATTTTATGATAATCTAAAAGAGACCTATAACCGTGTCAAAGCCAGTGGGAGTGTCATTGTGATCTGTCTATCAATGTATGTCAGTTACATACCATTCCAGGAAATGTCTCTTATCATTGCAAAGTGTGATGAGTTAGCATTAAGAGATGATTCACTGTGAAAACTCTAGAATAGATACAACTTACTCAGGTGGTCACAAGCATCTATCAGATAGATGACATCATCAGTGTAGATCCTGCCAATGTAAGTATGATCTTGATAAGATTCAAGATGTATGACTTCAAGAAAGGAGTTTCTCGACATTACAAGGTGTAATGACCTGGCATGATCTAAAAGAGATACAAGATATTCACGTAGTTACAAACATCTATCAGATAGATGAAATTTGTAGTATAGACCTAGCCATTATGAGTATTTTCTTGATAAGTTCAAGATACATGAAATAGAGAGTCTTCAAAAGGAAATAGTTTTTGAAAGTCATAAAGAGTAATCCATAGGTTCTGAAAAGATTCAGAATGGAACAGATCGGATTCCATGAGCTTCTACAAATTGGATCGATCATAGGTGTCATGGACTTATCCTGATGACTTGATGCTTGGCGTTATGTAAGTTGGATTCAGGATACAACCTGGCTAAGAATACTGGACGGATTATTTGAGCACACGTGAGAAAATCATTGAGAAGTGATTGGGGTGAACGTAATAATAATTTGAAAGGAGTTTCAAATCTGTAACTATTAACATCAGAATATGGTGCTAAAGGACTTCATGGTTAAAGAGTTTTGTTGGTATTATGATGGAGCGCGTGTGGTTCACCGGCACATCATAACATCTCGAAATAGCCTTAAGGTGCAGTCATCTGGACTAAAGACCCTGAGAACTATGAGAAGTCGCAGTACACGTCCCAATTTCCGGAACAGAGTTGGGAGAGAGAAAGACAAAATGACATATTGAGATATCATCGGAAAAGTATCCGATTGGATTATCTGCAATGAAGTGTATCAATGTAAGACATTATGGATACATAGAAAGAGTGAAAGGTCGTTTTGGGTGTAAAGACATAGATATAAAACTTAAATTTAAAGTTTAAAAGAAACCAAGAAACACATAACAGTATTATGACAGATCCGACTAGGTGATTACCTCGTGGAGACTTGGTAATAAGCAGGAGTAGCTGCCAGTCAGATATTTTATGTTTTGCTTTTGCGTGTTTTACTTCCCGAATAATATGATTATTCAAATATCCACAGTCATTCATACTTTTGGAAGGAAGTAGTGAACCAAGACTGTCATGAACTGGATTGTAGATTGTCTAAGTAGTTAGACATAACAATAGAATTGTTGCAATGTTCATGAGTACTTAGAAATGGGGATTTGAGTATTGGATAAACCCATGCTCAAAGAATCACTTCATGGATTATATCACGAGTAATTCTGAGACGATAATATCTTATGATCTTGAAATGGAGACATATGAGTTGAAATTTACAAGTCGGTTGTACATTGATAATGCGTAAACGCATCGGTAACTCGATGTCATAAAACGTATTATTGTGTGCGATTTGATGAATAAAGGATACAAGCATATGAGTCAAAGTTTATTCATTCCTTTTACCCTAACGGGAAAAAGCGATATCTTTGGTCCCCTCGGTGATTTGGTGATTGACTTATAAGTGCTAGGCCTGGCCAGGACTTAATTGATGTGTTCAATTAGAAGTCCTATATCATCACAAATTAGAAATCGGGAAACATAGTATTAGACTGAGATTGATTCTAATCCATGTCTCTAGTCCGAATGATATCTTGTAGAACGGAGGATCATATGATTACTTATCTTAGGACAGAACTGACTGGGTCAGAGTTCGGCAGCAGCTTTTGGAAGCTACAATTTGCTGGTCGATTTGGAAGTTATACTGACAGTTATAGTCATAGACTTGTCCAAGTGGGAGACTGTTGGATTAGGTGTCTAAGCCATGACTATAATTGGTATATACTTGATTGATAGTAGCAAAGTCCTTTTGGGTTGCCCTTAAAGCTGGCAATTTGACAGAATAACTTTTAGAGAGAGAGAGATTGATTTATTATGTGATTAATAAATCAATATAAATAATTTGTTAATATATTATGAGGATAATATATTAATTAGAAATAGTATTATTTAATTAATAATTAATCAGAAATTAATTGGAATTAATTTTGGGATTAATTTGATTAATTAAAAGTGCAGGGGCTGAGTAGTGAACAGTTTTGGCTGGTAATATAGTTGGCTAAATTAAGGATGGGTTTATCCTTGATTTCGAAATCTATATAGTAGATAAATAGGGATTTGAATTAAAGATAAAAGGTTTATCTCGTTTCAATTCAAACAAGGTTTATCTCTAAAGCTTATCTCCTTATGCCTTGGAGGCTAGAAATATGGGGTTCTAGATCCCATATTTTGCGCCACTTTTCATAGCTCTCCTCCCTCTCTCTGGTTTTTCTTGTTGCTTGCTTTGGGTGTGAACGATTTGAGGCACGACACTTGTGGTGCTCGCTTCCAAAAGAATCAACATAAGGTTAGTAATTTTCTTTTATTCCTTTTAGTATTTTCGAAATTGCCTTAGGTATTAGTTATAGGTTTAAATAGTGAAAAGATAGATCCAATTAGGTTACATGTGAACTTAAGAGTTAAGTTTATTTGTTTTGCCTATTTCCCATAAAAAAGATGTACAAAATGTTAGGATACAGAACATGGAAATGAATTCCGAGGGTAACACATACCTTAGGGAAACCGAATTTAGCTTATCACATAGATACCAAAATTCATGACCAAAAGCTTATTTTGGATTCCCAAAAATCACATATTTTTGTTATGTAAGTTGTTTAAACATAGAAGTTAGAACAACTTAACCAAACAATACTGAATATATATCTGGATTTCTCAAATGCCAATGACGATAGACAATAAATTGCTAACAGGGCATTCAATTATAACTTATGTAAAATAAGTGAAGTTTTATTCCGAAAAGAAGTTATCCTAATCAAGTGATGTGCATCAGACGTGAGATACCAAAAATGTTAAGTTCTGAAGTGATTGGGACTCGGAATATCATTTTGATTTAGAAAGGGGTGAGGTTCAGAAATCCATTCAGAAAATGATATGAGTTCAGAGAAAGTTAGATTCAGATAACCATTCAGAAAATGATATAAGTTCAAAGAAAGTTAGATTCAGATAACCATTCAGAAAATGATATGAGTTCAGAGAAAGTTAGATTCAGATAACCATTCAGAAAATGATATAAAAGATATGTTCACAAAATCATTCAATGATTTTGTAAGATTCAGAATTAGAGAAGTGTACCTCTCTGGAACTCATTTGTTTCTTTTTCTGGGGTTGTTTAGCTGTGGAGGATTCAGAAGCTTTCTTCTTTCTTTTCTTTGGAGCTAGAGTGTTTTGCAGAGGTTGGGGAGGATAAGGTGGAACGTTATCAGTATCAGCAATATGTTTGATTATGACCTCATCTACTGGATCAGCCAAGTTCAGAAGAGCATCCGACATTCTTCTGATTTTATCGAAGATGGGATCATGCTTCAGTGCATAAGCTTTAGCTAGTGTAATTTTCAGAGCATCACCATCGGGTTCTGGGATCAGAAGTTGAAAGATACAATAAAGTTGGGCAATACACATTGCCCAGAAGCATGCAGAGTGAATCTTGCATGGACTTTTCTAAGATGTCATAATTTAGGAGAGGAAATCTTCGAAAAGAATTTCTACATAGTCAACCTCATTTTCGGAGAAAAGACGGCACAATAGTTCCAGCATCCGTTTACTCAACTGGTCTGTCCCACCAGTTTTACCTGTTAAGCACTTAATGCAATAATGAATTAAGCATTGCCATATGGGAGAAATGTTTCCCTTAGAGAATTGGGACAAGGTCTCCATTTTGTAAGCATATCCCATGCGGTAGATCATGCTTTGAAGCTGATGTGGGGGTGGATGATCGAACTAGGCTTGATGATAAGTTGGATCAAGAGCTGCAGCAAAAATATTCTTATCCAAAGGCACTTCACTGCCATCAGATAGAGTGATCAAGTAGTGGTTCCCATGTTTCTTGGCGGAGAGGACAGTACGTTCGAGTAATGAGACTCGGATTGTCGGTAGCTTATCAAAGAATGCCCTAGCCAGCTGGTGTCTACACATGATGTGGATCAAAATACGCACGTGTTCTTTTTAAAGGGATAGATCCATGGATATCGTAATGTTGCACGGTGCAACGACAATGGTGTCCTCACTGGCGGACCCTCCACTTTTGGAAGATGTAGCCATTAACACTTTTCTAAAAGAATCAACGTGCAAAACATACTCAAAAGTTTAGTTAAAGAGCAAGAACAGTTAGAATCATGTATGAACATTCAAAAAACTACTTGCCGAATCACTAGATGTTTGACAGATAAACTAGATCACGACTGGTTAAGAAAGTCATTTCAGAAGCCATTGATCATAAGTTTACTCAACAATAAATAAGAACAATGTGAAAAATGCAGTTGAACGCGAAGAACGGTCAATCATCGGTGGGATGAACATAATGCAGAAAACATTTAGGAAAGAAGGATAAAGTATTTACCTGAGAAGATGCTTAAAATCGATAGAGGGAAGAAGAGTAGAGTGAAGACGGCGGATGATGGTTGGTCGAAAATTAGGTTTGACTGTAAACCCTACAGATCTGCACTGAGGAAAGCGGCAATAACAGCAAAGAGGACGAGAGTAGAGTAACTCTGGTGACTCGTAGAAGTGCAGAGGTTCCGGTGACTATGCGGAGATCGGAGGTTGGAAGATCGAGAGATGAAATTTGCTGAGAGAGAGATAGAGGAAGAAGATAAAGTGTGGGAGAAGATAAAGAGGAGGGAACGGTTAAAAAGGTATTGAATTTTCTGAAAAACCGCCGGAAAGGGAATGAAATGACATTGACAAGACGTGTCATAAAAAGGCTTCGCTTGGCATTTAATGCCAAGGCATGATTAAACAAGATGGTCCGGTCAGAGAGGGACACTGTATTTAATTCATATTCCTTTCTCATTTAGTTGGTCGTTTTTTTATTTTGGAAGATTATGAGAAAAGAGATTATGTACCTTAACTGCTTGCATGAGTCAGAGAATGTACTTACCGAAATGTCGAAGTTCTGAGGTCAGAATTATACAAAACATAATATGGGGAAAAGGGATGTTCCGAAAAGGTCAGAAAATTGATGATCAGAAGTTGGGTCTTAAACCAGGCTCCTCAGAATTTGAAAAGTTCAGAAGTTGAAAAGTTCAGAAGTTGAGTTTGAAACGAGGTTCCTCAGAAGTTTAAAAATTTAGAAGTTGAGTTTGAAACGAGGTTCCTCAGAAGTTTAAAAAGTTCAGAAAATATTTTTGAACCTCAGGAGAGCCGTAGTTCCAAAAACAAAAAAAATTCTCAGACAAATTCGAGTTCCGAATGAGAATAAAATGGAGGGATTCCGAAATAAGAATAAACAAAGGTTGTCAGAAAATAAATGTGATATTGAGTTTTTAGAAAATTCTTATGAAAAACAAGTTGACATGAAGTTCGTTAAAAAATTAATCTCTGAAGAAATTTGGATCATGATTCAACATGCCATGAATTTCTAAGAAATTGTGAAATTTACATGAATCCAATGCCTTTGTGAAAACATCAGCCACTTGTTCTTCAGTGGGAATGAAATAAAGTTTAATGTTACCTTGAAGGATCTGATCCTCAATGAAATGATACCGAAGATCAATATGCTTGGTCATTGAGTGCTGAATTGGGTTATGGGAAATGGCAATAGCACTTTTGGAATCACAGTAGATTGGTACCTGAAGAAATCGATATCCATAGTCCAGAAGTTGGGTCTTCATCCAAAGGACTTGTGAGCAACAAGTGGAAGCAGCAATATATTCTACTTCTATTGAAGATAAAGCAATACAATTTTGCTTCTTTGAGGACCAACTCACAAGTCTTCCACCTAAGAATTGACAACCTCTAGACATGCTTTTTCTGTCCAATCTGCATCCAGCATGATCTGCATCGGTGAATGCTTGAAGCTTAAAGTGAACTTCGACTGGATACCAGAGACCCATTGCTTTAGTACCTTTGAAATATTTGAAAATTTGTTTCAGAGTAATCAGATGAGATAATTTTGGAGCTGCTTGATATCTCGCACATATACATGTAGCAAACATAATATCTGGTCTACTTGCCGTCAAATAGAGAAGAGAACCTATCATTCCTCGGTAAATTTTGTGGTCTACTGGTTCTCCATCAGGATCAGCAGAGACCTTGTGATTGGTTGACATTAGGACTTTCGAGGTAGAGGAATTCTCAAGAGAAAACGTTTTTAACAATTCATTCGTATATTTCTCCTGGTGAATGAATATTCCTCTATTGGTCTGTTTAATCTGAAGACCCAAGAAAAAGTTAATTTCCCTGCTTATACTCATGTGGAATTTGTCTATCATTACTTTGGAAAATTCATCAACCGTTGCCTGATCCGTTGAACCGAAAATGATATCATCCACATAAACTTGTACAGTCATGATGTGTTTCTGATGTGATCGGACAAAGAATGTGGGATCAATGGTTCCTCTTCGATAACTAGATTGTACCAAGAAATTTGACAGAGTCTCATACCAAGCCCTTGGAGATTGCTTTAACCATACACAGCCTTGTTCAGTCAGTAGACGTGATTGGGACGAGATAGGTCTTCAAAACCCGGAGGTTGCTGATGATAGACAACCTCGTGTAGATCACCTTGTAGAACTCTTCACATCCATTTGATGAACAATAATATTCTTGTGAGCAGCATAGGCCAAGAAGATTCGGATTGCTTCTAGCCGTGCTACTGGTACGTATGTCTCATCATAATCAATCCCTTCTATCTGACTATAGCCTTTAGCTACTAGTCTGGCTTTGTTTCGGAACACGGTACCCATATCATCTACTTTATTTCGGAAGACCCATCTTGTGTCAATAACAGTTTGATTGGCTAATCGAGGCACAAGATCCCAAACCTTATTCCTCTTGAATTCTTCCAATTCTTCCTGGATGACTTTGATCCAGTCGTCATCATCCAGAGCATCGAAGATAGTCTTTGGTTCAAATTTGCTAATATAAGCAGCAAATTGACATTTATTCTGGATAGAATTTTTGGATCGAGTTTGAACTCCGGAGGAAGGATTTCCAATAATTTGATTTGGAGGATAGTTCTGAGTCCATTTATGGAGTCTCGGAATTAAGACTGGGTCTGACTCAGGTGGCATAATGTCCTGGATAAATTCCAAATTTTCGGGAGTGACATCTTGGTATGTGATTCTTCAGCTGAAATTTCTTCATCGGCATCGAATGTGAAGATTGGTGCATCATTTGATGTATCTGCTGAATAGTTGTTTCTTTCATTTCCTGAATGTTGATGGTCCCCCTCAAATTGAGGAATTCCATCAACATGAGTCGGGAGCGGAAGCTCCCCCTGGACATTTGCTAGGAGCGAAGGCTCCCCTTAAACCTGTTGAACATGTGGAGGGAGCAAAGGCTCCCCCTCAAATATTGCATTAATATTTGAAATTCTAACATGATTGGATGGAACTGTTGATTTGGTAGATGTAGAAGGTGATGGTGCTGAAGCTGTTGTAATCTGTTGAATAGCTTTAGGAGAGCGAATGATTTCGGCATGAGTTGCTGTCTCTCAAGGATCGAAGAGTAGATCATAGTTAACTTCGGTTGTTTGGATAGATTGATGACCTTCCGGAATCTCAGCCTCCATGACATATAGAATGCCTTTTGCTGGTTTCCTCCAGAGGTATTGGTCATCAAGTTCAATATAGAAGCTTTCTTCAATGACTTGAGTTCTCCTGTTCAACACATGATAAGCAACAGATTTAGATGAGCAACCCATGAATATGGCTTCATCACTTTTGGGCACAAATTTTCCCAAGTGATCTTTGTTATTTTTGATGAAGAAACTACAACAAAAAATATGGAAAAATTTAACATTGGGTTTTCTCCCAATTAACACTTCGTATGGTGTCATCAAAAGTCGCTTATTGATGATTGATCGATTCTGTACAAAGCATGTTGTTGCTACAGCTTCTGCCCAGAAGGATAATGGAAGATTGGCGAAGTTAAGCATAGATCAAGCTGCTTCAACTAGGGTTCGATTTCTCCTTTCCACCACACCATTTTGTTGATGTGTGTAAGGAGTAAAGAAGTTGTGCTCAATTCCTTTTGATGCCAGGAATTCTTCTAGTTGGCGATTGTTAAATTCTGTTCCATTATCACTTCGGATTCTTCTGATTGGCAGTTGCACTTTGAGCTCAATTGATACGATGAAATCTCGGAGCTCCAAGAAGGTGTCGGACTTTAACCTCATGAAAAATACCCACGTGAAGTGGGTGAAATCATCTACAATCACCAAAATATATTTCATGTGATTCAGACCTGCAACTGTCGATAGACCATAGAGGTCGATGTGGAGGAGTTCCAAAGGATGTGAGATGCTTGAGTCTGTGATAGATTTATGAGGCTTCTTCTTCTACTTTCCCAGTGCACACGCAACGCACAAATTCTCGTTGTCAAACTTTAGAAGAGGGATTCCTCAGACCATCTCTCCTGTAACTAACTGATTCATGTACTGAAAATTTAGATGGGCCAACTTCCGGTGCCATAGCCAGCTAATTTCGGAATGAGCCTTCGAAAGTAAACACAGTCGTGGTTTCCAAGAAACAAAGAAATGTCTAGAGGAAACATGTTAACATGCCTCGGAGACTTCACTAAACATCTGTCTCGGATCTTGGTCATGATGTAGCTGAATACATCATCAAATTCTACTCGGAGACCAGTACTGACGAGTTGTCCTACACTTATGAGATTGCGTTTGAGTCGGAGGACATAGGCAACCTTCTGAATTTTGAAGTTTCCATTTGTCAGAACCCCATATCCTTTGATTATACCATTAGCATCATTTCTAAAAGTTACATATCCTCCATTGCTGACTTCTCGATAATCCCTCAAAAATTCCAATCTCCCGGTCATGTACATTGAGCAGGCACTATAAATAACCCATTCGTCATCCTGCTCCTCCGCACTGAATGCCTGAAAATTAAACAGTTAGTTTGAGCACCCAAACTTGTTTGGGGCCAATGGTTTTTCCAGATTTGGGAGATTTGGACTTTTTCTTGATTGTCCTGTTTGCAGAAGTTTCAACTTCTTAAGTCTAAGTAATTGAGTCAGAAGTTGGAATTCTTACAATCCATTTTTGAACAGTTCTTTTTGGGAATTTTTTAAAGTGATTTTTATTTTGATTGTTGAGATTCTTCGGTTTAGTGTTGACCGAGGGAGTAATAGAAGGTGGTTTTGAAACATTGTTACAGCAAATAGTGGTTTGTTCGTGTTTTAGTATTTTCAGAGCTGTTTGCTTTTGAGAAATATTTGATTATTCAACTATCAGAAATTTTAAAACAATTTTTCCTTTTCGAAAGTTGTTATTTCTGCTTTTGAAAATATTCTACTGTTGAATGCTTCTCTTTGGTGTAACTAAAAATTTGATGGATTTTGAGTGTGACGGGCTGGATTTGTTGGACTCGATATCATGTTTTCCTGTGGTCGAGACAACAGACTTTGCTGCTCTCGAAACATAGGCAATTTTGGGAAACTCGGAATGATAATCGAAGAAATTTGTAGCTTGACGATAATGAATAAATTTAGTGCTTGGCGTCAGAAGTAGACCCTTGTGAATGTACTTGTATGGTACCGAAGTTACTGGGTTCCGAGTTTGTCTCGGAATCACAGTTTTGATGATGGTTTATGAGGTGCTGTTTGATTTATTTTGATAAAAATAGTTTTTCTCTTCCACTCTCGCATGGGATCTAGGTGATCGAATGTCTTTACGATTGAGATTTGGTTTTACCCCGTTCTTGGTTAAATTCTGTCCCTTTCCTTTCTTAAAATTTTCTCTAGGTGAAGAAGAGTCAGATAAAGAATCATTTAATGTAGGGGTGAGCATATGGACCGGGGAACCAGGAACCGAACCGGAACCGACCCGCGAACCAGGAAACGGAAGTACCGATCGGGCCGGGTCTATGTCTCAATTTTTTGGGATTTTTGGAACCGGACCACGGAACCGGCCCAAAACCGAGAACCGGACCGGGGATATAGAGAAAATTGGGCCATTAGTGTAGGTGGGTGGGCCATGTTTAGATAGCTAATTTAAGTAATCATAGGTTTAATTAAGCGGCAAATTGAGTACGGCTAAGAAGCCGTAAACTTCAATCTCGGATTCTACCACTATTCTTTAATTCTATTCTCTCGTGATCTCAAGAAGAACCAACTAGCAAGAATCGTAGGTTTGCATGTCCTTACATGTATGTATCACTAATTCATTGTGTATAATGTAAACATTATGCTTCATGTTCTAAGTTCAAATATTCACGTAAACTTTTAATGTTGAATTGTCAAAGTATTAATTTAATATCTGGTAATAATGATTATTTAGTATTTTGTAATAATGAGAGAGGTTATATTCTATCGGTTAGTTTGATGTAGGAACGTGCATGTGTGCATGCTAATTCTCGTTAGTTTGATGTAGGAAATGCGTGTGTACAAAAACACATCTCCCATCTGCTACATCTACTATCACTTTCTCATATAGATCGACTAATGAAATATTTAGTTTAGAAGCAAAGGACACCGATATAAAAGACACGGAAGCACCAGAATCAAAAAGTACTCGTGCTTGAGAAGAATTCAAACTAAATATACCTGTAATAACATCAGTTTGATCTCGCGCCTCATCGACGGAATCAAAAAGTACTCGTTCTCACGTGACCACCACTCTTGTCTTTTCGATCATCTCGATCTCGACCTCCTCCTCGTCCGGTCTTTTGAAAATCTCTCTGTGACTCAGACCTCATCTTTGGGAAATTAGGACAAATATGCCTGCTCTCCCCACAATTAAAACAAACGGGGCAACTCTCGGTACACTGGCGAGCCATATGTCCCATCTTTCCACACTGGAAACAAACTGATGGAGGGTTTCGGGAATCACATTCTGCTGTGTGTTTTCGCCTACACTTCTTACACCATCTCTCCTCGTTCTTCTTGGGTTCACCACGAAATTGAGAACCCGTGGTAGTAGACCTCTGAGAAGTATCTCCAGCTTTACCTTCCCATTTTCTCTTGGATCCTCCTATTTCTCTTTCAGTTCTTCTTTCCTCTTCCTGTCTCTGTAATTCCCTTTCCATTGATCTTGCTGCTTCGGCAACTTGTTGAAAAGTAGTATATCTTGAACTTGGCAAATACTCTCGGATCTGGGTTTTAAACCCCATAAGTAACGATCCATCTTACGCTCCTCTGTATCAACTTGATGTTGTGCAAATCTTGCCTTCTCATTGAAATCCAGTGTGTATTGTTGCACTGTTCTCGACCCTTGTTGTAACTTCAAAAACTCTTCTTCTATTCCCTTCATAGCATTATTGGAACAGTCGTATTCAGTGAACTTCAACTTGAATTGTTCCCAGCTTAATGTATATGCCAAGCTCTCTCCTATCTCCATACACGTATTCTCCCACCAGAACTATGCATCCTCCTTTAACATATTTTTTGCAAACTCCACTTTATCCGCCTCGTCGCATTTACCGGTGCGGAACATCTTTTCAACATGTGTTTACCAATTCTTGGCTGCTATGGGATCATCCTTTCCATAAAATCATATGGTTTCCCTTTTGAAAAACATCGTAAGTGCACTTTCTCGTTTTCTCGGGCACTTTAGCTCCACTCACCTCAGTAAAGATCTATCCATGATCCTCTCTCTGCTCAGGCTGGATCGGGGTGGGTCCCGAAGTACCTCCAGTTGTAGCCTCCACTTGTGGTTTCAAGTAAGTTGGTAATATATCTTTGATTGCTTTTGCTACCTCAGCTGCAATCATCGCCTGCATATTACTCTGTATCTCGGGAAGTTGCTCTCCCTCGGGTTGATGCTCTTTACCCGAATCTCGTGATCCCGATTTATCTCTTGGTGGATCACCTCGTTCTTTTTCTTTTCCAGTGTTCATTTCAACTGAAAAAGAAAATCAACTCATTTAGCAGTCGCCACCATAATACTCAATATGGTGTATAATCAACTCTACTCGTATATCACCATAATACTCAATATGGTGTATAATCAACTCAATTTGTATGCCACCAAAATACTCAATATGGTTACATAATCAACTCATTGTGATACATCGCGGAGGATAGCTACTCGGGACTCCGTGGGACTTCTCTATCTCATTGGTTTAAGTCTAAACCCATCTCAAGGTTTAATTCTCTTAAACCAAAGCTCTGATACCAACTTGTAACACCCGATTCCTTAAATTTAGGATATACCAATTGTGTTAGTCAAACATAATATCATTAGAGGTATAATCCCAAATAGAGTAACAAGTTATAAAAGGTTGTCATCAAAAGCTTAGTTCAAGTCCTAAACTATTTACATCAACTGTTTACAACTATTAAACAAAACTGGGTTTACTTCATATTTCAAAACAACAAAAGTAAATCTATGTCAAAGTTTAAGTCCAAGTCTAGCTATCCATCCATATTCTGCTTCTCACGGTCACCGCTACCAGAACCTAACACAAATCACAATAACAAACAATTTATGAGCTTGAAAGCTCAGTGAGTAATTTAAGGTTAGTCGGATCGCATCATTCATCATCTCATTTGATTATATCTCAATGGACTATCTCAGTCCATAGTGTGTCATACACACTATTCCTCTTTCTTCCATATACTCAAAATTTGGTTATATTCAACCAAATCAAACATAGCTTACTTCTTATCTGTAAACAACATCATAATAAGGCATAATTATTTAATAATTAACTACTCACCTGATGTGGAATCGATATGTGGAACTCCTGTACCTCGTGTATGCTCCTGTCTAGCTTTAGTTGTAGCATAACAGCTCAATTTCATTACTCAAGTTAAAAACAATCTTAATCACACTCAATATTCATCATAATCAAAGAACTTGAATCATTGAAGCAAGTTAAAATCAAGAGATAGCAACAATATCAAAGTTGTAGCATTCAATTTCATCACTTAAACACATGTAACCCTAGAAATGCAATAATCAACACTTCTTTAGTTTGGGTCTCGAATTAGAACTCCCATACACACACTAATCCAAATAAACTCACGCTAATTCGTGTTAGTTGCAGGTGGTTCATCAAAACCACCTGGAACCATCTCAAATCAAACAACTCAACTGTTAAGATGAAACCAAAATTGAAGAGGATTACCTTCCAACCGTAAAGTATCAAGCTTTAGCTTAAATTCTTTTATTACAAGCCTCAATTTCGAGTTTAGAGGTTGGAGATTTATTTCCTAGGGTTTTAGAGAGGTTTTGGTCGAAGTGCTTATTTCCCAAAATGAAAAGAAATCAGCCTTTAAAAAGTAAATCTGCGCGTAACATTGCCCGTGTTAAAGTTAGACGGCCCGTGTTAAAGTTACACAGCCCGTGTAACTCACGGTATGAAAATGGAGTTTGGGCTGCAGAGCTACACGACCCGTGTCCATATTACACGACCCGTGCTGCACACTTTACACGACCCGTGTTTATATTACACGACTCGTGTAACTATCGGTATGCATTTGAGTTTTAGTCTACAGGCTTACACGACCCGTGTCAACAAGACATGACCGGTGTAACTCACGGTATGCTCAAAACAATCACAAGGGACTCCTACACGACCCGTGTAACTCTAACACGACCCATGTAACCTCTTTTTAGCATTTTTCAACCTCAAACTTCTTCCAAATGGAATTCTAACTACCCAAACTCATGCAAAAATTTAATTAATCCTAATTACACAAAAATTAACTCAAAATCTCTCAAATTTAATAACACGGTATTACAACCGCTCTCCTGGTCAGTCTAGTGTCGTTAGCCGAACGGGTTTGATAGAACCGATAAGCCTCTTAAAAGTATAATGCTATAATTGAAAGTACTAGAACCTTGAACAAAATCCTAATCTAGTTACTTTAGGTCAAAAATATGAATGAGTTGCTAATCCATGAAATTGCACATTGCACTTTGTGGAAGGTTGGTGGAGCGTGTGTGGTTAACCGACACGCCAACTGGGGTCCACAAAGAGTTGCAATGGGTTTCTCGATTTTACCATTATTGATGGAGCGTGTGTGGTTAACAGGCACGTCAATTAGAGATGGTAATTGATTTCGAGAGTACCGAGCTAATTTGCATGGTTATTTACATCCGGTTTGTGATCCTCGGCATCCCCGTCACAAACAGTGGAGCACATCCGAGATTAAACATGCCATTGAACCGTTCAATGAATCTCAACAAATCTAGGAATTTCATATGATGAAATCGATAAGTGTATTATCTACCTTAATGACCATTATGTTGTGATTACGACATCCCTCTTCACACCATAGTTGGGGTATTTTAGATCCTAGCCTTAATAAATAATAATTTGGGTAATTATTTAAAAGGATTAATTAAACTAATAAATTATGTTTATTGTAGATGTCTGAATCAAGTGTCTATTCTCCTCCCTCTCCTCCTTCACCCATTTCTGAGAGCATCAGAATGCACCTGCCAAATATGGAAACGCTGACTGGCCTTAACTGTAAAGAATGGCTTCGTAATTGGAGACTGGTTCTCGTTATTACTGGCAAGCTTCATCTCACCGAGTATTCGATCCCGGTTCCACCAGAACAAGTCATCATAAAGAGTTCTTATGATAAGCATAACTTCTTAGTTGATGAAACCGAAAAGATTCGTGACCTCATGTTATTAACCACTGACCCCGAGTTCCGCAAGGATTTTGAATCCTTTGGGCCATATGACTTAATACAATCGGTTGAGGAATAGTTCCAAAAACCAGTTGAAGAGGAACGAGCTAGGATCTTCAAACGACTTGCAGAGTGCAAGCTAAAAGAAGGAAGTAGCATCGATTCGCATGTTCTTCAGATTGAAGCTTACATAGGCGAATTGTACAAACTTCGTTATTCCATGAGTCAGGAGATGAGTGTTAACATTCTACTCGCTTTACTAACTAGTGCGTACGATCTGTTCATTCCGACGTATAGAAAGGAATACCAGAAAAGGGCTTTTATGGAAATGCGTCCACTATTGACTCTATACGAGTCACTCTTGGATAGGCATAGCTTCAATAGTCCAGCTACTTCTGGATTAAGTCCAGTGAAAAGACACAGCAAGAAACGATCCAGATCGTCTGGACATGTCTCAAACTGGGAATCCACAAAATTGGATACAGTCGCGGAAAGATTGGAAGACGCTCCAAAGTCAAAATCTTCTGAAAGCTCAGGTATATCTAAAAATCTCAAAAACTCATGTCCCATAATACCTTGATGCATAATGTGATAGTCACATTTTGGTTTGTATGCAGGGAATCAGTAAGGTACGGGACTCTGGCGCATAGGAGCACATTTGGATTGGATTCCAGCTCGTGCAGTTTTGAAGTTTAAATAGATATTAAAATATTGTTATTAGTCTTTAGATGCGTTTCGACATTGTCTATCATATATTACATTGTTCAAGGATTTTGTTTTAATAAAATTGTCAATTTTCTTTTAACACCTGTTGTTTGAAATATCCTTGAAATGTTGTATGAATGTGTTGAATGCATGATTAGTAATAATTTGAATATTGATAGATCAAAAGTGTTTGGATTCAGGAGTTGTGTCCCTCATGATTGTTAAGATAAATGTTATAAGAATCAATTCAACCAAAGGTCCAGTTGGACAGGACTTTAGAATCATTTAACTTAGAGTCTCATGATGAATTGAGTTCTTAGTTTGTCAAGAAATGAATCAACCAAAGATCCAGTTGGACACGACTTTGGAATTATTTGACATAGAGTCAGATGATGATTAAATTCTTTATAAAGCACATGTGGCAAGAAATGAATCACCCCGAAGATCCAGAGGATAGGATTTTGGAATCATTTGACTTAGAGTCAACTGAAGATTGCAAGTCTTGAACAGAGTTAACAAAGTCATAAGTTTACATAGAGATGTAAAAGACATTGATATTAGGAGCAACGGACACATCAGTTGCTGTGTATTGCTCGAATCTTCAAAAAAAAACACAATTGTTTGTACTTCACGATATTTGTCATTCGATATGACGAATATGGCTTCGCTTATCAGAATAAGCTATTAAATTGAAACCTTGAACAGTTCAAAGGAAGTACAAGATCCACAAAACCTGAGTGACAACATAAACTGGGAATATGTTTCACAATTCATTCTCTTCCAAGAACATTAATAGCTATAATGTGTCTTAGGAAAATGATGGAGCATTAGGTCGAAACAGTTCCATCCTCGATGTATGAGATACATTGTTAATTATTTTTCCGATAAATTAAATACCAAACTAGTCAGACCATAAAACCATATTCCGACCACACTCTAGACTAAGTATGTCTTGAAAACATTATCCTACTTACACATAGAAAGTCCAGGGTCTTGTAGTGTTCGTCTAAACCTCATGACTAGCCTGAACCTGATCAACAATGTCGTCTGGCTATCCCGCTATACCTGTAAAAGAAGATCTCTTTTAGAAAGAACTGATGTTCTAAGGAAACAGTGGGAGTTGGGACAGTCCTGAATGAGTTCAGGATTAGCCAAGTGAAAGAACCTTTAGTCATCACTAGGCTTGGAGCAGAAATCAGATTTTTGTTTCAACAACTGACATAATCTCCTCTTGACCAGTAGTATTGATCACCATCATAAGTAGTCATGATCGAGGTGACATACCATTTGGTGGTAAAACACTATTGTTGGTACGGATTAATAATCCGACTACTGGAAGCATTGGTGAGCCCGGTTGTGCCAATTAAGAGAACCTTAGAACGAGATACAGTCTATGTGGTAGTTTGATTGATTTTACACCTGGTCTAAAAACCAGTGGGAGTAATTGAATCATCAAAAGAAAGCAACATGGACAGAACGTACCTTCAGAACATCTGGTTGAGTGAGACGATACTCAGAGTCAAGTAATTGATTCCGAGAGAAGGAGTCTCAATAGAAGATGAAATCCAAAAGGATACAATATGGCACATTGTAAGTCGTTAGTGGAGCGCGTGTGGATCACCGGCACACTAATAGGGACTCAAAAAAGAGTATGCCAATACAAAGGTACATACGCCCAGGTTTACACCCTACGGGCATCTCGCAAGACAGGATATTCAGATTCTCAAAATATGCCAAAGGATTGGATTTTGAGAAAGGGCTGAAAGATTTCCATTAAGATGTCAGAAAGGTTTGGATTCTCAAAAGGTGCCAAAAGTTCTGGATTTTGTGAATAGTCCATAACCGTGTCAAACCCAGTGGGAGTATCGCTATTTTCTACTATCCCTATGTGGGTTACATATTGTATCTAGGAAACGTCTCTTTTCATTACAAGTTGTAATGACTTGGTGTTAAGAGACGGATCGCTATGAAAGACTTAATAGAGTTACGACATACTCAGGTGGTTGTAAACGTCTATGAGATAGATCGAAACTCTGCCAAGATGATATTGATGAGATTCAAGATGCGTAGCCCCGGAAAAGGAGTTTTCTATCATTGCAATGTCTGATTATTTGGCATGAGAGATATAAAGAAGGTGCAACATACTCACATAATCCATAGACATCTATCAGATAGATGGTATCATCAGTATAGACCTAGCCGTAGTAAGCATGATCTTGGTAAGATTCAAGATGCATGAGAAATAGTCTCTGAAAGGATATAGTCATTAAAAGTCATGACACTGAGATTATAAGCGAGCTCAAGATTATAAAAGGGTTTGGAATAAGATTAGATCGGATTCCACGAGCTTCTTGGATCGATCAGAAGTGTCATGAACATGTCCTGATGACTTTATGCTTAGAGCATAGTGAGTCAGATTCAGGATATGACCTGGCTGGGGATACTTAATAGATTCTGTACATACATGAGAAATCATTGGGAAATGATTGGGGTGAATGTTAATAGTAATTTGAAAAGAGTTTCAAGTAAGTAAAAGGACTTAATGGTTAAAGAATTTCGTTGGTATTCCGATGGAGCGTGTGTGGGTCACCGGCACATCGCAACACACTCGAAATAGTCTTAGGGTGCAGTCATGTAGACTAAAGATCCCAAGAACCATGGAAGGCCACAATACACAGAATGGAGATGTAAGTGAGAATGATAGTATATGACTAAATTGAGATATCATCGGATGAATGTCCGATTGGATAAAGTGTATAAATGTATGACATTTGGATACATAGAAAGAGTGAAAGGTCATATAGACATAGATACATAACATGAATTAAAAGTTTAAAAGAAATATAGAAACCGATAATAGTTTTATGAAGAATCCGACTTGGTGATTACCTCGTGGAGACTTGGTGATTAGCAAGAGTAGCTACCAGTCAGATTTTAAGTTTCGTTTTGCATGTTTCACTTCCCGAGTAATTTGATTATTCAAAGGTCTACAGTCGCTCATACTTTTAGGGAGTAAGTGTGAACCAAGACTGTCGTGAATTGGTGTGTAGATTGTCTAAGGAGTTAGACATTGTAGTAAGACTGCTACGACGTTCACGAGTACTTAGAAATAGAGATTTGAGTATTGGAAAAACCCGCACTCAATAGATTGCTTCATGGATTACATCACGAGCAATGTTGAGACGATAATATCCTATGATCTTGAAGCGGAGACATATGACTTGAAATTTGCGAGTCGGTTGTGCATTGATAATGCATAAACGCATCGGTAACTCGATGTTATAAAACGCATTGTTGTGTACGATTTTGACTAGTAAAGGACACAAGCATATGAGTCGAAGCTTATTCGTTCCTTAACCCTGATGGGAAGCAGATATCTGTAGGCCTCTCAATGATTTTGAAGTTGAATAAAGTACTGGCCAGCCTAGACTAAATTGATGTGTTCAATTAGAAGTTCTAAAGTCATAAGCAAAGTCGGAAATCGAGAAACAGAGTATCAGACAGAGATTGATCTCAATCTCTGTCTCGTGTCTGAAAATATCTTGTTGGACGAAGGATCATATGATCACTTATCTATGGACAGAACTGATTGGGTCAGAGTGTGGCAGCAGTTTCTAGGAAGCTGCAGGTTGTTTATTAATCAGAAGAAAAATTGAAGTCATAGACTTATCCAAGTAGGAGACTGTTGGATTAGGTGTCTAAGCCATGACTTATTATTTGTATTTATCTTATTAATAGAAGCAAATTCCATTTGGGTTGCCCTCATAGCAGGAGGATTCATGTAGAAGTCAGTAGAGAGAAAGGTTGATTTATTAAATGTTTAATAAATCAATAGAAATAAATATATAGTTTATTAATATATTAAAGTGTTAATATATTAATTAGAAACTATAATAATTAATTAGAAATTAATCTAGAAATAATTGGATTTAATTTGGAGATTAAATTAATTAATTAAAGGTGCATGGACTGGTTTGTATTTATTCAATAGTTGAATAAATGGCAAACCAGAAGCCAGGGGCCAAAGTTGGTGCCACCTAGGGGGCTTCCCTATAGGTTGGCAAAACCCTAATTAGGGTTTAAGAGATCTGGTCCAAATGGTCGACAGGCTTGCCCATTAAGGAGGCTCCTCTAGGGTTTTAGCTGTAACCCTAGGAGGCTATAAAAGGAACCTCCTGGCTCCCCTTGGCTTCCCTTTTCTGCGCCACTTTAGACTCTCTAGACACTCTGCTGATTTCTCTCCTCTATTGCTTGGGTGTGACACCATTTGAGGCAGGACATTTGTGATGCTGGCTTCAAGAACAAGATTCAAAGGTTCGTAATTCTTGTTTTGATCTTTAGAATTAAATGTTGGCCTTTAGGTTTTGTTATTATATGTTCATAGAAGAAAACATAGATCTTTCTTAGGGTTGCATGTGAACTTAGGAAATTTATGGTTCATTGATTGTATAAAACCCTTCAGCAACACCGTAGCTCAGAGTCCACTGCTCCTGTCTTGGCCATTCATCATGGTAACGCTAAGAAGAAATTTCTCATCCCAATGGAAAGGAAGGGCTGAGGTTGGACAGCCTGACCAATGATTTAAGAGAAAAGCTGACTCTGACACAACACCCACTAGTGACCCGAATGAGGCCATATGTTGACTACCAGCTGAAGGGACATTGGAAATGTGTTGCCCAATATACCTGAAGGATTTGAAGAATATCTAGGTCAAGGAGCTTGACACCATAGATGTATCTGACCTCCATAAAATATCAACTTCACATTTTTAATCGTTGATACAAGATGTGTTCATCACATATTCGTTGTATGCAGGGACTAATTGAGAGTAAGAAGTTGAAGCATAAGAGCTTGATCTGATCATGAGATACAGAAGCATTGTTGATGTTACAAGGATCAGGAGTTACAAACTCATGCTGATTAGTGGTGTTTAGTTAGATTATTAGATTTTGCTACTCGCCAGAATTGGCACAAAACATTGTTTCATATATGCCTTATTTAAAGGATAATTTTGTACCTTTCTCTTGATAATAAAATGGTGATTTTTTTCTTATAAACATGGTTGTTTTATTTCAAAATTTATACTTACAATGGCTTATACGAATATATCCTTTAGTAGTAATAATATAATCTTAAATGTTGACTCATCCAAAAGAGTGTTGGATAAATCATGTTTGTGGCATTGTCGCCTTGTCCATTAAACAAGAATTGCATCACCAAGGTCCTAGTGGACAGGACTTGGAGTCAGTTGACTTGGAGTCAGATGATGTATGCGAATCTTACTTACATGGAAGATGAAAAGAATGTCATTCACAAGAAATCCATGAAAGAGATAAGGATTTGTTGGAACTAATCAACACGGATGTTTGTGGACCGTTCAAATCTGCCACAATACCTGATGAGTAAGTATAGTCGTGTTTATTTGAATAAACGTTGGATAAAGGCTTTGAGGTGTTCAAAGAGTTTCGAAACGAAGTAGAGAATCAACTGGGCTATAATATTTAAGTATGGTATTCTACGAACATCTTAGGAGCTGTGAAATGGTTTCACAGGTTGTCTCCTCTAAGATCACCGCTGCAAAGTAGTGTATCTGAAAGGAGAAATCGAACATTTTTTGAAATGGTTCGATCCATGATGTGTCAATCTACACTTCCAAATTAAGTTTCAAAGGGTTATACCCTAGAATAAACGACCCGCATCTTAAACCTTGTACAAACTAAGTAGGTTGCATAAAAAGACAAAAACTTGATATGATCCAAAACTTTTTTTTAACTCCTTTTACAAAGAAAAAAAAGTTGTGCCCAAAAACAAAATGGGGGGAAATAAAAAAAATCACCTAATGAGATTGCGACAAGTATAGCAAAATTGGTGGGTGTCTCATTAAGATTACCATATTGCCCTTATTTATTTGTGTTAATCACCCACTAGTTTCAATTTTTAGTAAAATAACCCCCCAAACTTTTAACATGTATCAATTTTTTCACATTGAATCTTAGGTGGTGTTTGTTTTTGGAGAGGTAAAATCTCTTTTGTCTTTTTCCATGTCTGCGGAAGAAGATGTGGACCAAAAGTCTTTTTCTATGTCTTCGCTCTTCATAAAAAAAAATTGTTTGTTTTTAATGTCTTTTCGAAATCATTCATTCAAACATCAATTTTAGTTAAAATAAACCCGGGTGGGATGAGAGTGGGGTGGGTAGGTAGTGGTGGGTGGGGATTGGTGGTATGGGTAAGGGTGGGGTGGGTGAGGGTGGGGGTAGGGGTGGGTGGGCAGGCGTGGGGGTAGGGGTAGGGGTGTGTAGGGTGGGGTGGGTTGGGGTTAGAATGGGATGAGGTGAAGTATATTTGAAAAGTTTCGAAAAGAGGTTTGAAAAGCTAAAAAATTTGTCTTTTTGAAAAAGAGGTGAAAGAGTCTTTTTTAGATCTTTTGTCTTCTAGAAAACAAACGGTCTTTTTAAAAAACGTCTACCCTCCCGCAGATGTTTTAGAGGAAAAAGACTTTTTGGGAAAAAACAAACACCCCCTTAGTCACTTATTTTTCAAGATTAGAGGTTCAATTTTTAACTCGGGGTCCTCACCGAAATTTGAGTCTTCACCAGATCGGTTTTCTCTCTCTCTCTCTCTCTCTATATATATATATATATATATATATATATATATATATATATATATATATATATATATATATATATATATATATATATATATATATATATATATATATATATATATATATATATATATATATATATATATATATATATATATGCACACACAACACACAAGTCTCCCTACACGTATATCATATTTATGCGTAGATGAAACGCAAGTATCCCTACATGCATATCGCATTTATTTCACAAAATTTATTCATGTGAAATTTGTGGGGCTTTATATATTGTTTTGATTCTATTTCCCTTTTGTATATTTCAACATTAAGAAATTGATATGAAAAATCATCCGATGTTCACTTTTCTTCTTTATTTTCTTCTTGTTCTTCTTATGAGTTCTATGGCTAAAGGTAAACTATTAAATAGATTATGCTATATTGTGGGTATATATATATATATATATATATATATATATATATATATATATATATATATATATATATATATATATATATATATATATATATATATATATATATATATATATATATATATATATATATATATATATATATATATATATATATATATATATATATATATATATATATATGTGTGTGTGTGTGTGTGTGTGTGTGTGTTTCTACACATTGCAAAATTTTGAAAATGTACATATATACATTTCAAAAATATGCATATATTCACATCTTATGTATCTTTATGTTCTCAGAAGATATATAGTCCGATTCCGGTGAGGACACTTTTTTCGGTGAGGACTCGCGAGGACACCTTAAAAAAATTGAAAAAAAAATATAAAAAAATTACAAATCATAAAATCGAGAATAGTACTATATCATTATCAAACAAAAATTTGAATTTTTTTTTTGCATCATTGCAAAACGTAATGATGCAATTTTTCTGTTTTTATTTTGGATCATTATTTCATTATAAAAAAATAATTATCGAAAAGTGATTTTTTGAATCTTTTTTTCTCCGATATAGTACTATGATCCATTTTATTATTTATATTTTTTTATATTTGTTTTCAATTTTTTTAAGGTGTCCTTGCAAGTCCTCACTTTAAAAAGAATCGTCACCCAATCCTGATTATATATATATATATATATATATATATATATATATATATATATATATATATATATATATATATATATATATATATATATATATATATATATATATATATATATATGTATATTACAGTATCACATCCATAAAACATAACAATTATTGCTTCTAAAAGTTCACGTAGAAAATATTCAACCATCTATATTAACTAGATGATTAAATATCGAATATACTATTAACATTATGATTAATAAATATAGAACTTACCTATTTCAATATTTTTTTTATTACGAACTTTATGATTATTTAAAATATCAACCATTATTTGTAACGCGATTTATTAACTAATATACTTTTAACTATTATTATTGTTAGTTAATTAAAAACCATTTATTTTCAAAATTTTCAATTATTATAATAAATATTTTTTGGATATTTTTTAGTTAATTTGACATGTCGATTTAGCTTTTACATTTAAAACATTTAAACATTTTTATAATGTTTGGATATTTTTTAAGTTTATTTGATATTTAGATTTAACATGATATTTAAATTAACAAATCAATTGTACAATATTGATAATTCAAAAAGTATATCGTTAATATGATAATATCTTACATTACTAATATTTTTAAATAATTAATATATATATATATATATATATATATATATATATATATATATATATATATATATATATATATATATATATATATATATATATATATATATATATATATATATATATATATATATATATATATTAGGTTGAAAGTTGAAGAACTGGGGGTTTCAAATAAATATGGTGTAAGTAAAAATATTTTATTTATAATATTTAATAATAGATTAGATAGATTATGCTTTTAGCATTTGTCATGAAATATATTTTTTGATTAAAGGAGTGAGTTTGTGAAACAAAATATGGTAAAAGTAATAAATTTCTCATGATAATCGACCAAATATATGTTGTATTCGCAAACAAATATCTTAAATATGTTTTTTTATCTTTTTTATACTTAACAATATATTCTTTATACTTTGTTTTGATTATTTGTTATTAGAAGGTTACGATGCTTCATGTGCTACTAACTTAAGGAACAAAAAAAATATTGATGACTAAGTATTGTATTTCCGAATTAAAGGCCCAAGAGTATCCATTATGAGTTATGATAATGAGGTTTGAGTTCCAAAATCTAAAAGTCGTCCAAACATTTCATCATTACATGGAGTTTCAAAAATTTACTTCACTTTGTCATAGTGCTACTTTTTAATATCAATTGTATATTGTTGTTTATCAAATTCCTACACCAAAATTGTAAATGTTATGATATGCGGAGTGTGATATTTTTTAACATGTTTAATATAAATAAGCTTCAATATATCCCATTTTTTGTTAAAAAAAACTAAATTGCGATAAATTTATCAAGAATCAAAACTTGGTCTTTTAGTAGTAAAAACAATTTTCATCATATAATTTATATCATAACCTTATTCTTTTACCAATATTAGTAGATTTAATTCATAACCATTATCTTACAATTTTCATAAAATATATTATATTTTTCAATTTTTTATATTTAAAGAAAAAAATCATATTCAATGAATGAAAGTTTAATTCGATAATCTTTTTGATGCTCTACTTAAAACAAATCCCAATCCGACATCATGTCACTCTAAATGACAACATTCTTTTTTATGTGTATAGGTAGCACAAGTGGGATAAAAGAGTCTTTAAAAACAGGGAAGTGTTTTCCCCAAAAAAGTATCATCGATGGAAAGACTAAAGCCTGTTGTGTAACTACACATTGGTGTTATCCTTTTCTTGAAGATTGTGAAAGCAAATGCACTGCGGAAGAAGCGTCGACATGATTTTATAATAAATACAAAAAGTAAACTAATTTGAGTTAATTACAATAAGATCAAAATGTCTTTTGATTAGTCTCTTTGATTATAAAAATATGTTTAATACATTCCATACTTTTATAAACTTATATATAAAGAAACATTATGTGAAATGAATTTGGCAAAAGCAACAATGGTATAAAAAGTACAAATTGCTATAGTATTGCCTAGATAGTCTAGCTATGCTACAAATTATTTATGTTGCTAAATATGTAGATAAATTATGGTATTGTTTTAATCATATTATACCTTAGTTACCATTACCACTGCAAAACCTATCCAAACTGATAGTCAGGATTGAACAAAAGAAATATGACAATTATGAGCCACCATCAAACATTGTGGCCACACGTCACCATTTTTCCATGATATTTACTTGCCTTATTCGTAATGGTTATCATATTAGAAGACGATATATATAGACACAAGAATCCGATGTAGCAAAATTTGATTTATATGCCCACAAATATTCTACTATGTGTCTAAAAAGGTAAATAATATTTACATCAAAACGTTTTTGTGTCTATAAGTAGTTTATGGTTATAGTTTAATTATTTTTTGTGTCCAAAATGTAACTAATGGTTGAACTAAGTTGGTTTATATGTGTTTAAGTAGTTTAGGACTTATGTTTAATAGATTTTGCATGTCTAAAAGGAATCAATAGTTACCCACAAATGTTTTTTGTCTATAAGGAGTTTATCGTTATGGTTTAATTGATCTTCGTGTCTTAAAGGTAACCAATAGTTATAATAAACATTTTACGTGCCTGTAAATAGTTTATGGCTCAAGGTTAGTTGATTTTGCATATCCAAAAGGTAACCAATAGTTAAACTACTTTTTATATGTATATAAGTAGTTTATGGCTCAAGGTTAATTGATTTGTGTATCCAAAAGGTAACCAATAGTTATATTGAACGTTGTTTTTGTACACAAGTAACTTATGGCTACGGTTCAATTGTGTTTGAGTGTCTAATAGGTAAACAATAGGTATATTGAATTCTGTTTATGCGTTTCTAAGTAGTTTATTGTTATAAAATAATTGATTTTTAGTTTCCGAAGAGTAACCAATATTTACATTATTTTATGTACTTACAAGGGTCTATGGTTATAGTTAACTAATTTTTCACTTCCAAAACGTAACAAATTGATGCATTGAAATTTTTATGTGTCTATAAGCAATTTGTGATACTATTTAATTACTTTTGTGTGTCTAAAAGAAAATTAATGCTTACACCAAAACTTTTATTTATGTGTTTATATATGTAGTTTACGGTTATGTTATAATTTATTTTACGTTTCTCAAATGTAGCCAATACCTACTTCAAAATGTTTGTGTTTATATTATGGTCTAATTTATTTTGCATGCACAATATGTAACCAATCTATACATTATATAAAGAAAATTTGATTTCTTAATTTAAGAGGTTCAAAATATTATGCCTAAAATGCAAGTTATCACAGCATTGAAAATTTCCAATCCCCCTAATACGATAAATCACACCAAACTTCCCCCAAGTTTTACGACTATATCTCCACCATCTTTAAAATTTCATTCGGCCAACAAACTCAAACCCTATATGCACGCCTCACCAACAAGAGCAACCTACTTCCACCACCGGAACCCTTGATTAGCCACCGTTGTCAAAGTGGATCACACGCTACCAAGCTATATCAGCAGCAGCGAGACGTGTTTATTTTATACTTATCTTGTTCATAGTTATCTTTGTTATAGTTGGAGTTATCCCTGATTTATAGGGATACTCCATATATGTAGTTTAACCCTAGTATAAATAATAGCGGCTAGGGTTCTTGTAATGTACTGATATACAATTATCAAGATCTCTATTTGAGATCAATATATCATTTTTCTGTGTGAAATACTTGTGTTGTTGTGTGTTCATTCCTTCATACGTTCTAACAACAGGTATGTTTCCTTACCACACAAGAATATGTCTTCCTCTTTTTCATCTACCTCTAGAAATAGGATCGCTCCCTTCGACTCCAACAACTTTGCTATGTGGAAAAGAAAAGCTCTAATGGTTCTTGAAACCATGGATTACCACATGCCAGAAATCCTCAAGGATGGTCCTTACACTCCAACATTCCTTGTTACTAAGGACGGTGTCCTGGATGAAAGAAAGAAGACACATGTCCATGAATACACCAATGATAAGAGACTGGTGAATCTCAACATACGTGCCAGGACAGCCATCGGAAAATATTTGGTATCTTGACAATGGATGCTCTCATCATAAGACTGGATACAAGTCTCTACTAGATTATTTTGTCAAGAAGGAAGACCATGTGGTTACATATGGTGACAAAAGCAAAGGTCACACGAAAGGATACGACACCATTCATTGTAAATCTATACAATTTTCTAATGTTTCTTATATTTAAGGTTTAATGCACAATCGTATTTCGATCAGCCAACTGTGTGATGCTGACTATGAAGTCCTGTTCAACAAAAGGGAAGGAAATATTCTTGATGCTGCCAAACAAGTCGTTCTCACTGCCAAAAGATGCGTTAACATTTATATCTTGGATATGTTCTCAACGTATCAGTCACTGAAGAGGTGTTTCTTTTTTTGTGCTCACTCTCATGTCAACTAGCTTTGGCACAAAAGATTTTCTTATCTAGATTTCAAGAATATTTCTAAGATCTCAAATCATCAGCTCGTTTGTGCCCTTCCGAAAATAAACTTTGTCTCTCCTTTCAGTGTGCTGAATATGGACCTCTTTAGACCTGTTAATGTTGCTTCTCTCGCTAGAAAGAAGTATTCTCTAGTTATTGTTGATGAGTTCACTCGCTACATATGGGTCATGTTCCTGAGAAACAAGAGCACTGCTGCCCCTGAGATCATCTCCCTCATCAGGCAATCAGTAGTTCTATTCGATCACAAAGTTAAGCAGCTGAGAAGCGATCATGGTACTGAGTTCAGAAATCAGACTCTTGAGTCATTTTGTGAAGAAAAAGGCATTCTTCAAAACTTCTTAGATGTTCAAACTCCTGAGCAAAATGGTGTGGCTGAAAGAAGAAATCGTACACTGATTGAAGTTGGAAGAACCATGGTTGTTGATGCTGGTCTTCCTCTCTCATTCTGGGCTGAAGCTGTGAATACTGCCTGCTACACTCAAAATCAGTCAATCATCGTAAAAAGGCATGGAAAGACAGCGTATGGGATACTCAAAGGTTGTAAGCCTGATATTTCATGTTTTCATGCTTTTGGTTGTGCTTGTTTTATCTTGAAACAAGGTGAGCAATAGTCAAAATTTGAAACCAAAGACGATGGCATTTTTCTGGGATACTCTTCAATTTCAAAGGCTTTCAGGGTCTTCAATGTGATGAAAAGAAAAGTGATCGAGTCTGCTTATGTTCACTTCAATAAATCAACCTTTCCCCATCAGCATGAAGTTTACGAGCATTCCATCTTAGAAGAATTACACTCTCCCATTTCCTCAACATCTCTCGATTCTCCAGTGGTTCCACTTGTTCCCTCTTCACCTGATGGTCCTCTCTCCGCTGAGGATCACACATCCATTGATGATTCCTCACCACCTGAAAATCCTTCAATTCCTGAGTCTCATCTAGAAGTTATAGAACTGAATAATGATGCAGAAGCTGAATCTAGCTCTCAACCTCCTAGAAATGTTAAAGAGCATCCCATCTCTCAAGTCATTGGGGATATGTCATCAGGGGTTCGTACTTAAAGACAAGTATCCAACAATTTCTGTCTTTATGTCAACTTTGTCTCTCTAATGGAACCTAAGAAAGTGGATGATGCCTTAAAAGATGCTGACTGGATCAAGGCGATGCAGGATTAGTTGCACGAATTGTAGAGACATAAAGTGTGGAATTTGGTTCCTCGTCCTCAGGGCAAGACTGCCATTGGTACATGCTGGGTGTTCTGAAACAAAATGGATGAAAACGGAATTGTGATCAGGAATAAGGCTCGACTGGTTGCTCAATGTTTTACTCATCTGGAAGGGCTTGACTATGATCAGACTTTTGACCCTATTGCTCACCTTGAAGCTATCCGACTATTTATTGCCTATGCCTCATTCATGAAGTTGAAGGTATATCAAATGGATGTTAAGAAAACTTTTCTCCATGGAGATCTTCCACAAGAAGTGTATCTCAAGCAGCCTCCAGGATTTCTAAATGAAGATTTCTCTGATCATGTGTATCATCTCGCAAAGGCAATGTATGGACTGAAGCAGGAGCCAAGGGCATGGTATGACACCCTGACTGCCTATCTCCTGAAAAAAGGGTATAATCGAGGTGCTATTGATAACACCTTGTTCATCAAGAAAATTGGAGATGACATCATTCTTTCTCAAGTCTACGTAAATGATATCATCTTTGGGTCAACCAACGACAAACTGATTGAAGAGTTTGCCGCTGTAATGTCCTCAAATTTTGAAATAAGCATGATGGGTGAGTTGTCCTTCTTCTTGGGTCTTCAACTAAAACAATTCTCTCAGGGCATCTTCATCAGCCAAAGCAAGTATGTACAGGATATGCTAAGAAATTTTCATTCACTGACTGCAAACCAGCGAAGACTCCCATGAGCACCTCTGCTCATCTCTCAATTGATCCTTCTGGTGCTGATGTAAACGCCTCTCTAGATAGAGGCATGATCGGTTCTTTGCTCTATCTCACTGCCAATCGTCTTGATATCGTTTTTGCCACCAGCATGTGTGCTCGCTTTCAAGCCTGTCCACAGGAGTCTAACCTTAATGCTATGAAAAAAAATTCCACTATCTCAAGCATACTACTTCTCTTGGACTTTGGTATCCCTGTGAGTCAAACTTCGACTTAGTTGGTTTCATTGACTCTGATTTTGCAGGATGCTCCTTAGATCGGAAAACTACTTTAGGTGGATGTCAGCTGCTGGGAAATCGCCTTATTAGTTGGTCAAGCAAGATGCAGACATCAGTGGTATGTTCAACAGCTGAAGCGAAGTATGTCGCTGCGGGTAGATATTGTGCCCAAGTACTATGGATTCAAAATCAGTTGATGGACTATGCGTTCTTCTTCACTTAGAAACCCATCTGCTGTGACAACACTAGTGCTATTCTCATATCTCAGAATCCTATCCAGCAGTCAAAGACCAAGCATATCGACATCAGGCATCATTTCATTCGTGACATCATTCAAATGGAGTAGATTGAGCTGATGTACATTCCTACAGAACAACTAGCTGATATTTTCACAAAGCCTTTGGATGAGCATAAGTTGTTATTTTTCATCAATGAATTGGGGATGATTTCACAATAGTGTGTTTTTGTTTGTTTGCTGGTTTTTTTTCGTTAAATCATTAAAACATTTTATTCGTAATGGTGATGACAGTTTCTAACGCTTATAATACTGAAATAGAGATGGATTTCCTAATGTAAAAATTTAACTAATTCTTAGCTCAGTACTGTCACAAAAGATCTCCTGATGTGCCTCCTCAAGTCACACCAAAAACTCAAAATCGTCCATGGCCACCACCCTCGCCTATACCACTCCCCATGGTACTTCTACTATTAATGGACGTCATGTACCACTCCTATCTAGTCTACAACCCTGACACCTACTGTCCCTAGAAGCATGCTGCTGTATGTGACTAAGCCTCGTTACTCAGTGGCAAGACCAGCCCTGAGATGTTAAAGAGCCACTCACTCCCATCAATGTTCCAGAATTTTCTATTCACTGATGCGGGACTTCCCGGTCATACTGATAAACATATTTTCAGGCCTGAGTGAATGTTTTTTGTTCATCCAGCCCTTGTCCCTAGATGCATGCCGCCGTATGCCAAGTCTTATGTCTAGCTGAGACACTAAGCACCAACCTGTCTTATCAGCTGATCACAAGAATCAGCTGATACTATATTGTCTGAACCTGTTAAGACAAAGGGTGAGCCGAAGCAACTCACCCCTCTACATACTGAAGCATAGTCTTAAGTGTATGAAGCAATGACTAGTCCTTAAGTCAGGGGTGCTGGTCCACTGACGCTGAGATTAAACTTTTGCTTTCGCTATTTATCTAACTTATCTCAGCCTCAGATTGTAACCGTTGATGTGTGCCACCTGTCCCTGACATTTCAGCACAATCATCACACACGATCTTTTCCCGATCTTCTTGCCTACCTTTTCGCCTCCCACCATTATCTTTCAAATATTTGCATATATTTCAAATAAACCCTGTTATCCCCACGGAAACACTCTCTCTTCTCCGAAAACCTATCAAAAACCATAAAAAGCTCTTCTGTAATTCCATGGCTGTCGTGTTCGAGTTTTCTCCTCTTAATGATCTTTTCAAAGCTGAATCTAGTCCGACTTCATCGATTCACACAAAAAATGTTGACGCTATTTTCAACATTCCCGCCAAGCTAAAGGATAAGGGTTTCAAAGCCTTTGTAGATTTCTCGAAAGGACCCTCTGAAATTTGCAATCTCCGGCATACCTAAAGCATTCCATCCTTCTGACATTGCTGAGTTTTGGTACATCTGCGACTTTTATTCAAACTCCTCCTCCATCATCAGAACCATCCTCAATGGGTCTGAAGAAGTGGTTCTTACTGTCGATTCGTTCAGACGGTGATTGCATCTTCAAAACTCTATGCCCTTCACTGCTCTTCCTCTGAAGACGATACCAGGTCAGTTGTTTATCTCCTTGGGTTCGATCTCTCTCTTGCAGGTAAGAGAGATGCAGATAAAGTGGTACTTCGCCAATGTTTTCTCGCGGGATGGAAATTTCTTACTGGGATCATTGGCTGATGTCTTAGGTACAAGCTAAGCAGTCTCGATCAACTAAACCTCTATGAGCTTCGTATTCTCTATAGCATGGTCCGTAACAAGAACTTTGACTTTGCCTAGTTGATTTTTGATTACCTGAGTCCTCAAATTCTAATGATTCTAAATATGAGGACTCCTCTTCTGCTGAGTCCTCAAATTCTACTGCCAGAACCGCAAACATGTCTTCTAGTGATGACGATTCACCCATCAACAGCCTTGCCGCATTAGAAGAAGTCACTCAGGCCCCGATTAATATCTCTCAGGTTTGTGGCATCACCTCTCCACATCATGGCAGTTTACACATCCGTTTCTCATCAACATCTCCATAATGTGAACCTTCCATTGAGGCAATGGAGACTGATCCTCCTTCTCCAACACGTCCTGGTAATCCTCCACCTCCACCTTCTCCTGCTGATGATGCCAAAAGGGGGAGAATTATGACGATGTCACTGTCGACTCTAATCCTTCCTCTGAAAGTCAAGAATTTGAAGGAGGTCCTCACCTGTAGCTACCGGATGCCCCTACTGCTCAGGGGAGCAACTAAATGCTCTTTAACTTACGGTGTTTGAAGATAGTTTCCTTAATTTCGGTGTTCCTAACTATCCGCCTCAGCCTAATCGTGTTGCTACACACTCATCTCTTGCTGAGGGGGAACAATAGTTAAAAGATGATTCTGATGCTGAGCGGGAGCAAGGGTCAGATGATAAAAGGTGTTTACTTGAAAAAGGAGTGGTAAATGAAAGTGAAGATGAGGAAGGTCTATTTGACTTGCCTTATCTTGTTGATCTAATCGTTGTGCTTTACCCTGGTCAGTCTTTTCCTGATGACGATCAAGGTCCTTCAGTTCCTACCGCCGACCACCTGTTTGCTGAGATTCCAGAAGATAATGTCCTCATAGTTCATAAAATAATGCGATCTGCTGAGTCATCTTCAGCTACAGAGTCCTCCAAACGACAAAAGATTTCTCCTTCTATTCTACAAATGACTGAAGAATGGTGCATATCAGTAGAACAGGTAGAAGAACTTGCTGCTGAGGATAACTTAGTTGTGAGAAATCGTATCATCTCTCTGAAAGATGATCAAATTGCTTAGCAGCTAGTTCAAAAAGTAGGTGGACTAGATCAGCAACAGGGTCTTATGAGTCACTTTGACTCAATTGCTGAGAAAAGAAAAAGAGCTGATAGTCTAGCTGAAAGTGTTAACCGCCGGATTGACCTTGCAAAATATGCTGATGTGTTCATTAGAAGGCACTCAGTGTATCCCATCTTGAGAGTTGGATATTCGAAAAATAAAGGTGAAAAGATCCTTATACTGCATCTGAAAAGAAAGGACAAAGACAGGTTAATTCCTGAACAAGTGCTCATCTCTGGAGTGGCAAAATACGGTTACACTGATGGTGTTCTGCTGAAGCACTCAAACTTATTCAAAGACCTGTACATGGAATGTTCTACGAAGACTCTGGTGGAAGAATGTGCTTCATGTGAACCTCCGATTTACCAAAAGCTTCAACTGATCATCTCTTCCTTCTCTGGTGTGAGTGCATAAATATTGAAAGTGTTGAGGGTTTCCATCTCTTGATTTCTCACGAGCTGAAGAAGAGACAACCTCAGCACCATCAAATACCTCAAGCAATGCCCAGCCACGCAGACCTTCAGCGATAGATGTAGGATATTTTTTTCTTTGTCATCGGTTCTTTTACAACCGTTGATTTTTGCATGTTCATAGGTTCTCATATATATAACAGTCAAATAGTCAACTATCACAAATGAGCACTCTTCTTTCTTGCGCCATGATCCCATGAAATATTTGGTTATATTTGGATGTCATTGTATACTTTTGATCTTACCTGGTGTGATTGGCTTTTTTTTACAGTAATCAAGCCAATATTTTCTATGTTGTATTTCTGTGGGAGAAATTTTTTAAGTTTATATCTTGGGAGAAAGGTATTTTCCTTGTGATAAAATAAGTGGGTGGGACTAATTATATATTTTTAAATATATGGTTTTCTATTGTTGCAGGTACAAGTTGTGTGGGCGATTAATCCAGTGCCAAAACGGAGGGAAGATGTTAATAAAAAAACAGATGGAAGATGTTAAGAAAAATAAGCTTACTACATCAGAACAAATCAATAATTGCTAAGATGCCTTGTATTCATTGTAGTTACTATTTTATCCATTGTTGTATTGTGATGTAATAATTGTGTTTTGGACAACGGTTGGTATCCTTATTGTGGTCAATGTTTTTACATGAAAGAATTGATGGCGTAACTTCATTTGATCATTTAACAATGATATTTTAGTTCGAGTAAATTTCATTTGCAACTAATCAAGTGTATTTCTCATTTTTTCTTGAGAGTGTTTTTTAGTCATGTTTCAACTAATCATGTTTCACTGCATTGCGCGGGTCCACTACTAGTATATATATGTGTGTGTGTATATATATATATATATATATATATATATATATATATATATATATATATATATATATATATATATATATATATATATATATATATATATATATATATATATATATATATATATATATATATATATATAGATATATATATATATTGTTAGATTAAGGTGTCTAAGCCATAACTGTAATTGATATAAGTACTTGAATTGATAGCAGCATAGTTCTTTTGGGTTGCCCTCAAACCTAGAAATGAACATGATAACTTATAGTGAGAGAGCGATTGATTAATTAAAATATTATGAGGATAATATATTAAATAGAAAATAGTAATATTTATTTAATTATTAATCAGTAATTAATTGGGATTAAGTTTGGGATTAATTAGATTAATTAAAAGTACAGGGACTGAATTGTACTTGTTCAATAGTTGAGCAATAGATAAATATGTATATATATGTTGGACAAAATTTAAAGGATTTATATCCTTATAATTTCGAAAATAAATATATCGATACAAGTATTATTTATGGAAATGATAAGGAGTTTGAATTATATGATAAAAGGCTTATCATATCATAAATCAAATAAGGTAGTGTATAAGGCTTATCACTTATTATTCTGGGGCTATAAATAGGTAGCCCCAGCACCCATATTCTGCGCCAATTTTAAGGGATCTTCCCTCCTCTCTCTGGTTTTCCTACTTGCTGGTATTTTGGGTGTGAGCCATTAGAGGCACGAAATTTGTGGTGCTTGCTTCCAAGAGATCAAAAAAGGTATGTGGTTCTAAACCTTCTTAGAATTTTCGATATATACCTTTGCATGTTCTTAGTTATAGATTCAATTAGAGAAAACATAGATTCATAGGTTGCATGTGAACTTAAAAGTTTTAAGTTTATTTGTCTGCCTATTCTCCATCAGTGGTATCAGAGCTTTGTTTGTTTTCTATTGTACGACTATAATTATAGAATTGATCTTAGGGTTTAATGGAATTAAACCCTTTGCCTCCATGATGTCGACTTGGGCTAGGGTTTTAGAAACCCTAGCCTCCACCCCATAATTTTCGAAAATATGCTAGGATATCCTAGGTTTTTCTATTTTTGGTAATTATGATTAATTAATAAATGGAAACCCTTACCCTTATTTTTGGAAAACTTAGTGGGCAAGGATTAGGCTTAAATTAATTGGATTACTTTAATTTGATAATCCTTATTTGTTTTAATTCATTTAATTAATTGTTAATTAAAAGACATACATTAAATCAATTTAGGTTTAATTTTAAATTTGAGTTAAATTGTTTAATTTGGAAAATTTAAAAAGATAAACCAAGTATTTTAAAATGTTTAAAATACATCTTATATATATTATTATTAAAAAGTTAATATTTATATGTATAAGAATTAGTCAGTGAAATCGTTAGTATGCCTCATTCACGAAGCTGATCTATAAAGGGGGTATAATGAAACTGTCTATAAAATGGCGGTTGAATGGGTATCCACTCTCACCTACCGCTTCCTTGATCAGTGGAGGGTTGTTAGCATAACGAATTTGATAGGACAACCTAATCTCATTAAAAGTATAATGCTATTAGATAAAGTACTAGAACCTTTAATAAAATCCCAAATCTAGTTACTTTAGAAAATGTGAAAAGTATGCTAACCCATGAAATTGCATATTACACTTTATGACTTGTTAGTGGAGCGTGTGCGGTTTACCGGCACACTAATAGGGACTTGTAAAGAGTGGTAATGGGTATCTCATAAATTATCATTGTTGATGGAGCGCGTGAGACTTACCGGCACATCAATTGAGATGATAAATGACATTGAGGTTACCAAGCACATTTGCATGGTTATTCACATCTTGTTTGTGATCCACGACATCCCAGTCACAAATGGAAGAGCATAACCTGAGATTAAACATGCCATTGACCTCGGTCATAGAATCTCACAGATCTAGGAATTTCATAGAGACTGAAATTGATAAAAGTATATCTACCTTAATGACCATTATGTTGTGATTACGGCATCCCTCTTCACACCATAGTTGGGAGATTTTGGGTCCTAGCCTTGTTAAATAATAATTAGGTAATTATTTAAAAGGATTAAAAATAAACTAAAAAATTCTGATTTTATAGATGTTTAAAGCTAGTGTCAGTTCTCCTCCTTCTCCTCCATCACCCATTTCTTAGAGCTTCAGATTATATCTGTTGAATATGGATAAGCTGACTGGCCTGAACTATGTGGAATGGTTTCGCCAATGGAAACTGGTTATGAGTTATGAAGGCAAGCCATATCTGATTGTGTGTCCGCTCCCCGTTCTACCAAAGCATGGCATCACACAGCAACTTTGTTATGAGCATGACTTCTTGATTGATGAATTCGAGGAAGTTTGTAGCCTCATGCTGTTGACCATTGACCCTGACATCCGTAGGGATTTTGAATTCATGGGGCCATATGAGTTAACACGCCTGGTTGTGGAAAAGTTCTGAGAACTGCTTGAAAAAGAACAAACTAGGATCTTCAAGGAACTTGAAGGGTGCATGCTAAAACAAGGAAGTAGCGTCGGTCTGCATGTTCTCAATATTGAGGGATACATAGGCGAACTGTATAAACTTGGTCACCCTATGAATTATGATTTTAGCACCAACATCATACTCGACTCGCTGACTAGCTGGTACGATCTGTTCATCCAGATGTACAGGAAGGGAAACCAGGACAAGACTATCATGTAAATGCATTCAATGTTTAATCTATACGAGTCGTTCATAGAGATGCATAGTTCCACTGATTCAACTATTTCGGGATTGAGTCCGGTGATGAGACACATCAAGAAACAGTCTAGGTTGTCTGTAGGACCAGTTCTGAGATGCCTTAAGTTGGGAATCCACATGGTCGGATGCAGTCACAGAAAGATTGGAAGATGCTCCAAAGCCAAAACGTTTGGCAACTCAGGTATATCTAAAAACTCAAAACTCTTGATCCTTAATTCCTTGATACAAGATGTGTTTCTCACATTTGATCTGTATGGAGGGACTCGGTAGGATGCAGGACATTGATGCGTAGGAGCACATTCGGATTGGATCATGAGCTCGTGTAGTTTTCATGTTTAGTTAGATATTTTATTTTGTTATTAGCTAGTAGATGCACATTGTTTTCATATCTTACATTGTTTGAGGATATTTATGATTGATTAAAGGGTTGACTTTTCTTTGATAAACATGGTTGTTTAAATTATCCTTGCAATGTTGTATTAATGTGTTAATAGCATAAATAGTAATAACTTGAATGTTGATGCATCCAAAGTGTGTTGGATTTATGAATTGTGTTTTTTATGATTGGTAAAGTTAAATTTTAATAAGAATCACTTCAACCAAAGGTCCAGGTGGACAGGACTTTAGAATCATTTGACTTGGAGTCACATGATGAATAGAGTTCTTAATAAAATTAATTGTTTCAAAAAATGAATCACCCAAAGATCCAATGGATCGGATTTTGGAATCAGTTGACTTAGAGTCAGGTGATGAATTCATATCTTGAACAAATTAACAAAGTCATAAATTTACATGGAGATGTAAAAGACATTAAGATTATGAGAATCGGACACATTAGTCATTGTGAATTGCTCGAATCTACAAATAAAACACAATCAGTTATACTTTATAATATTTGCCAATCAGTATGACAAATATGACTTCGCTTATCAGAATAAGCGATTGATTAAAACCTTGAACTATTTAAGGACTACAAAGGAAGTATAAGATCAATAAAATCTGAGTGAAAACATAAACTAAGAAAATGTTTCACAATTCTTCCTCTTCCAAGAACATTAAATGGTTATAATGTGTCTTAGGGAAGAAGGTCGAGCATCGGTCGAAATAGTTCGATCCTGGATGTATTAGATACACTTCCAATCAATTTCACTAAATTAGATATTCAACTAGTCAAACCATAAAAGCATATGCGAACCACATCTTAGACTAAGTAGGTTGTACAGACACCATCTGAAGTGTAAAGCATGGTTCACCCCTACTTGTACCAGGAGGGTCCAGGGTCATGTAGCATTTGTACGAACCTCATAACTAGCCTCAACCTGATCAACAGTGTCGTTCCATTGGCCATCCCACAAGTGCCTACGAAAGAAGAGTCCTTTTAGAAAGAGCTCATATTCTAAGGAACTAGTGGGAGTAAGAGTGATCCTGAAGGAGTTCAAGGATTAGCCAAGTGAAAGAACCTCTAGTCAATTGTAGGACTAGACCAGGGATCGGATACCTGTAAAAGCTGACATACTCTTCTTTTCAATAACCCAGTAGTGTAGGTCACCGTCATGAGGTGTTATGATTTGGGTGACATACCGATTAGTGGTAAAACACTAAGTTGGTACGGATAAGGAATCCTGCTACTTGGAAGCATTGGTGAGCCCGGTTGCTACAGAACCTAAAGGTGAGACTCGGTCTATGTGATAATTTGACTGGTTTTACACCTGGCCTAAAGAACCAGTGGGAGTAATTGAATCATCAAAAGAAAGCAACATAGATTGAAATATACTTATATTCGAAGGAAGAATAGTTGAGTGAGGCGATACTCAGAGTCATATGATTGACTTTGAGAGAAACGCTCTCAACAGAACTGAAATGAATATGAAGGGATATTGTTTGCTATAACTGCACTTTGTGAGTCATAGCAAGATTGGATGATCTGAACCGCTTTCCTTAAATGGAAAACACAAGGGTTACATGTAAGACACAGCCAAAGGGGTTTAGAACATGCCGATATATCCAAACAGAAAACTACATGGCCCCATGTAACACCCGGCTTTCAATATAAATATACCCATTTATTTTCCACACTTTAACACATATTTTATTCAACAAAATATTATACAGGGTATATATTACAAGAAAAAGGTACAAGTGGTATCTCCCCAAAGCCGGGCTGCTACGGTCATCAGTTCTAACCCCGAATTAGATCCTTCCCTTTAGTAGGGTCTACAGCACCTGCACAATTAGTATCAACAAGGATGAGCTTTACAAGCTCAGTGAATAATCGATAAGTGTTATAACAACATTAAATTTTCAGCTTCCACATCATATCACAGCCCCCTGTGATACCGAGTCTCAAGGACTCAACGTACACCTGTTGAATGTGTGATAAAACTGCCAGCCAAGTAGGCCATCACAACATTTGTATGTGGTCCCACCACAATTACTACTAATTCGATCGTCACAGCATATATGTGGTCTCAACCACAATTACCGAGTATGTGACCCCACAGAAAGATGGTCCCAATCACAATAACCGATAATGTGGCCCCACAGTAAAAGTAACACTTAGGGATAGATTACTCACATTGATTTTTGGTATACGGTATCTGGTTATTCCTGCCTTCTTACACCCACTATAACTGCTTGGTTTGTACCTATATATTTGTTTATAGGTGAACTACTATTTCAACCGGCATTACTACGGATCATACTATCACTCTGCTTTATATTCTCTATAATTCCAATATGATACCTCGTGATTTATCAAATAAAGAACGGCCAGGTAGAAGATCAGATGGGGTGGCAGGATCCTTTCAGCATTTTAGCCTTTCGGAAAATCCAACAACCAGATCCCATGTAATCGGCCTAGGCACCGTTCTCGTAAGTAAATCATTGGGCATTATTCTTGGAATTACGAATAGTATATAACTTCCACATATAATAGTTTAACACTTTATAAACTATTAAAGAAATAAAGTAGCGATTACTCACTTAGTATTGTCGCTGGCTCGTTCCCTGTTCAACTCTTCCGACAACTCTCGAGCACTTCGCTACAAGCTATCGCTCGTTCCTTACCTTTCCCGACCTATTTTTCTCACCAGAACACTCCCGGATATCGTAAGGTTGTTTGGTGTTTGTTGTGGTTTGAAATGAAGAGGTTGGGCCTCTATTTACAGGGCTCAAAAACACTATTCACGACGTCATCACGACATCAGCGACACTATTCACGACGTCATCATGACGTCATCACGACATCATCGTCGATGTCATCACGAGGTAAGCGCTTACTTCATCTCTCGGTTACTATTCACGCGGAGTTACTATTCACACCGGAGTTACTATTCACGCCGGAGTTACTATTCATTTTTTTTTTTTTTTTTTTTGGAAAACCGTCGTTACAAGTTCTCCCCCCCTTTATAAGATTCCGTCCCCGGAATCAAGCAAACAATTGGGGGTACTTCGCCTTCATTTCCTCTTCGGCTTCCCAAGTTACATCCGAGCCCTTGTGATATCGCCACTGTACTTTTACCATATTAATCTTCTTGTTCCGTAGCTGTCTCACCTTGCGGTCTAAAATCTTTTCTGGCTGCTCTGGATACCTCAGCTTTTCATCTATTTCAATTTTAGGTAAAGGCACTCGTTGGGACTCGTCAAACAGAGTCTTTCTCAAATGCGACACATGGAAGACGTTGTGAATGCCTCTTAGCTCCTCAGGTAGCTCTAACCGGTAGGCTACAGCTCCCACCCTTTGTAATACCCGGAACGGGCCAATAAAGCGAGGACTCATCTTACCTTTCTTTCCAAAACGAATCAGACCCTTCCACGGGGAAACCTTAAGCATCACCATATCGCCAACCTGAAACTCTATAGGTTTCAATCGACGATCAGCATACTGCTTTTGGCGGTTTTGAGCAACCTTCAAATGTTCTCGAATTTCTCGAATTTTCTCCTCGGTTTGAGCTACAATCTCGGGTCCAGCTAACGGCTTTTCCCCTAACTCTGTCCAACATGTCGGAGTACGACATGGTGCTCCATACAATGCCTCGTATGGCGCCATCTGAATGCTAGAATGATAGTTATTATTATATGCGAATTCCACCAAAGGCAAGTGATCCTCCCAGCTTCCACCAAAATCTATAACACAGGCACGAAGCATATCCTCCAATGTCTGAATAGTCCTTTCACTCTGTCCATCAGTCTAAGGATGGTAAGCAGTACTCATTAAAACTTTCGATCCAAACTGCTTTTGGAAGCTCTGCCAAAACCCAGACATAAATCGACTATCTCGGTCGGATATAATGGAGGATGGTACCCCGTGTCTACAGACTACTTCATCAATATAGATTCTGGCTAATTTGCTAACTTTATAATCTTCACGTATGGGTATGAACTGAGCGGATTTGGTCAGTCGATCCACGATCACCCATATTGCATCGTGTCCTCGTGGCGTCCGAGGAAGTTTTGTCACAAAGTCCATAGTGACCTCGTCCCACTTTTTCATTGGAACTGGTAGAGGCTGAATTTCTCCATACGGCTTTTGATGATTGGACTTTACTTGCAAGCACGTTTGGCACCGTTCCACATATCTTCCTATATCCCGCTTCATTCCCGGCCACCAATACATCGGTTTCAGCGTCTGGTACATCTTGGTGCTACCCGGGTGTATAGCATAACGAGAACAATGCGCATCCTCGAGGAGTAACTTCCATACCTCACCCTGCTTTGGCACCCATACTCGACCTTTAAAGGTCTTCAATCGCTGAGAATTTTCCTCGAGTTGGTTAATATAGCTAACCATGCGTTCACTTTTCACATGCTCCGCCTTCCCTGCTTCCTCTTGGGCTGTTCGAATCAGCTCAGGTAGCCGACTAACTATGCTCATACAAGCAGACACAACCCTAATGGGTCTCTCCTTCCGACTGAGCGCGTCTGCAACTACATTCGCCTTCCCTGGATGGTACAAAATCTCGCAGTCATAGTCTTTGAGTAAGTCCATCCATCTCTGCTGCCTCATGTTCAACTCCTTCTGATTGAACAAATATTTGAGACTCTTATGGTCCGTATAGATCTTGAACTTTACCCCATATAGGTAGTGCCTCCACAACTTTAATGCTAATACTACAGCAGCTAGTTCCAGATCATGTACCGGGTATTTTTTCTCAGCTTCCTTCAATTGTCTGGATGCGTATGCAATCACCCTGCCCCTCTGCATTAAGACACATCCCAGACCTACCCTAGAGGCGTCACTGTAAACCACAAAGTCTTCTCCACCTTGTGGTAATGCAAGAACTGGGGCTTCACACAAAGCTTGCTTCAGCTTCTGAAATGCAGCTTGCTGCTCCTCAGTCCATTCAAACTTCTCGCCCTTCTTAGTTAATTTAGTCAAAGGAGCTGCAATAGAGGAGAAGTTCTCTACAAATCTCCTGTAATATCCAGCTAGCCCAAGAAAACTGCGTATTTCTGATGGATTCTGCGGCGGCTCCCACTTCATTACAGCCTCGATCTTTGCAGGATCAACTTTAACACCTTCGCTGCTAATAACATGTCCCAGAAACTGAAATTCACGAAGCCAAAATTCACACTTTGAGAACTTGGCATACAGCTTCTCTTGACGGAGTAACTCCAAAACTTGACGTAGATGCGTCTCGTGCTCTTCCTGACTCCGGGAATAGATCAGTATATCATCAATGAACACGATAACAGAGGTATCAAGAAATGGACGACACACTCTGTTCATCAAGTCCATGAAAGCTGCAGGGGCATTGGTTAACCCAAACGGCATCACCAGGAACTCATAATGTCCGTAACGGGTACGGAAGGCAGTCTTCGGGATATCCGACTCCCGAATCTTCAGCTGATGATATCCCGATCTTAAATCAATCTTAGAGAAATAGGATGCTCCCTGAAGTTGATCGAATAAATCATCAATCCTGGGCAATGGATATTTGTTCTTTATGGTGATCTTGTTTAGTTCTCTATAGTCTATACACATTCGCATAGACCCGTCCTTCTTCTTCACAAACAGGATAGGTGCTCCCCAAGGTGAAGTACTCGGTCGAATGAATCCCCGATCGAGTAATTCCTGCAACTGCTTCCTCAACTCTGCCATTTATGATGGTGCCAATCGATAAGGAGCACGAGCAATAGGGGCTGCTCCTGGAACCAAATCGATAGTAAACTCTAGCTGCCGATCCGGAGGTAATCCCGGAAGCTCATCGGGGAAAACATCAGCAAACTCCTTTACAACGGCGACATCTTCAACGGATCGTTTGGTAGGCTCTGTCGAGACCACACATGCCATGTAAAATATTCCTTCTTTGTTGTTATGACGTCGTACCTTGGCAAAAGAGATGACAGGCATCCTGGTACGTGGCCGTTCACCTTGAATTATTATTTGCGACCCGTCTGGTGCCAGAACTGCAATTCTTTTTCTTTTACAATCGACTTGAGCATCATTGGATGCTAACCAATCCATTCCTACAATTACTTCAAATTCTCTGGTGGTGATCGGCTTTAGATCAATAGGGAAAATGGTCCCGTTAATCTCAAGCTGACACCCTGGCATCTGTTCAGAGACATATACATATCTACCACCTGCTACTTCTACCTCCGGTTCTTCATTCAACGGGGTTAAGGGTATCGAAATTTGGGGCATGAATGATGTGGAAATAAAAGAGTCTATGGCTCCGGGATCAAAGAATACATATGCAGGGATCGAGTTTAGTTTAAAAATACCTGTGATAACATCAGTCTTTTCCCGGGCCTCCTCAACGGTCATCTGGAATGCTCGAGAGACTACTGGTCCACCTCGTGTCTCCTTCCTTTCTCTTCCATGCTCCTCCCATGTCCTGTCTCGGGATCCTCCTGTCTTCAGCTGTGGACATTCTGATCGGATATGATCTTTGGCTCCACACTGGAAACATACTCGAGTTGTTTGGTTGCAATCTCGAGCATAGTGTCTCGTCTTCCCACACTTAAAACAATACAATGGTGAGGGACTGGTAGGGCAATCTCCCGTATTCTTCCTCCGGCATTTGTCGCACCATTTGCCTTCATCCTTCCGAGTCTGACCCCGCGACCCAGATTCTGATTGTTGGGACTTCTTCTGAGAAATCCACGGACGTTCCTCAGCCTTTCTTTTTGCTTCTGCGGCCCTCCTTTCACCTTGTTGGCGTTGCAGCTCCGCCTCACGTTCCACCGCCCGATCAACTACTTGTCGAATGGTAGTCAGCTTGAGTGGCTGTACAACCTCTCGAATCCGGGTTTTCAATCCCCATACGTACTTGTCTATCTTTCTTTTCTCAGTATCAACCTCATGTTCACAGAATCTAGCTTTCTCCAAAAAATCCATAGTATATTCTTGCACAGAACGAGTCCCTTGTTCCAAATGTAAGAACTCTTCTGTCAGCTTCTTCACTGCTACTTCGGAACAGTATTCTTCAGTAAATTTTGCTTTAAACTGTTCCCAGGTCAACATTCCAAGCAAATCTGAACCCAAAGCTCTACTGAAAACTTGCCACTAATACTGGGCATTCCCAGCGAAAAGGTTGGTAGCGAACTCCACCTTGTCTGCCTCATCACACTTGCTAATCCGGAAAACTTTCTCCGTATGTATCAACCATTCCATCGCTTGTACGGGACTATCAGTTCCCGTAAATTCCTTAGGCTTTCAACTAAGGAAATTCTTATACGTACACTTGGTTTTCCCTTATGACGTTCCCTCAACACCTTTGCCTTTATCTGCCACGTGTACTCCACTTTCGGCGTGTCCCTCGTCTCTAGGGGCTCCATCATGCACCTGCTTAGCAGTATCCTCCCTATGTGTCTCTACTATAGTGGGTAATAGCTCCCGTACCACATCAGTAATGATAGCTCGTAAATCCGGCTGGTTCCTTGCTGCCTCTCCCGCCTCCTGGTGCATTGAGCCCTGTGATCGAGATCTGCCTCCCCTGGAAGCTCCCTGCCTAGCACCTCCTCGGCTCTGACCACTCCTGGTTGTTGAAAATACGCGATGACCGATCTCCACGAGTAAGGTTTTTGAGCCGTTACTGTGTGACAGATATGTATTTTATCTATAATATGCGGAATAAATAAGAGTTGCGGAATAAAATAAAACGGTAAATCTAAACTAGACAGTATTTAAATAGACAGAAAGCGGTAAATAAAGTAAATGTTAGAAGTTAGAGGTTAGATGTAATAAACGCCATTATCAACGATAAAGTGTTTTTTACAATAAATAAAACGGTTAGAGGTTAGAAGTTAGATGTCTCGGTTAAATACAGTCCTCATATGTTTTCGTTGTCAAGGTTCAATTCGGATGTATTGGATATTTGGTACAGTTGATTTATAACAGTTTGAATAAATCAATAACGACACAAATAATTTCAAGAGAACTTATCGATAGCTGAGGAAGATGGTGTTTTCTTTGAAGCGTCGATTCTTGTTCTTTACGGTAGGATGAGGTTTGGTAGTTTTTGGTGTTTGGTGAAATGGATTTTTGGTGTCGGTTTAATTGAGATGCACGGGGTTTTTGTGGTTTAGTTTTCGTGGTGTATGTATTTGGTAGAGGGTGTGTAGGTTTTGTGGTTTGGTATTCGGGTTGAGGTTGTTTAGAGGTTTGAAGTTTGGTGTCGGGTAGAGGTTTTGTTTGGTGTCGGGTAGAGGTTTTGTATGGTGTTGGGTAGAGGTTTTGTTTGGTGTTGGGTAGAGGTTTTGTTTGGTGTCGGGTAGAGTATGGGTGTAGCGGTTTTGTTCGATGTTTGTTTGGACGTGGTTTTTCTTTGTTTGAAAAGAGTTCTCTAGAGAGTTTTGGTAGGTTTTTTGCTCTTTGGACGTAGGATAATATTGGTGCTTGAATGGGTATGGTGTGGTGTAATTATTTTCTGCACAAGAATGGCAAGAGGTGAGCTTCTTATTTATAGTCACTGAACACAGTGTTCGCGTCGCGACCATATGGTCCGTCGCGTCGCGAAGAAGCGTGACCGTGTTGCTTTTGGTCGGCCACTGGTTAGTGCGTTGGGTTGGTAGTCTCGCGATCAAGAAGTTGGTGGTGTCGCGTTGGAGGGGCTTCGCGTCGCGACCACCCTTGCCGTCGCGTCGCGATCGCTGAAGCAATTTGGTCTTCTGTCTTTGCTCTTCTCTTCACGTCGCGACCACTGCTTCTGTCGCGTCGTGATTGCTGTAGCTGGGTGATATTTTGTATTTTGCTCTTTGGTTCGTAGCATTACTTCCTCAGGTTTGGTTGTTTTCTCAAAGTTTCTCGGGTCTTGATTCATCTTAGTTTTTTGATCTTGAATTCATGCAATCTGAAATAAACTGATAATATTTGTTAAAAAACATTTCGACTTATTTCAGTGATGGTCACATAAAAACATAAAAACATTATTCAACAATTTCCCCCTATGTGATCATTAATGAAATGAGGAGAAAAATGTTTGATTGAAAATTCTTGAAATTTTGATAAGACATTTATAAAACCATATCACTTGTTTTGAAAAAGTGTGACTAGATTTTACTTATGTTTTGAAAAATGTTTGTCAAGAATATTTGTTTCTGAATCAAGGTTTCATGTTCAATTATCAAAAGGTTTTTGTATATGTACTTTCATAATATTCCTTAAGATTTTATAACATTTATAAAGACGACAAGTGATCTTAATAGGTCGATTCAGATGAACTCTCATAGGTATAGCTCACACTTGACTGAGGTGTTTTGGTTGTTCTGGGTGCAGAACTGGTGTATAATCACTAAAGATGAGTGATATCTCTCAGTTTGAATGTGTTGACTTATGCTTAATATGGATTTATACCTATATACTTTAGTCACTTGGTCTTCATATTTAGATAATCAATCACATAAGACTGGTTTCGGCATTACTCAGAGGGTTTCTTCATTCATGCCATTGATGTTCACTCTCTCTCCGTCGGTAAATACATGTAGAGGGGTTTAGAAATTTTCATAGTGCAGTTTGCAACTAAGAATATTCAATTATGAAGGCTACAGTATCCCGGTAAGTCTTTGGTTTTGAGAATCTGTTTGTTTGGAAAATTTTGAGGGATGTCTGTCTTGATGGATTGTTGTTGTAAATCTTCCTTTTCTTTGGTGAAGTGTTCATCTTTGTCTTTATCTTTTCTTGATTTGTGAAAAGATATCTGATGTGGTTACCAATTGTGATTTGTTGACAGCATTTGTTGGATGTGACTTTGTCATTTCTTCATGTGTCAGATTTGTTATGCCAGATGATGAAGCTTTTCTTTGAAGTGGTTTGATTGAGGATAGGGATAGGTGATATAATAGACAGTTTGTCTAATATATAAGAAAATGATTGTATCGTCCCTGGTCATTTTGATATCTAAGCAAAAATGAGACTAGCATCACGGTATAAGAGTATAAATCCTATAAGTCACAATGAAAACACCTTTGCTCACAGAAATGAATTCCACTTAGCAGTTGAAGACGAGGCACAAATTCTCACATGGGTTTGGTTTTCATCTGAATCTCCTGATCTTATGTCCCTTAATAGATGAAATCGTTATAATTGAAATAAATTCAAAGGGAATAGGAGAATGTACATAACACAAATGTTTGAAATTTGAACCTTCTCTTTAATTAAGAATCAATATAACTGAGAACATTCATCGAGCATAAGTATCTGAAAATTTAGTCAAGAAGATATTAATCACATGGTTTTATAAAAACTTTTAAAAGGATAAAACTTTATTCAATTTTTTTTTTGTGATTTTTGATTTTGTGGATGTTTTTGAAAAATTTGGTTATTTGAATGTTTTTGGTAAATTTCGGTTTGGGGGTGAGAATGGGGTAACGAGAGTTCCCCCATAAATGATGCACTGGGATCATTTTGGATAGGTAGATTGGGATTGTTTAAAGAGGAATTTGGTTTTGGTGGTTCTCCCATAAATGATGCATTGGGATCATTTGGACAGGTGGATTGGGGTGTTTTAGGAGGGTTCTGGTTTTGGTGGTTCCCCCTCGACTGGATCCGCATCATTTTGGTTTGATTGTGAAGTTTCTGCATCGGAGGTAGTGTGGGTTTGAAGTCTTGTAGAAGGCTATGGTTTGTTGTCATATGCTTGGAACGGCCACTATCGATATACCATGTATCATCCTTGGGCTCTCCAGCACGAAGTGCCTGCAATTAGACAGAAAGTTTAGGTACCCAAACCATGGTGGGTCCTGATTTGTTAATGGTTTTCGGTGATTTGAAATTATTATGGTTTCTGTTAATTGGACGAAGTGGTTGAGGCTTGATTTGACTTATCAGATTTTCCCAATTTAAGATTTGTTTTTGAAAACCTGTCATTTGGAAAGATTTCTGATTGTGTGAAAGGTATCCTTTATGTAATGACTTGTTTGAAAACCTTTCTTTGTTTTTGGGATGAGGATGGTTTTGAAAGACATTATGATGATGGAATGGAATTTGGTGAAATGATGGTTTCTGAAAGTTTCCTGAGAAATTTAAGTTTATCTCTTGAAAGCGATTTTGAATTGGTTTTTGAAAAGGTTTTTTGTTTTGGATTAAAGGTTTGTTTTTGTGGCACAGAGACTGGTTTTAAAGGTTTCTTTTGGGTTTGTTTGAAAACTTTGGGTTTGCCTTGTTCCTTTAGAAAAGCAATTGGTTTAGAGGTACTGCCTTTCTCGTAAAAGGAGTTTGCTCTATTCAAAAAGTTTTTAAGTTTGGAGTTTTGGTTGGTAATTTGGATTTGGTGGGTTGAAGACCTATTAGTGAAAGATCTTTTGGAAACAGTGAAATCAGTATCATCTGGGTTACAGTTGATAACTGTTTCGTCGTCTGAATTTTCCTCATTAACAGATGTGGATAGATCTGTTAGAGTTGATTCAGAGTTTTCACTGTTAGTCCTGGTTTCTTGTTTGGCTTGTCCGATTTCGAAGGATTCTCTTCCTAATCCAGGTCTGTAATTTGTATCGATTTTGCCAGATCCTAAGGATGTTGCTTTGATGAAAACATCATCACTTAGCTTTCTAGCAAGATTGATAGAATCCAATTTTCCTTGAAATCTTTGATTCTCGGATTCAAGAAGTTTGATTTGTTTTGAAGAATCATCTAGTTTTAGAATCAAACTAGTGTTTTTGTCAGTTAAATCTTGAATTTTTAGTTTTAACCGAAGGACTTCTATTTCTAAGGAATCTTTTATTTCAGATGGAAAAACAGATTGATTTTTTATTTCTAAGTCCCTTTTTTGTTTTAGAGCTTCATTTAGTTGATCTAAGACGTGATTATATTCTTCTGATTTTCGTTCGACGTCTCTTTCAAGTTTGTCTCTAGTCTCTGTTGAATCTCCAAATCTGAGTTGCAAGGTTTGTAATTCAGATTTGCAGATATCAGATTTGACTATTGTGTCATGATATAGTTTGAGATCAGCTTTCAAACTGTTCTCAATCTTAGTCATGTGGGACTCAAATGGTGTTTTTGAAAGACCGATTTCTGAGATCATAGACCATACCTGATCGATGACATATGGAGCTCTTGAGTAGGTTGTGGAAGGCATTTTTGGGTTGTGTTTTTTTTTTTTTGAAAATTTTAAGATTTTAATTTTTTTTTAATTTTTTTTTAATTTTTAATTTTTTTTTTTGAAAGGATTTTGAACAGGTGATATTAATATGAAATTTTTAAGGAAAACTTATTGGTTGGTTATAAAAACGCTACACAAATAAAGTTTTCGACAAAAATTTCAAAGTAAATCACACAAGCTCTGATACCAATTGTTGAAAATACGCGATGACCGATCTCCACGAGTAAGGTTTTTGAGCCGTTACTGTGTGACAGATATGTATTTTATCTATAATATGCGGAATAAATAAGAGTTGCGGAATAAAATAAAATGGTAAATCTAAACTAGACAGTATTTAAATAGACAGAAAGCGGTAAATAAAGTAAATGTTAGAAGTTAGAGGTTAGATGTAATAAACGCCATTATCAACGATAAAGTGTTTTTTACAATAAATAAAACGGTTAGAGGTTAGAAGTTAGATGTCTCGGTTAAATACAGTCCTCATATGTTTTCGTTGTCAAGGTTCAATTCGGATGTATTGGATATTTGGTACAGTTGATTTATAACAGTTTGAATAAATCAATAACGACACAAATAATTTCAAGAGAACTTATCGATAGCTGAGGAAGATGGTGTTTTCTTTGAAGCGTCGATTCTTGTTCTTTACGGTAGGATGAGGTTTGGTAGTTTTTGGTGTTTGGTGAAATGGATTTTTGGTGTCGGTTTAATTGAGATGCACGGGGTTTTTGTGGTTTAGTTTTCGTGGTGTATGTATTTGGTAGAGGGTGTGTAGGTTTTGTGGTTTGGTATTCGGGTTGAGGTTGTTTAGAGGTTTGAAGTTTGGTGTCGGGTAGAGGTTTTGTTTGGTGTCGGGTAGAGGTTTTGTATGGTGTTGGGTAGAGGTTTTGTTTGGTGTTGGGTAGAGGTTTTGTTTGGTGTCGGGTAGAGTATGGGTGTAGCGGTTTTGTTCGATGTTTGTTTGGACGTGGTTTTTCTTTGTTTGAAAAGAGTTCTCTAGAGAGTTTTGGCAGGTTTTTTGCTCTTTGGACGTAGGATAATATTGGTGCTTGAATGGGTATGGTGTGGTGTAATTATTTTCTGCACAAGAATGGCAAGAGGTGAGCTTCTTATTTATAGTCACTGAACACAGTGTTCGCGTCGCGACCATATGGTCCGTCGCGTCGCGAAGAAGCGTGACCGTGTTGCTTTTGGTCGGCCACTGCTTAGTGCGTTGGGTTGGTAGTCTCGCGATCAAGAAGTTGGTGGTGTCGCGTTGGAGGGGCTTCGCGTCGCGACCACCCTTGCCGTCGCGTCGCGATCGCTGAAGCAATTTGGTCTTCTGTCTTTGCTCTTCTCTTCACGTCGCGACCACTGCTTCTGTCGCGTCGTGATTGCTGTAGCTGGGTGATATTTTGTATTTTGCTCTTTGGTTCGTAGCATTACTTCCTCAGGTTTGGTTGTTTTCTCAAAGTTTCTCGGGTCTTGATTCATCTTAGTTTTTTGATCTTGAATTCATGCAATCTGAAATAAACTGATAATATTTGTTAAAAAACATTTCGACTTATTTCAGTGATGGTCACATAAAAACACAAAAACATTATTCAACACTGGTGTTTGTCATCTTCAAAGTTCAACAGAAAGATTAGTCTCCTAATCAGATAACATAAATTATCCTTTTCCAATCCCGAATTCCACTATTTCCTAAGGTTCAAGTCTAGTTATCTACCCTATAGAAACCTAATTCACTTAAACCTCGGCTCTGATACCAACTTGTAACACCCGGCTTTCAATATAAATATACCCATTTATTTTCTACACTTTAACACATATTTTATTCAACAAAATATTATACAGGGTATATATTACAAGAAAAAGGTACAAGTGGTATCTCCCCAAAGCCGGGCTGCTACGGTCATCAGTTCTAACCCCGAATTAGATCCTTCCCTTTAGTAGGGTCTACAGCACCTGCACAGTTAGTATCAACAAGGATGAGCTTTACAACCTCAGTGAATAATCGATAAGTGTTATAACAACATTAAATTTTCAGCTTCCACATCATATCACAGCCCCCTGTGATACCGAGTCTCAAGGACTCAACGTACACCTGTTGAATGTGTGATAAAACTGCCAGCCAAGTAGGCCATCACAACATTTGTATGTGGTCCCACCACAATTACTACTAATTCGATCGTCACAGCATATATGTGGTCTCAACCACAATTACCGAGTATGTGACCCCACAGAAAGATGGTCCCAATCACAATAACCGATAATGTGGCCCCACAGTAAAAGTAACACTTAGGGATAGATTACTCACATTGATTTTTGGTATACGGTATCTGGTTATTCCTGCCTTCTTACACCCACTATAACTGCTTGGTTTGTACCTATATATTTGTTTATAGGTGAACTACTATTTCAACCGGCATTACTACGGATCATACTATCACTCTGCTTTATATTCTCTATAATTCCAATATGATACCTCGTGATTTATCAAATAAAGAACGGCCAGGTAGAAGATCAGATGGGGTGGCAGGATCCTTTCAGCATTTTAGCCTTTCGGAAAATCCAACAACCAGATCCCATGTAATCGGCCTAGGCACCGTTCTCGTAAGTAAATCATTGGGCATTATTCTTGGAATTACGAATAGTATATAACTTCCACATATAATAGTTTAACACTTTATAAACTATTAAAGAAATAAAGTAGCGATTACTCACTTAGTATTGTCGCTGGCTCGTTCCCCGTTCAACTCTTCCGACAACTCTCGAGCACTTCGCTACAAGCTATCGCTCGTTCCTTACCTTTCCCGACCTATTTTTCTCACCAGAACACTCCCCGATATCGTAAGGTTGTTTGGTGTTTGTTGTGGTTTGAAATGAAGAGGTTGGGCCTCTATTTATAGGGCTCAAAAACACTATTCACGACGTCATCACGACATCAGCGACACTATTCACGACGTCATCATGACGTCATCACGACATCATCGTCGATGTCATCACGAGGTAAGCGCTTACTTCATCTCTCGGTTACTATTCACGCCGGAGTTATTAATCACGCCGGAGCACTATTCACGCCGGAGTTACTATTCACGCTGGAGTTACTATTCATTTTTTTTTTTTTTGGAAAACCGTCGTTACACCCCAAAGATTCATCTAACGGGCACCTCGAAAGGAATGATCTTTGGATTCCCAAAATATGCCAAAAGTTTGGATTTTGTGAATAGCCTGAAAGAGTCCAATGATTACGTCAAAGGTTTGGTTTTTGGATTCTCAAAATATGCCAAAAGTTTGGATTTTTATGATTTTTAAAATATGAAATGATATGCAAGTTTATCTATCTAAGTCATGATTATAAAAGTCTAACATAATGATTTGAAAGTACGTTTTGGCACTACGCCTACTATGTTTAAAAAGTATGAATTGGCACTACGCCTACTATGTTGGAAAGTATGATTTGGCATCTAGCCTTACGAATTTATATGAAAGAAAGTTTTGGCATCTAGCCTTAATGTAATTTTGAATGAATGTTTTGATGATAAGCAATGATATGTTTATGAATGACTGGTATTTAAAATATGAATGAATGCAGCTATACAAGACAGTATGAACAAAGAACATGATTCTTTGTGCCCGGGCCATGATGTTCCCGTAACGAAACCTAGAGGAATCTACTGGGGTGGTACCAACTGACACGCCTAGGTCGTCGTGCGGTCAAAAATAATAAAATACCTAACACACACCAGTATAGCGGTAGTCAGGGTCGATCCGCAGGAGTTACATGGTTAGGACAAGACGACAGTATACCAACTGTAGTGTCACTCTACAGTCAGCGGTATTGTTTCTACTTTCCTAAAAACCAATAAAAGCAAAATACCAAACAAGTGCCCAAACCAAATCAAACATGAACTAAACTAACTCAAATCAAGTCCTAGACTAAAGTTCCTTACTGAAATCAGAAACTAGATTCAAAATCCAGAAGCAAACAATCAATCCAGTACAATCAAATACATCCAAACATTAATAATGCAAAATAACATCAAACCGAATGATTACTTTCATATAAATCAAAACCAAACTCAAATCCAAACAACACAATCAAATATCAGATATAAACTACTGACTATTCTACTGAAATCAAAAACTATGAATCTAAATGAATATCGAGTAATCGACGGAAATCCTGATTGCGGAATACCTCGATACAGAGTTGATAAAACAAGAGAAAAACTAAATCACTAACCAAAATACTGATTCCCACTGAAAAACTGACGAAATTGTGCCTTCGGATCCCTCCTTCGCGTCCCGGGATGAGTGAAAAGTCGGACGGGACTCCGGTATTTATAGTTGTGCGAAATTAGGTTTCCGCGTCGCGGCCACTTAGAATCCGCGACGCGCGTATTGCCTTATCCCGACTTTTCGAAGTTTAAAACTCAAAAACGGAGAGTTTATCATTTTTTGACATTAGCGTCGCTAATGTGGAAATTAGCGTCGCTAATATATGCTTCCAGAATATTCCTCGCGGGCGTTCGAAATTTGAATTTCCAGATTTTCCCTCCTGCGAACATTAGCGACGCTAACCCTTAAAGTTAGCGACGCTAATGTGTCCAGACTTCTTTTTCTTGTCCGTTTTGCTCCGTAACTTCTCCAGAATTGCACTAAAACCCCTGCATTTACACTAAAAACATTTCCAAGCACTTTGGCACAAAAGTAAGTGATATTAGGCAATTAATAGAGATAAATTAACTTAAACACGGCTAAACAACGCCTAAAATACTTGATATTACTAGGCGTTGTCAAACACCCCACACTTGTGCTTTGCTTGTCCTCAAGCAAGAGAGTTTTTAATAGATTCTAACTAAGACTCAAACAATTTTTGACTGTGTTTAGTTTCAAAGCTTATTGCCCTATGAGTTAGAGTGGAATAGTTCGCGAAAACATAATTGGACTGTTCTTTGGAATTTATGGCTTTCTAGAGAACCCTTGATTACAAAATTTCTATCCACAATGAAGTGTACTTACCCATTCAGATTCTAAAGGCCATTAAGGAATTGTCCATGACTTTCGATGTTGTCCGTGTAACGAGCTTTCAGAAATACCATCCCAAACCAGACGATCTTAGGTGGTAAGGTGCATAAATGCCTCTTCGAGGCCACCCTTTTCGAACCTACCGGCTCGAACAACAAAGGCCACAGATTGACAATTCCTTCCTAAATTCCAAACTTAAAACACTCCAATTTTCTAACTCCTAAAACTCAACTTATTTGACTAAACTAATAGCATGATCACAACTACATACTATTTGTTGAAAAATACCAATGCTATAAACAATCAAAAACTATTCGTAATTAAAAAATTTGAAAAATTGCTAAAAATTTTGAAAATCAGTCTCATAAACTACTCTTTCGACCGTTCACACCCCACACTTAAAACCATACAACGTCCCCGTTGTACAAAAATTAATTTCAGAACAACGGAGAAAGAGTTACCCCCTTAGGAACGGCGAATAGCTTGCTGTGTTGGAACCATTTGTAACAGGGTCGATTGTTCGCATCATTCACAATGAAATACGGGAGTCGGACGCAGCAGTAAACACTCCGGCATAACACGAGTGTAGGGGTACGACGACCCCACACTTGCGTTATGCAACTCCATCAGTTGGTGCAGCAATCACAATTTGGCAAGATACTAACAAACATAAAAATTGCAAAATACACAAAAGAAAATTATTTATTGCGAGTTGTTGTCCTTGCTGATTCCCCGTCTCCGTGACGCCGAAGTGTCAAGGCCGCGACGCGTAGACTCGATGAATTCCGTTGTCTGTCGATCAAGTTCGAAGGTCCGTGGCGCCGAATGAAGATGACCGCGTCGCGAGTATGCACGAAAAGCCCCAGATTTTTTGATTTTTCAATTTTAGTCCGTTTTTCAAATTGATTGCACCAATGTGTTCCTAAACTAAGGCCTAACAAAAGCCCTAAGTTTAATTTCAGGAAAACAAGCTAAAATTGCCCTAATTTCTCATTTGGGTAAAAAAAACCCCAATTATGAACCCTAGATTTCTTGATTTTCGAATCCGACCTGTTTTTATCAAATTGAATATACCAATAGCATCCTAGACTAACCATTAACAAAAGCCCTCTATCAATTTCAGGAAAATCGAGCTACAAATCCTCCAAATCGAGCAAAAACTCGAAGAACCCTAATTTTGAGCCCTAATTCACAAATTCCTGATTTCTGCATGTTTTCATCAAATTGAAGGCATCACTAGGTAGCTAGGGCAGCGATTAAGAAACCCTAGGTGTCAATGTTTCGAAAAACAAACCAGAAAACCATCGATTTGAGGTTGAAGGGTCCGGTTTTCCGAAAACCCCAAAAACGGACCCTAATTTTCGTTTTTTCGATTTGTGACCTGTTTTAGCTCAATTGATCATGCCAATATGTCCTATACCCACCGATTAAGAAACCCCAAGCTTCATTTTCATGAAAAACAACACCGAAATGGCCCGAATCGGGGTTAAAGGGTGCGAAACCCGAAACCCCAAAATCGGCTCTAAACTTCGAATTCAGCCTTGATTTTGCGTGGAACCGTAAATAAAATAGCTAGGAAATGTACCTTGGATGCTTAATTGAAGATTGGTCAGATCAATTTCTCGAAAATCGAAAAAAAAATCGTTGGTTCTTGGTGGTGTTCGGCTCGGCAGACGCGTCAAGGGGGAGGGGAGTGTCAACATTAGCGACGAGTAGATGGAGAAGAGTTGACCACCTGTTGACCAAGGGTTAGCGTCACTAATATTAAAAATTACTGGCGCTAACTTGTAATTTTCCATTTTTTCGCAATTTTTCCGTATTTTTAAAACCCGTTTGACCACCCCACACTTGAGTTATGCCAGGATATTTTGAAAATTTTCCAAGTGATATTTTGACAAAATAAAAACTAAAAATTAAAAACTAAAATAATAAAAAAATACTTATCGAAATGCCGGGTTGCCTCCCGAAAGCGCTTCTTTGTTCGGTCTTTTTAGCTGGACCGTCATTCTGTGGCTACGGTGGATCATACGCCATTTGACTCCGCTGAATTTCAGTCACCACCGTCCCCTCGCTGATTCCATATTCCAATTTCCCCGGGTCAAATGGTTTGTCGGTTCCTCTGCTGCTGCCCGGTTGCCGTTTTCTAGTTATTTCGCGCGAGTGTTTGGAAGTAGCTTTAAACCTCCAAGCTCGATCCTTCCTTTGGTGTTTCTTCAACATCACCGGCAACGGCGCCAAAATTTGACACGCCTAGGTCGTCGTGCGGTCAAAAATAAGAAAATACCTAACACACACTAGTATAGCGGTAGTCAGGGTCGATCCGCAGGATTTACGTGGTTAGGACAAGACGACAGTATACCAACTGTAGTGTCACTCTACAGTCAGCGGTATTGTTTCTACTTTCCCAAAAACCAATAAAAGCAAAATACCAAACAAGTGCCCAAACCAAATCAAACATCAACTAAACTAACTTAAATCAAGTCCTAGACTAAAGTTCCTTACTGAAATCAAAAACTAGATTCAAAATCCAGAAGCAAACAATCAATCCAGTACAATCAAACACATCCAAACATTAATAATGCAAAATAACATCAAACCGAATGATTACTTTCATATAAATCAAAACCAAACTCAAATCCAAACAACACAATCAAATATCAAATCTAAACTACTGACTATTCTACTGAAATCAGAAACTATAAATCTAAATGAACATCGAGTAATCGACGGAAATCCTGATTGCGGAATACCTCGATACCGAGTTGATAAAACAAGAGAAAAACTAAATCACTAACCAAAATATTGATTCCCACTGAAAAACTGACGAAATTGTGCCTTCGGATCCCTCCTTCGCGTCCCGGGATGAGTGAAAAGTCGGACGGGACTCCGGTATTTATAGTTGTGCGAAATTAGAGTTTCCGCGTCACGGCCACTTAGAATCCGCGACGCGCGTGTTGCCTTATCCCGACTTTTCAGAGTTTAAAACTCAAAAACGGAGATTTTATCATTTTTTGACATTAGCGTCGCTAATGTGGAAATTAGCGTCGCTAATATATGCTTCCAGAATATTCCTCGCGTGCGTTCGAAATTTGAATTTCCAGATTTTCCCTCCTGCGAACATTAGCGACGCTAACCCTTAAAGTTAGCGACGCTAATGTGTCCAGACTTCTTTTTCTTGTCCGTTTTGCTCCGTAACTTCTCCAGAATTGCACTAAAACCCCTGCATTTACACTAAAAACATTTCCAAACACTTTGGCACAAAAGTAAGTGATATTAGCCAATTAATAAAGATAAATTAACTAAAACACGGCTAAACAACGCCTAAAATACTTAATATTACTAGGCGTTGTCACCAAAACCGTCGCGAAGTAGATGTCCTAAGGCTTATATGCTAGGATGGACTGATTTTGTTCTTTCCATCTTAGCCTAGACTTGGGGTATCACTTTAAGTGATTAATGCCCTAAGTATAAAAATGTATTTATGATTGATTACCAGTCAAGTTTAAGTAATGAAAGTTTTATGATGATAAACTTATTATGAAAGGCTTTAAAAGCAAAATGATGATATGTTTCGGTTACTATGTCTTTTTACAGCAAGCCTTTTGACTTATTTTGATTACAAATGTTTTGAAAATGACAAACTTCTTATGAAAGGTTTTAAAAGCAAAACGATGATACGTTTAGTTATAATGGTTTTAAAAGCAAGTGTTATGAAATGATTTGATTACAAAGGTTTTGAAAATGACAAACTTCTTATGAAAGGTTTTAAAAGCAAAATGATGATACATTCAGTTATAATGATTTTAAAAGCAAGTGTTATGAAATGATTTGATTACAATGGTTTTGAAAATGATATATGTTATGTTTATAAATGTTTTGTGTCCAAACCCATGTAGCTCACGAGACATTTTTGTCTTACGTATTTTATTTTATGCCATGTATCCCAGGTTTTAGACATGAGAGATAGAAGCAAGTAGATGAGTCAAAGAAATTGGATCTTAGATGGAGTGAACATTGGCTGATGAACTGGGTTGTAATCCTAACTTGCTTTCTATGGTTTAGTTTGATATGAAGTTGTAACCCCCGTGGTTGTTCAAACAATTGTATAACTTAATTGTTTATATTGGGACCAAATTTTTAAGACATGACACGAGGTCATGAGAATAGTTTTTAAAGCTTGACAATATGTTCAATAAAGAAACATGGTTTTCGAAATATGATATGTTTCAATAACGATTTTTATAAAATATTACACTAGCTATTGCTCTTTTGGCGAAATGCGCTTTTGGCGAAATGCGCTTTTGGCAAAACGCGCTTTTGGCGTTATTGCGTTTTTCTTAAAAAAAAAGGGACAAATTTTGGGGCGTTACAGTTATCCTCAACATCATAACACCTTCAAATCTTCTGGACACAAAAGGATGCAGTCATCTGGACTAAAGATCCCGATAACCCTGAGAAGTCACAATACACAACAGAATTTCTGGAATGGAGTTAGGAGAGAAAAACAATATGACATATTGACAAATCATCGGAAGAGTATCCGATCGGATAATCTACAATGATGTGTATCGTGAACAAATGTAGGACATTTTGGATACATGCACAGAGTGAAGGTCATTTTTGGGTATATAGACATATAAAATGTTAATTGTAAGTTTAAAAAGGAAACCAAGAAACACATAACAGTATTATAACAGATCTAATCTAGTGATTACCCTATGGAGACTTGGTAATAAGCAGAAGTGGCTACCTGTCATATCATTCCAACCTTATGTGTCATTAGATTTGATTTGGTAATTATCTCGTGGAGACTTGATAATAAGCAAGAGTAGCTACCTGTCAGATCTCTTTGTTTCATTTTTCATGTTTTACTTCTTGAATAATATGATTATTCAAAGGTCCACAGTCATTCATACTTTCGGAAGTAAGTAGTGAATTAAGACTGTCATGAATTGAATTGTAGACTGTCTAAGGAGTTAGACATAGCGATCGGGTGAGGAATTTTTTACATAGACATTACAAAGAAAATTTAGCAAAAAGAATTAGCTGAAACGGACATGTACAAGAAAGTTATGATCGAAAAAAGTTGGCACTTAGGATGGTACACAAACAGCGATTTTTCTGCCTAGTGTGACATAAAACAGGCCGTCGCTCAAAATTCACAAAAATGAATTGGAAATGTCGAACCCACGTTATTTTATGTCTACTAGAGTCCTGGCCCATGTTCATGAGCTATGCAGTTATCACGGTCAAAAATCAGGAATCGAGATTTTGAGATATCGTTTCACGTCGTGAAATATCGGTCATATATTCGTATGAATATATATATATATATATATATATATATATATATATATATATATATATATATATATATATATATATATATATATATATATATATAAGCGATCGGGTGAGACCTTTTTTAATGTGAGGACTCGTGAGAACACCTTAAAAAATTGAAAAAAAAATAAAAAAAAATATAAACAATAAAATGGATCATAGTACTATATTGGAGAAAAAAATTCGAAAAAAGTTTTTGGATCATTATTTTTTTTATAATTAACTAATGTCCACAAAAAAAGAAAAAATTGTATCATTCCTGTTTTTTTAATGATCCAAATTTTTTTTTCCAATTTTTTTTATAATGATATAGTACTATTCTTGATTTTATGATTTGTATTTTTTTTATATTTTTTTTCAACTTTTTTAAGGTGGCCTTACGAGTCCGCACCGAAAAAAAAATCCTCACCGGAATGGGGTCCATGTATATATATATATATATATATATATATATATATATATATATATATATATATATATATATATATATATATATATATATATATATATATATATATATATATATATATATATATATATATATATATATATATATATATATATTGTTGGATTAGGTGTCTAAGCCATGACTTTACGACTATATTTATCTTGTTAATTGAAGCAAAGTCCATTTGGGTTGCCCTCATAGCTGGAGGTCAGGATAGAGTTCAGTAGAGTAAAAGGTTGATTTATTAATTGTTTAATAAATCAATAGAATTAATTAAATGGTTTATTAATATATTTAAGTGCTAATATATTAATTAGAAACCATAATAATTAATTAAGATTTAATCTAGAATTAATTGGATTTAATTTAGTGATTAAATTAATTAATTAAAAGTGTGAGGACTAGTTTGTATTTATTCAATAGTTGAATAACTGGCAAAGAGAAGTCCAGGGGCCAAAAGTGGCGCCACCCTTGGAGGTTTCTCTAGGGTTGGCGAAAACCCTAATTAGGGTTTAAGGATCTGGTCCAAGTGGTCAACATGCTTGCCAACTTGGAGGCTCCTTAGGGTTTCAGGTGTAACCCTAGGAGGCTATAAAAGGAACCCTCTGGCTCCCCATTATTCACGCCAACTTCATCTAATATTACTCTACTGGACTGTCTTCTCCATTGCTGTGGGTATGACTTGCATCTGAGGCAGGATACTTTTGCTGCTAGCTTCAAGAACAAGATTCAAAGGTTGGTTCTTTTGATTTAAACCTTAGAAATCTTTGTTGGCCTTTAGGTTTTAGTTTATTATCTTCATAGAAGAAAACATAGATCTTTAATTGGGTGCATGTGAACCATAAGAGTTTTTGTGTTCATTGTTTGCTAGAAAACCCTTCAGTGGTATCAGAGCTGGCTTGTTTTCTTATGAATTTGATATAAACTGTTTATGTGATCATGGGGTTTTCGAAAATAACCCCTTGGGAGGCCATATTTTCGTCCTTGGTGGCTAGGGTTTCAAAAACCCTAGCCTCCCCTGCCTTATCTGCGAATTGCATGCTGCCCTGAATACTTGGTTGTTATTTTTGGTAACTAGATCTTCTGAATAACTTGAACCTTTGTTCCCTGCATGTTAATTTCGAGATTTTGGCTAGGGTTTCCTAACCCTAGCCGCCAACCTTGGTCCCCCCCCTTGATTTGCTTGCCTTTTTTTTTCGATTTTGCTATGCTTGGTAAGTAGGTTTCTTATTTTTGGTAATTGAGATCTATTAATAAATGGAAACCCTAATCCCATTGCTTGCTTTTTTCGAAAATTAGGGGATTAGATAGGATTAAATTAATTTGATTAATTTGTGATGCCTATCTAGATCTAATTAATTTAATTAATTGTTTTAATTAAAAGATAAATTAAATCACTTAAAGAATTAATTTAAATTTTCAAAAAATTATTTAAAAATTTGCGAAAATTCTAATTAAATTAATTCTAAAATATTTTAATAAGATTAAAATATATCTTATATATTTATGATTAAAAGTTAATTATTTATATATAAGAAAATTGGTTAGTCTTACCGCTAGTAGGCCTCAATCACAAAACTGTCCTATAAAGAGGGTATAAGGCGACTGACTATAAAATGTTAGTCTAATGGGTATCTACTCTTACCCACCGCTCTCCTGGTCAGTCGAGTGTCGTTAGCCGAACGGGTTTGATAGAACCGCTAAGCCTCTTAAAAGTATAATGCTATAATTGAAAGTACTAGAACCTTAATCAAAAACCCAATCTAGTTACTTTAGGATAAAAATGTGAATTGGTGCTAATCCATGGAATTGCACTTTACACTTTGTGGAACGTTGGTGGAGCATGTGTGGTTTACCGGCACACCAACTGGGGTCCGCAAAGGCTTGCAATGGGTTTCTCGATTTTGTCATTATTAACGGAGCGTGTGTGGTTAACCGGCACGTTAATTAGAGATGACAATTGACTTCTAGAGTACCAAGCTAATTTGCATGGTTATTCACACCCGGTTTGTGATCCTCGGCATCCCAGTCACAAACAGTGGGGCACATCCGAGACTAAACATGCCATTGAATAGTTCAATGTGTCTCAACAGATCTAGGAATTTCATAAGATGAAATTGATAAGTGTATTATCTACCTTAATGACCATTATGTTGTGATTACGGCATCCCTCTTCACACCATAGTTGGGGCATTTTGGGTCCTAGCCTTAATAAATAATACATTGGGTAATTATTTAAAAGGATGAATTAAACTAATAAAATTCTGGTTATTGTAGATGTCTGAATTAAGTGTCTATTCTCCTCTCTCTCCTCCTTCACCCACATCTGAGAGCATCAGAAAGCACCTGCCTAATATGGTAAGGCTGACTGGCCTGAATTATATGGTATGGCTTCATAAATAGAGAATAGTTCTTTGTTTTGCTGGCAAGCCATATCTGACTGAGTGTCTGCTCCCTAAAGCATGACATCACACAGTAGCTTGTGATGAGCATGACTCCTTGATTGTTAAGTCAAGGAAAGTTCGTTACCTAATACTATTGATCATTGACCCCGATTCCGCAGGAATTTAGAATTCCTAGGGTCAGATAAGTTAACACAGCTAGTTGTGGAAAAGTTCCATGAACTGGTTGAGAAAGGACGAGCTAAGATCTTCAAAGAGTTTGAAGTGTGCAGGAAGTAGCACCAGTTCACATGTTCTCAAGACTGAGAGACACATAGGTGAACTGTATAAATTTGGTCCCCTTTTGATCGGGAGTTAAAGCATTAGCTCGACTCGTTGATCCGTTCATCCTGTTGTACAGGAAGGGAAACCAGATAAGACAATCATGGATATGCATTCAATGTTGACTCTGTATGAGTCGTTCATAGAGAAGCATAGTTCCATTGATTCAGCTGCTTCAGGATTGAGTCCAGTAAAAAGACACATCAAGAAATGATCCAGATCGTCTGGACCGGTTCCTCGATGTTTCATACTGGGAATCCACAGGGTGGGACACAGTCACGGAAAGATTGGAAAATGCCCCGAAGCCGAACAGTTTGGCAACTCAGGAATATCTTAAAACTCAGAACACCTGATCCTTAGTTCCTTGATACAGGATGTGTTTATCACATTTGCTCTGTATGCATGGACTATGTAGGATGTAGGATGTTGTTGCATAGGAGCATATTCAGATTGGATCTGAAGCTCATGCAGTTTTAGAGTTTAGTTAGATGTTGAAATCATGTTATTAGCTTATCAGATGCGTATGACATTGTCTATCATTTAATACATTGTTCAAGGATTTTGTTTTAATAAAATTGTCAATTTTCTTTTAACACATGTTGTTTGAAATATCCTTGAAATGTTGTATGATTGTGTTGAATGCATGATTGCTAATAACTTGAATGTTGAATGCATCCAAAGTGTTTGGATTTCAGGAATTGTGTCCTTTTATGATTGTTAAGATAAATGTCATAAGAATCAATTCAACCAAAGGTCCAGTTGGACAGGACTTTGGAATCGTTTGACTTAGAGTCTCATGATGAACTGAGTTCTTAATGTGTAAAGAAATGAATCAACCAAAGATCCAGTTGGACAGGACTTTGGAATCATTTGACTTAGAGTCAGATGATGATTAAGTTCTTTATAAAGCACATGTGGCAAGAAATGAATCACCCAAAGATCCAAAGGATAGGATTTTGGAATCAGCTGACTTAGAGTCAACTGAAGATTGCAAGTCTTGAACATAATCATAAGTTTACATAGAGATGTAAAGAGATTGAGATTAGAAGCAACGAACACATCAGTTGCTGTGTATTGCTCGAATCTCCGAATAGAACACAATTGTTTGTACTTCACAATATTTGTCATTCGGTATGACGAATATGACTTCGCTTATCGGAATAAGCGATTGGATTGAATCCTTGAACAGTTCAAGGACTTCAAAGGAAGTACGAGATCCACAGAACCTGAGTGACAACTTAAACTGGGAAAATGTTTCACAGTTATTCTCTTCCAAGAACATTAATAGTTATAATGTGTCTTAGGGAAGATGATGGAGCGTTGGTCGAAAGAGTTCGATCCTCAATGTATGAGATACATTGCCAATTAGTTTCCGATACATAGAACACTAAACCAGTCAGACCATATAAACCATATTCCAACCACATCTTCGACTAAGTAGGTTTTGCAGACACTGTCTGAAATGTAAAGCTGGGATTGTTCCACTTGTACATTAAAGGTCTAGGGTCTTGTAGTGTTCGTCCGAACCTCATGACTGGCCTGAACCTAATCAGAAATGTCATTTTCACTAGCTATCCCGCTGTACCTGGAAGAGAAAGAGCTCTTTTAGAAAGAACTCATATTCTAAGGAGACAGTGGGAGTTGGGACTGTCCTGAATGAGTTCAGGATTAGCCAAGTGAAATAACCTTTAGTCATCGCTAGGCTTAGAGTAGAAATCCGATTTCTGTTTTAATACTGACATAACCTTCTCTTGACCAGTAGTACTGATCACCGTCATAAGTAGTTATGATCGGGGTGACATACCGAATAGTGGTAAAACACTATAGTTGGTACAGATTTTCAATCTGACTACTTGGAAGCATTGGTGAGCCCGGTTGCTGCCAATTAAGAGAACCTTAGGACGAGATACAGTCTATGTGACAGTTTGATTGATTTTACAACTGGTCTTAAAACCAGTGGGAGTAATCATCAAAAGAAACCAACATGGACAGAAACGTACCTTCAGAACATCTGGTTGATTGAGACGATACTCAGAGTCAAGTAATTGATTTCGAGAGAAGCGCTCTCAATAGAAGATGAAATCCGAAAGGATACTGCATAATGTAAGTCATTAGTGGAGCGCGTGTGGATCACCGGCTCACTAATGAGGACTTACAAAGAATATGCCAGTATAAAGGTACATGGGCCCGGGATTTCCCCGCGGGCATCTCGCAAGAAAGGATATTCAGATTCTCGAAATATGCCAAAGGATTGGATTTTGAGAATGAGCTGAAAGATATCCATTAAGATGTCAGAAATGTTTGGATTCTCAAAATGTGCCATAAGCTCTGGATTTTGAGAATAGTCCATAATCGTGTCAAAGCCAGTGGGAGTATTGCTGTTATATGTGTGTTACATACTGTTTCTAGGAAACGTCTCTTTTCATTACAAAGTGTAATGACTTGGTGTTAAGAGACGAATCACTATGAAAGACTTAATAAAGATACGGCATGCTCGGGTGGTTATAAACGTCTATGAGATAGATCGAAACTTTGCCAAGATGATCTTGATGAGACTCAAGATGCATAGCTCAGGAAAAGAGTTTCCTATCATTGCAAAGTGTGATGATTTGGCATGAGAGGTATGAAAGGTGCAACAGGACTCACATAATCCATAGACATCTATCAGATAGATGTTGTCATCAGTATAGACCTGGCCATAATAAGCATGATCTTGATAAGATTCAAGATGCATGAGAAATAGTCTCCGAAAGGATATAGTTATTAAAAGTCGTGACACAAGGATTATAAGTAATCCTGAGATTCCAAAAAGGTTTGGAATAGGACTAGATCGAATACAACAAGTTTCTTGGATCGATCAGAAGTGTCATGAACATGTATTGATGACTTAATGCTTAGAGCATACTGAGTCAGATTCAGGATATGACCTGGCTGGGAATACTTAATGGATTTTGTACATACATGAGAAATCATTGGAAAATGATTAAGGGTGAATGTTGATAACAATTTGAAAAGAGTTTTTCAAATAAGGACTTAATGGTTAAAGAATTTCGTTGGCATTCCGATGGAGCGCGTATGGCTCACCGGCACATCGTAACACCTCGAAATAGTCTTAGGGTGCAGTCGTGTGGACTAAAGACCCCGAGAACCATGGAAAGTCACAGTACATAGAATGGAGTTGTTAGTGAGATTGACGGTATGACCAAAATTGAAATGTCATCGGAAGGATATCCGATCGGCTAAAGTGTATAAATGTATAACATTTAGAATACATAGAAAGAATGAAAGGTCAAGTAGACATAGATACATAATACGAATTAAATAGTTTAAAATCTAGAAACCGATAATAGTTTATGTAAAATCCGACTTGGTGATTACCTCGTGGAGACTTGGTAATTAGGCAATAGTAGCCACCAGTCAGATTTTAAGTTTCAATTTTGCATGTTTCACTTCCTGAATAATTTGATTATTCAAAAGGTCCACAGTCGCTCATACTTTTCGGGAGTAAGTATGAACAAAGACTGTCGTGAATTGGTTTGTAGATTGTCTAAGGAGTTAGACATTGCAGTAAGACTGCTGCAACGTTCATGAGTACTTAGAAATAGAGATTTGAGTATTGGATAAACCCGCGCTCAATAGATTGCTTCATGGATTACATCACGAGCAATGTTGAGACGATAATATCGTATGATCTTGAAGCGGAGACATATGAGTTGAAATTTACGAGTCGGTTGTGCATTGATAATGCGAAACGCATCGGTAACTCGATGTTATAAAACGCATTGTTGTGTATGATGTGATAAGTAAAAGACACAACCATATGAGTCAAAGCTTATTCGTTCCTTGACCCTAATGGGAAACAGATATCTATAGGCCGCTCGATGATTTTGAAGTTGACTAAAGTGCTGGCCAGCCGGGACTAAATTGATGTGTTCAATTAGAAGTCTGAAAGTCATAAGCAGAATCGGAAATCGGGAAACAGAGTATCGGACAGAGATTGATCTCAATCCATGTCTCGTGTCTGAAAATATCTTGTTGGACGAAGGATCATATGATCACTTATCTTTGGACGGAACTGACTAGGTCAGAGTTCGGCAGCAGTTTCTAGGAAGCTGCAGGTTGTTTATTAATCAGAAGATAAATTAAAGTCATAGACTTATCCAAGTGGGAGACTGTTGGATTAGGTGTCTAAGCCATGACTTTACAACTATATTTATCTTGTTAATTGAAGCAAAGTCCATTTGGGTTGCCCTCATAGCTGGAGGTCAGGATAGAGTTCAGTAGAGTAAAAGGTTGATTTATTAATTGTTTAATAAATCAATAGAATTAATTAAATGGTTTATTAATATATTTAAGTGCTAATATATTAATTAGAAACCATAATAATTAATTAAGATTTAATCTAGAATTAATTGGATTTAATTTAGTGATTAAATTAATTAATTAAAAGTGTGAGGACTAGTTTGTATTTATTCAATAGTTGAATAACTGGCAAAGAGAAGTCCAGGGGCCAAAAGTGGCGCCACCCTTGGAGGTTTCTCTAGGGTTGGCGAAAACCCTAATTAGGGTTTAAGGATCTGGTCCAAGTGGTCAACAGGCTTGCCCACTTGGAGGCTCCTTAGGGTTTCAGGTGTAACCCTAGGAGGCTATAAAAGGAACCCTCTGGCTCCCCATTATTCACGCCAACTTCATCCAATATTACTCTGCTGGACTGTCTTCTCCATTGCTGTGGGTATGACTTGCATCTGAGGCATGATACTTTTGCTGCTAGCTTCAAGAACAAGATTCAAAGGTTGGTTCTTCTGATTTAAACCTTAGAAATCTTTGTTGGCCTTTAGGTTTTAGTTTATTATCTTCATAGAAGAAAACATAGATCTTTAATAGGGTGCATGTGAACCATAAGAGTTTTTGTGTTCATTGTTTGCTAGAAAACCCTTCATATATATATATATATATATATATATATATATATATATATATATATATATATATATATATATATATATATATATATATATATATATATATATATATATATATATATATATATATATATATATATATATATGTATATATATATATATATATATGTATATATATATATATATATATATATATATATATATATATATATATATATATATATATATATATATATATATATATATATATAAAGGAAACTTGATTTCTTAATTTAAGAGGTTCAAAATATTATGCCTAAGATACAAGTTCTCAAATCATTGAAAATTTTCAATCCCCCTAATACGATAAATCACATGAAACTTCACCCAAATTTTACGACTCTATCTCCACCATCTTTAAAATTTGCTTCCGCCAACAATCTCTAACCCTATATGCATAACTCACATCAAATGCAGCCTCCTTCCACTACCAAAACCCTTGATTAGCCACCGTTGTCTCTTCTCCCTCAAAAAGCCTTACAGCTTCGTGAGAAACCACCAACACCATAGCTACAACCTCCTCCATCTCCATCCACCTTCTTTGCCAAAATACGCCATCCCAACTCCACTTTCACCAACAACCACGACCGATGAAGTCCCTACCAGATTGCCTTTAACTGTGAATTGTGGATCAGATTGCCTTTTAACGTGAATTGTGGAGATAGGTATTTTAATTTTGAAATTCTTTCACACATTTGACACAATTTCACGAAATTTGATATTTTCAAATTACTAAACTCTGTTACTCTTTCTCTCAAAAAACCTGTATGAAACCCCCATGGCCACCACCATTCCTCAGCACCACCATCGTTGGGCACCACCACCATTTACTGTCTCTGTCTCTGTCTCTGTCTCTGTCTCTGTCTCTGTCTCTGTCTCTGTCTCTGTCTCTGTCTCTGTCTCTGTCTCTGTCTCTGTCTCTGTCTCTGTCTCTGTCTCTGTCTCTGTCTCTGTCTCTGTCTCTGTCTCTGTCTCTGTCTCTGTCTCTGTCTCTGTCTCTGTCTCTGTCTCTGTCTCTGTCTATGTCTCTGTCCATTGTCGTCAAACCCTAAGCCGCCACAAACAGGCCCACATTTATGTTTAATTTAATCCTCAATGTTTCTGATTACTCATATGATTTCTCGATGTCAACCTTATTTTTGTTGTTTTTTTATAGATTACTTTTGTTATTATGGTTTATAAAGGCAGCATACGCCAAGTGTTCTACAAAATGGCATAGAGAATCTTAAGAGATTTTGTTGTTGTTAGGGCATAAGACGCACCAATAGTGACGTAGTTAAGATCCATTTGAAATAGTGATCGAGCATCTCTTGTAAAGGTTTGAGTTATATTCCTCTCAAATACAAACTTTTGGTTTCACATCTAGGGTTCAATTTCTTAAATCCGAACCAAAATAAAATTTTTTTAATTTTATTTTTCTTGACTCTTAACAAAATCATGTTTTTTCTTTATAAAATTCTTTGGCATGTGTATCAACTATCTATTTTGTATAGACAGGAAGAATTGGGAAATGAATAGCATCTAAGGAAGAGTCAAAATAAAGGAAAGGAGAAATTCGTTTATTAATTTATTGAGAAATAAATTAATCATAAACTAACTCAGAAATTAGTTTATTAATTTATCAAGGACATGATAAATTAATTGGAAACTAATTCACAAGTTAATTTGGAATTAATTTGGAGAAATTAAATTGCAAGGGATTGAATTGTAATTAATTAAAAAGTTAATTAATAGATACAACTCCAGGGGGTGCAGCCGCCAAATGGCTCTTCAAGTTTGGAACCCTAGGATCCCTCTAGTATAAATACAGGCCTTGGGGTTCAACCCTAATCATCCGTTCTCATACTTAAGCCGCCAATTCCTTTCTTTCCCTTCCCTTTGGCGAAAATAATATCCCTCTCTAGGGTTTGTGATCTTTTGCCTCCTTCCTAAGTGGAAGTTCTAATCTGTCTAGTTTTCTGGTGTTCCTGGGTATGAGTCATTAGATGGATTCACTTTGGATCATGTTCATCCTTTGCAAGATGTTGTTTATAAGATTCCGGAAAGGAGATAATCCTAAGGTACATTCTATTTATGCTTTGTTGCAATAATTGTTAAGAACTGCATGATCCTGAACTCTGTTCATGGAGAATTCAGTGATTTGATCTTATCCGTCTTCCGCTACTTGTTGTTATGTGTTTTTGTGATCGATTCCCAACAGTGGTATCAAAGCCTCTGTTCATATGTTATTTCCACTTTGATCTTAGATTGATGAATATGATTTCATGCTACCTATTAAAATCGAAAACTACATAGGATTGATACCAGAATTATTTGATTTAACATGATACGATCTTAGGATGCATGCTAGAAACTTGAATGTTCATTTGTATGCTTAGAAAAATAGAAATTTATGCTGGTTTATTGTGAATCCATGTTGATTTCGAAATTGCAATGGTTTAGGAGGGTTTCCCTTGCCCTTGGCGGCTAGGATTTTCCACCCATGCTTGCCTTGCAAGTTTCCATAGCCGGCTTGCTTGTTTAGCTGCCTTATATGCATGTTGCCTTAATTTGATTTTTTCCAATATGATATAATTGTTTATTTAATTAATTGTTAACTAATATTAATTGAATAATTATATGGAATATCTTAAATTGTTTAAAATATATTTATATATATTAGAAGATTATTTATATATATAATAATTAATTAAAACAAAAACATTGGTCAACCCATGACTAGGCTCACCCACATAAAATCATGTATAGAGATTGGAGGAAGGTTCTTATGAACCAAATGAGATTGGTTTTTAAGTACCATCCATTGGCCACCACCTTCACCGCCATGCACTTTTTACCATGTGGAGTTTTCGAAAATGTTTAATATGACAATGTTTCTCCGAGTTAAAATTATTAACTTAAAGTTTTTAAACAAAACCCGTTTTAATTAAAATAAATGTGAGATTTTGTGCTATCCATGAGAAACGCACATTCTCTTTGTAATCTGCTGATGGAGCTATGTGGTTAACTGGCACGTCAGTGAAGGTTATAGTTGAGGGTGATGTGACACTTGCGATTCTCAAGCATATCTTGAGTCAGGCTGTTAATGTCAAAACGGGTCGTTGACCAACCTGGGATTTGTGTGGAGTTTTAAATTTCTGTCTTGGTAATTCTTGAATAATTGTTATGATAGTTTGTTTGTGTATTTGTATGATGTTTGTTGATGGAATGTTTTGGAAAGTCATGGATGTTGAAAACAATAGTTTACTTGGTGTATGTATGTTCCGAGTCATGTTCTGATTATCAATGAATATGCATGCTTCTGAATATCTTTATAATCATTATATATGTCCGAAATATGTTATACCGAAATCCAGTCTTGGATTTCGGAACCATGCAAAATAGATAGTCTCGACATATGAACCAAGTTGAGAAGTCATATTCAGAATCATCTAAAGTTCAGAAGCATACTCAATATCGGAAGTCCAAGTTCTGATGTTACCAAGCTCAGAAATGACAAGACACTGAAATCCACTCTGGATTTCGGTTCAGCAATTCAAGTAACTTCAGAAGGCTATTGAGTTCAGCAATCAACCATTCCAAAGTTAAATATTATCTTCGGTCAACATCAACAACACAAAAGACTGCAGATGAAGATAAGACAAAATGGATAAGCACTTCAAGTTATAAAGAATGATTAGACTAGATTAGGCGGGACCTTTTTGTTGGAAATCATATGTTCATGTAATTAGTTTCAAAAACTTGAAGTTGCAACGGAACCAAAAAATCATGAACACAAATTTCACTTCCAAGAGGATCATGCTACATGTATGTAAAGATAAGATGAAGAACAAGCATAGATTAAGCTCAAGATTATAACCTTTGTTCTTGGATTGATATGGACGAAATTTAATGGCTAGGAATCAAGTTAGAATCCCTCTATAGTTGATCCACCACAAGCTTGAACAACCTTAGATGCTAGTCTTCAAAACTTGCAAGATAAAGCTCCTTTTTTCCTTCAAAGCAAAAACGATTTTGCTTGTGTTCTTGAGAGAGTTTTAGGAGTATTTTGGCTGATTATTCTCACACTTGAAAGTAACTCATCTCTCCTCTATATGGCCGGCCATGAGCTCACAAAACACAAGGAATATGTTGGTGCATGCACTCAAGAAAAGCCTTACATGTCCACATAGTCAATCCTTGATTCAAGAGAGAATATAGCATGCTTCATTATAATATTCACACATGGCCTTTTGGCACATGTTGTGGCCGGCCCCTATAAAGAAAAGAGAGAGGTTTATAACCTCTTATTATTTATAAACTTATCTTATAAGGTTTTATAAATAATAAACTTTCAAATTTTGTATAATGAAATAACATTTAAGTCATTATCATTAGTACAAACCTTTTAATAAACATGCCTTATAAATTGAAAAATATATACATATATATATATATATATATATATATATATATATATATATATGTTTATATATATATATATATATATATATATATATATATATATATATATATTTCAATATGCACATTTTATTTAATTTATCAATTAAATAAAAAAAAAGGTTTACCCATAATTCAATTAAATCATTTAACAACTTAAACAAAATAATTGTTGTACTTAATTAATTCATCACATATGAATTATTAATCAACCATTAATTTTAAAGTTATTATTATTTACCTCAAATAATAATAACTTACAAAATTAAATTGCAAGTTTAGTATCATTTGATGCTAAATCAAATTTAACATTTCAAATGATTAATTGGTGTCAAACTTGTTGTTGGTGTGACCCTATAGGATCATGTATTATTAGTAATATCATTTTATGATCATCCTTGGGCATATAGAACTAACAATCTCCCACTTGCACAAGGTTGCATCATAGAATGATACCGACATTGATGAACGTCTAGCAACATTTCACTGCCCCCAATAATACATGACATAATGCCATTCAACAACATCCAATTCTTCAAAAACACGAGGCTCTAATTGATGTACAAGGTTATCTATCAATTATCCCTTTGTCACAGACATCTTGTTGAACGTGAGACATGGATCTTGATCATTCTCATTTTATGTCCAACTTTGAATTAGGCGCCTTAGATGTCTAACTCTCAACACATAAGAGGAACAAATCCCGTCTTGATTACATACGCCCCTTATGTAGTTTGTACTATACTTGAGTATGGTCTGTATGGTTGTCTATTTTTCAAGAACAACGGTGAACCATATCAAAGCACAGCACTCTCTACACTTGAGTCCCAAATATGTATCTCAGGTCTAAGGATACAATGATAATACCTTTGTTCAAGAATCACTTATGATAATGATCCATGAAGTGATCTTGAAATAGGTCAAGTCCAATACTTGTTCACTAACAAGTACCTATGAATTTGGTTGCAACCTTTTGCTACTTTTACCCATAAAAGTCAACCAATCCAATTCATATTAGTCTTACTTCATAATTGCTCCCACAACTATGATCGACTATGGACATTTAGAATAATTAGATTATTCAAGGATTAAACATGCTAATATTAAAACACAAAATTATGAATGAAACATCACGTCACATATATTACATAATTCTTGTTGTTTACATAATTTCATATTCATAAAACAATAAACACAAATCAAATCCATTCATTAGAAAAACGAAGTCCTATACCCTTAGCGTGACTTTCATGCTTAGCTTGGGGTAAAGGCTTCGTGAATGGGTCTGCCAAATTCTGATCTATATGAACCTTGTGAATACTTATTTCACCATTCTTAACTTCATGTCTTATGTAGTTATACCTTCGGTGAATGTGTTTGGTCTTTTGATGCGATCTAGATTTCTATAGGGTCCCGAATGGAAGGAACTACCCCTAGATCTTCAATGAACTTTCTCATCCAGACAGCTTCTTGAGCAGCTTCCGAAGCAGCAACATATTCTGATTCTGTAGTGGATTGTGCAATCACTTCTTGTTTGGAACTCTTCCAAGACACGGCTCCTCAATTTAAAATAAAGACATACCCAGATTGAGATCTCGAATCATCCCTATCTGTTTGGAAGCTTGCGTCAGTGTAACCCCTTACCTTTAAGCTTTCTTCCAAACCACCGTAAACTAAGAACATGTCTTTAGTTCTTCTTAAGTACTTAAGAATGTTCTTTACAGCAGTCCAGTGGGCTTCACCTGGGTTCTGTTGATATCTACTAGTCATGCTTAAGGCACATGAGACGTCGGGCCTAGTGCATAACATGGCATACATGATGGACCCAATTGCCGAAGCATATGGGACATGTTTCATCCTTTCAAGTTCAGTCCTAGTGCTTGGGCACTGAGACTTACTTAGGATGGTGCCATGTGGTATTGGCAAGAATCCTCTTTTGGAGTCTTGTATCTTGAACCTTTTCAAGATTTTATCAATATATACACTTTGGCTTAGACCAATAAGTCTCTTAGATCTATCTCAATAGATCTTTATGCCTAATACATAAGCAGCTTCTCCTAAGTCCTTCATTGAGAAACAGTTCTCAAGGAATGTTTTGACACCTTTCAAGGTTGGGATGTCATTTCCAAATAAAAGTATGTCATCTACATACAATACTAGGAATATGACTATGCTCCCACTAGCTTTCTTGTAAACACAGGAGTCATCCTCATTTTTAATGAATCCAAAATTCGTAATCTTTTCATCAAAGCGGATGTTCCATGTTCGAGACGCTTGCTTCAATCCATAAATAGATCTTTTAAGCTTACATACTTTGTTTGGATGCTTAGGATCGACAAAACCTTCAGGTTGATCCATATAGACATCTTCCAATAAGTGTCCATTAAGGAAAGCGGTCTTGACATCCATTTGCCATATCTCATAATCATAGTATGCGGCTATGGCAAAAAGTATCCTAATTGACTTGATCATTGCCACTGGTGAAAAGGTCTCATCATAGTCTATACCATGAGTTTGTGAGTATCCTTTAGCGACAAGTCTAGCCTTAAAAGTGTGAACATTTCCATCCACGTCGGTTTTCTTCTTGAAAGCCCATTTGTTCCCAACAGTCTTACAATTGGTGGGAAGATTAACCAAGTCCCATACTTGGTTATCGTGCATGGATTGCATCTCTGTGTTCATGGCTTCAAGCCATTTATCAGATTCAGGATCTGACATTGCACTCTGGTAGTTGACGAGTTCATCAGAATCTATCGTATAACATTCCTCTACCATCATTAGGTAACCATACCTTTCAGGTTCAAATCGAACCCTACCAGATCTGCAAACACCTTGTGTTACAATTTGTTCCTGATCAACTGTTTGTTCAGGTTCAATAATTTCTTGTTGAATGCTAGATCCAATTTCTTGTGTATCAGGCTGTGGTTCCTGAAGTTCTTCAAGTTCCACAAACCTCCCACTAGCCTCTTCCGTCAAAAACTTGTTTTCTAGGAATTCAGCTTTTCGAGAAATAAATATCTTATTCTCTACGGGATTGTAGAAGTAGTATCCAAGACAATCTTTCGGATACCCTACAAAGATACACTTGATTGAACGGGGTTCTAGTTTGTTTGAAGCTTCTTGTCTAAGATAAGCTTCACAACCCCATACCTTGAGATAGGATAAAGATGGAACCCTTCCATGCCATATCTCATAAGGCGTTTTATCTACCTTCTTAGTAGGTGCCATGTTTAGGAGACGAGCAGCTGTTTGTAAATCATAACCCCAAAATGATAAAGGTAGAGTACTTCTACTCATCATGGATCGAACCATATCCAATACTGTTCGGTTCCGCCTCTCAGATACACCATTATGTTGTGGTGTTCCAGGTGGAGTAAGTTGTGAAACAATTCCACAAGTCTTAAGATGATCCATAAAGTTTGTAGTTAAGTACTCACCTCCTCTATCAGAACGTAGGACTTTAATTGTTTTGTTGAGTTGGTTTTCCACTTCACTTTGAAACGTTTTGAACATTTCAAATGCCTCATGTTTATGTTTAATCAAATAAACATATCCAAAACGACTAAAGTCGTCAGTGAAAGTGATGAAATATCTTTCACCATATCTAGTCATTGGCTTGAAAGGACCACATACATCCGTATGTATGATTCCTAACAAGTCCTTTGCCCTCTCATTGGTTCCGGAGAAAGGAGCTTTTGTCATCTTGCCATGTAAACAAGATTCACATATATCAAATGAGTCATTCTCATTTGCCTTCAAAAGTCCACTCTTTTGAAGTTGGGATATGCGTTTCTTGTTTATATGCCCAAGTCGACAATGCCATAGATAAATTTGACTCAAATCACATTTGGGTCTCTTGGTGAAAGTGTGGTATAAAGAGCCATGGTTAGTCTTTTCATCAAGGTTTACTTCATAAATTCCTTTTAAAGGCCTAGCCTCAAAATAGAACACATTGTTTTTGTAAACACAAATGTCATCATTCATAAAGCAAAGATCAAATCCACATTGTCTCAACTTAGCAACCGAAATAATATTCCTAGTCAAGCTAGGAACATAATAAACATTCAACAATGTCAAATACAAGCCATTGGGTAGTAATAAATCAAAACTTCCAATTGAATCCACCGCAACCCTTGCACTGTTTCCAACCCGGAGTACTACCTCGTTTGCCTTCAGTCGCCTACTCCTTTTGAACCCCTGCAACATATTACAAATGTGAGTTCCACAACCAGTATCAAATACCCATGTGTTAGGAGATAAATTATAAAGTTCTAGGTCTATCACATAGATACCTGAAGTGCCCTCACCGGCCTTCTTCTTCTTCAACTCCGCAAGATAGGTAGGGCAATTTCTCTTCCAATGCCCCACTTTGCCACATTCGAAGCACGCGTCTTCTTTGGCAACTTTTGCCTTCTTCTTGGGCGGACGGGATGGTTGGACAACTTTCTTGCCCTTTCCTTTGACAATCTTTGCCTTCCCCTTTCCCTTGGAGTTGGTGGGGTATTCGGGTCTAGTTCTCTTTGTGCCACCTTCCTTGATCATGAGAACTTGAGCGGTTTTCTTAGGCAGATTCTTTTCCACGGTAATTAGCATCCCATGCAATTCCGGGATAGTCTTGTTCAAACCATTCATGTTATAATTCATGACAAAGGGATCAAAAGACTTTGTCAAGGAGTTAAGGATCATATCCGTTGCTAGCTCTTCGGGCATCACAACTCCAAGACGTGCCAAATGATCAATGTGACTCTTCATCTTGAGCACATAAGAGCTAACCGACTGCCCATCCTCCATCTTGCAAGCATGGAAAGCCCGAACAGTTTCGAATCTTTCCGTTCTTGCAAGTTGTTGGAACATTTCCTTCAATTGATTAATCATGTCATAGGCCGAATGATTCTCTAAATCCTTCTGAAGGTCAGGAATCATAGTTGCCAACATTAGACATGATGCATCAATGGAGTCATCCATCTTTTTAAGCCATGCATCGTGTGCGGGCTTAGGGATGGCAGGGGGCTCTTCAGGAAGTGGTTCATTGAGAACATATTCTTTCTTTTCTTGTTTGAGAACTATTCTCACACTACGGTACCAATCCAAGAAGTTGGTGTGGTTGAGTTTTTCTCCCTCAAGGAGAGACCGTAGTGAAGTTTTGTTTGGAGCCGGGTTTGTTGCGTTTGGTTCCATCTACAAAATTTTAACAAGGTTCAATTTAGTAATTTATGATATTAAGTCCTTAATAATTAATACCCTTTCTTGTTTCATAAACTTTAATTGATTAAGGTCTAGAATCCAAGTTGCAATACGAATAAGTGGTTAGGTATCCTTTATCCCGTCTATTCGAATCAACAAGGTAGGTAACGGTTTACCAATTATATCCAAATATAATTTCTAGAGTTATGGGATCCCATTATAACATTTATAATTTTGGCATGTTTGATCCCATATATGCCTTGGATTTCTAATGCTTAGGTGACCTTTATCACAAAAGATTTCCAAACAAATCATCCCGCTTAAACGGACGTGTAGTTTTGACAACTATCAATGGTTAGGTGTCCTTTATCCCATCAATATTGCAAAACTACCTCTTGTATCACAAGAAGACTCCAAGTGGTTAAGTAACCTTTATTGTGGTTTTGTTGCTTTCTTGACTTCATTCTTGGTTAAATTGATGCTTACACTTGCCAACACTTATTGTATATGCTAGATATTAAAGTTACCAACAAGTATAGCATCAAAATACCAAGATATCAATTTATTTTGTGCCCCATAACAGGTCCGAAAATGGCAGCAGGAAAGCAGGAAAAATCGTTGCTGTTGGGTGCAATCTTCTCATGTCTTTATCTCCTTCTCTTGTTACATTTTGTGAAAGATATAAAATACAACTATTCTAATATTTACAAAATGAATATAAGAAGGAAATAACTAATTATTATTACAAACTATTTGAATAAAAGAATAGATTACAACCATATCGAATTTAAACACAAAACATGCAACACATGGTCCTTGGCTTGTTTATGCACCATTTTATCACATAAAATCATAAGAAAATCAACACTTTGTTTTTCTAAGGCAACAATTATGTAACCAAATGCATGCAAACATAAATTTTAGTTGGTTACATAAAATCATAGATTATATATTTGCATGTTGCCAAAGAAGCCATGCATGAACATTGCATTCAAGAAGATGAACATTCATGGCTTCCAAAAACCAAGTTTATCCAAATAAACTTATTATCTAAACATGCAATATTGCCATGGCTCTGATACCAATTGTTGGAAATCATATGTTCATGTAATTAGTTTCAAAAACTTGAAGTTGCAACGGAACCAAAAAATCATGAACACAAATTTCACTTCCAAGAGGATCATGCTACATGCATGTAGAGATAAGATGAAGAACAAGCATAGATTAAGCTCAAGATTATAACCTTTGTTCTTGGATTGATATGGACGAAATTTAATGGCTAGGAATCAAGTTAGAATCCCTCTATAGTTGATCCACCACAAGCTTGAACAACCTTAGATGCTAGTCTTCAAAACTTGCAAGATAAAGCTCCTTTTTTCCTTCAAAACTTGAGAGAGTTTTAGGAGTATTTTGGCTGATTATTCTCACACTTGAAAGTATCTTTTATATATATATATATATGAATATCAAGAAATTTTATTTTAATTATTTATCAAATAGTTGTTTTAAAAGATCGCAGATGACTATCTATCAGATGAAGATTTTATTCAAGAAGATCGAATCGAATATACATATATTTATGAAAACGACGAAATTGTTGAACAAATCGTTATAGGAGAAGGAGATAACTGGAATGAAGATGAAAACATCAATTTTGGGATGATAGACCGAGAAGAATATGTAAGAGTAAGAGATCAAGCAGAAGACCTAGATGCTCGCAATTGGGAACTTGGGTGTAGATGCAGAGAATATGAAAGAGACTTGCAAATTGCAAAGAGGTCTATCCCAACCAAGATCAAGGATCGACTATGCTTCTGGAAAAGTAAAACCAACAACATAGTAAAGAAGGCTATATTCTGGATTAAACGAGTACGAATATGCCGACTCAGTACTGAAGATATTCTGATCCCTCAAAGTTCTCAGCGATATAGAGACATATTAAATGCTCGCTATTATCCGTATAACTTCCAGCTTGAATATATATATATATATATATATATATATATATATATATATATATATATATATATATATATATATATATATATATATATATATATGTATATATATATATATATATATATATATATATATATATATATATATATATACACATATATATATATATATATATATATACATATATATATATATATATATATATATATATATATATATATATATATATATATATATATATATATATATATATATATATATATATATATATATATATATATGGAGAGGTTAAAATGAGGAGGATAAAAAGATTGAGAATGTGAGAATGAATGTGGACCAATGAAATCATAAGGGTATATTAGTAAATGTATAATTATATTAACAATAAACATGAATAATTAATAAATGCTACCTATAATCATGGGATATGATCAAGATATTACAATATTTATAGTGATCTTATTCCACAAATCAAGGATAATCTCGAAAACGCAGCTGTCAAATTCGTCATCATCTAGTGAAAAAAAGTTCGATAATCATTGATGGTAAATACACGCCGAGAAATGATTAACAGTGATGGTGTAGTGAAATGAGGCAACGTTAATCATTAATGATTAACACATAGTTACATATGTCACCAGTCATTAGTTCGAAAATCATTAATATAAACAGTCTTATTCATCAATGATTAACAGTTAACAAGTGTGGTTCCATGTACAATTCATCAATGATTAAATTATGTGATGGTGTGATAATCAGTCTTATTCAGCATTATTCATTGATGTTAATCATTAATGATTAACACATAGTTATATATGTCATTAGTCTATGGTTCTAAAATCATAAATTAGTGCAAAAGATGACACAAACTAAATAATCAAGCAACCAAACTTAATTTTAACTAAATATATATTTATATAAACATCGATATGTCCAAAAAAAGCAAATCTATAAATATATTAAATAAACAAAAAACATCAGGTGTTTAAAGTTTGTGTTTTCATAAAAGAAATCAGTTAAACTGAAGCAATCGTTGGTGAATGGATTTAGCTGCAGCAATGAGGATTTGTTTGTGCAATTTTGCAGGTCGCTTTTGGAATTATGAAACCTTCTCAAGTATCTTGTCTTTATAGGTGTTGTGCTGATATTTTAAGAATTTTGTTTGAATTTCGGACCTGCAATTCCTTCTTTTTTTCTCTATCCTAAAGAACACAGGAATATATGGTTGATCCTCGGGCAAAAAAGAAGCAATCTAGGGTTCTTGAAAGTGCGATGATGGGTAGACGATGAATATGGTGTAGATATCGATTCGATATAGCTAAGGATAATTAATGATATAAGGATTTGATTTCACAATTCACGTATCTTTGTTAAGCAAGAAGATTGGGATACAAAATTAATGTAAGATGATTTCAAGGAATATATTAGATTGGAAATTACAATTAAACCCTCCACCGGGTTTTATATTATTATTTACCTAATTTTGAATTTAAAAAAAAATAAAAATACCATAATAATCTAAGCCATAGATCTTGAAAAAAAATGGACCAGATTCTTTCTCAGTTTCTCAACCTTTTAACCCTCCTCATTTTATCCTACCTATATATATATATATATATATATATATATATATATATATATATATATATATATATATATATATATATATATATATATATATATATATATATATATATATATATATATATATATATATATATATATATATATATATATATATATATATATATATATGTATATATATATATATATATATATATATATATATATATATATATATATATATATATATATATATATATATATATATATATATATATATATATGATGGGGCAAAAAAAAAGAAGGGAAACCTTATTAATTCCTTAAATTTTTTTAATGTATGTCCCAAATTTTGTAATGATGCATATATATGAACTAAATAAGTTATTTCTATTTTTCATAATATTAGTGTCATTATTGTAGAATGAATACTCGAGGAACAACTAGAAACAAATCAAGGAATACAAGATCATCAAGACAAGAAAGTGGACCTATACCAAATCCAAACAACTCCACTGGAGGAGTTAATATAGCCATAGAAATTTCTCGAAGCTTACAGGAAAGTTTACCGGCTATAATAGCTCAAGTTCGATCAGCTATGAATCATAGCTCGGTGCATGGAACGCCCGAAGAAAACCATGCAAGAGCTGAGCATGATAATGGTCGTACTCTCGGATGCGACTATAAATCATTTACTATTGCAAGTCCATCAGAGTTTTATGGGAAAGGAGGACCCATAGCAGCTATGAATTGGCTTGATGATATGGAAAGTTGTTTCCAAACATGCTAATGTGCCTTCAATGAACGAGTAAGGTATGCTTCAACTAAATTGAAATTGAATGCCCGCCATTGGTGGAGAACCATTCAGACTAGTCGTGGCATCACGGAAGCAACAGCAATGTCATGGGAAGAGTTCAAGGGTCTGGTTAATAACCGATTTTGCCCAAACACTTAACTAAATATGATGGAGGAGGAATTCATGAAGTTGGAACAAGGAAACAAATCAGTAGATGAATATGCCGAAACATTTTTAGAAAAGTCTCGATTTGCAACCGACATGGTAACAACGGAAGTTAGCAAAGGGAAACGTTTCCTAATTGGTTTAAGGAAAGATTTACGAAGGTTTGTCAATATTTCTCGACCAAAGACTTTCCAAGAAGTTATGGAACTAGCAATTTTGGCTGAGAAAGATAGTTATGTGCCAAACAATAATCAGCCAAATGAGAAAAGGAAGTTTGTAGGAAAGAATTCTGGTCAAACATTTAAGAAGTCAAAGAAAGAAGGTGTGATGACAAATGACAAACCAACTTGTTCTAATTGTAACAAGAAACATACAGGAGAGTGTATGAAGGGCAAAAACGTATGCTACAAGTGTTGTCTACCTGGCCATATGATGAATAATTGCCCTGGGAAGAAAGCTTGTTACAATTGCGGCTCAACTGAACATCTCGCAAATAATTGCCCATTGCCCAAAAATGTTCAGTCAATAAAAGCTAAAGCAAGCACTAGTAGGAATGAACCAGAAGCTACAAAAGCCAAAGGAAGGATATACCACCTTTCTGCTGAGGAGACAAAAGAAATACCAGCTATGGTGACATGTATTTTCCTAATTAATGAAAAACCTGCTAGAGTATTATTTTATTCAGGTTCAAATAGATCGATAGTATCAACAAAATTCTGTATGCAATTAAATTGTGCCGCTAAGAAGTTAACTAGGAAAATTGAGATAGAAGTTGCAGATGGAAGAATGGTGGAAGTAGGTGAAGTTTATGAAAACTGCTCAATAGAAATAAGTGGACATCACTTTGGCATTAGACTTCTATCGATATTTATTAGGGAGTTTGATGTCATAATAGGTATGGACTGGATGTTTGAAAATCAAGCTCATATTATATGTCACAAGAAGATGGTTAAAATTGAAAATAAGAATGGCAAAGAAATAATTATATTAGTAGTTATAGGAAGAACCATGTCAATCTTACTTCAATCTTAAAGGCAAGAAAATGCATACACAAAGGATGTGCAACTTACTTAGCATACATAATAGATGCTAAAGAAGAAAAGAAGGCGATAAAAGGAGTACCTGTGGTAAATGAATATTCGGAAGTTTTTCCTGATGATCTACATGGATTACCACCTGATAGACAAGTTGAATTTCGTATCGACTTGGTACCCGGAGCAGTACCTATAGCACGAGCACCATATAGGCTTGCACCTTCTGAAATGCAAGAGCTTATGAACCATATACAAGAACTGCTTGACAAAGGGTTCATTCGCCCAAGCTCGTCGCCATGGGGAGCACCGATATTATTTGTCAAAAAGAAAGGATCGAACCATGAGAATGTGTATCGACTATCAAGAATTAAATAAAGTCACGATCAAAAATCGATATCCCTTACCCCGGATAAATGATTTATTCGATCAATTGCAGGGAGCAAGTTATTTCTCGAAAATCGACTTACGATCAGGATACCATCAATTAAGGATACGAAAGGAAGACATCCCAAAAACAGCATTCCGAACAAGGTATGGTCATTACGAGTTTTTAGTCATGCCTTTTGGTTTGACAAATGCACCAGCTGTTTTCATGGATCTCATGAATCGGGTATGTAAGCCTTACTTAGATAAATTCATCATCGTATTCATTGATGACATTCTCATTTACTCCAAAAGCAAAGACGAGCATGAACAACACTTGAGGATAACTCTCGAACTGCTAAAGCAAGTAAAGCTTTATGCAAAATTTTGAAAGTGTGAATTCTGGATCCGAGAAGTCCAATTTTTAGGACATGTTATAAATGAAAAAGGCATTATGGTGGATCCAAGTAAGACCAAGTGCATTACAAAATGGAAAACTCCATGTTCAGCAACAGAGATACGAAGTTTCCTTGGGTTAGCATGCTACTATCGAAGGTTTATTCAAGACTTCTCAAAGATAGCAACTCTGCTAACAGCACTAACAAAGAAGACATGTAACTTTAATTGGGGAGCTACACAAGAAACTGCTCTTCAGACTTTGAAAAGTAAGTTAAGTAGTGCACCAGTTTTAAGTTTTCCAAAAGGAAGTGAAGACTTTGTGGTATACAGTGATGCATCCAAACAAGGTTTAGGATGTGTGCTTATGCAAAAGGGGAATGTAATTTCTTTTGCATCTCGACAGTTAAAAGAGCATGAGAAGAAGTATCCAACACATGATTTAGAATTAGCTGCAGTAATCATTGCTTTGAAGATATGGAGACATTATTTATATGGTACAAAGTGTGTACTGTATATAGATCATAAAAGCCTCAAGTATTTATTCAGCCAAAAAGAATTAAATATGAGGCAAAGGCGTTGGATGGAATTGTTAAAAGACTATGAATGTGAAATCAAATACCATCCAGGGAAGGCCAACGTTGTAGCTGACGCCTTGAGTTGAAAGGGACCACTTCATCCTACTCATATTAAGGTATTAAGTTTGTTGGCTACAAATGAATTGCATGAACGAGTTTGTGGAGCACAACAAGAAACGTTAAAGCAAGACAATCAGAAGGAAAAACGAATATTCGGTCAAGTCAAACTACTAGAGACTAATAGTCAAGGTAACAAAAGGTTTCAAGGAAGAATTTGGATTCCCAAAGTCGGAAACGGGATATAATTCTAGACGAAGCACACAAATCCAAGTACTCTGTTCATCCCGGAAGTAATAAAATGTATAAAGACTTGAAAACTTTGTATTGGTGTCCAGGAATGAAGAACTCAATAGCCGACTATGTTAAGAAGTGTCTCACATGTCTGAAGGTCAAGATTGAACACAAAAGACCTTATGGAGAATTGCAGCCATTAGATATTCCTGTTTGGAAAAGGGAACATATTACTATGGATTTTGTAACAAGATTGCCAAAAACACCAAAGGGTTTGGATACTATATGGGTCATTGTGGATCGATTGACCAAAACAGCACACTTCCTGCAATTAACGAAACCCAACCATTGGAATCACTGGCCAAAATGTACATCGAAGAAATTGTTTCAAGGCATGGGGTGCCAATCTCGATTGTATCAGATCGAGATCTTCGTTTTACATCAAACTTTTAGGAAAGTTTCCAAAAGCAATTAGGTTCACAAATTAGAATGAGTACAGCATATCATCACCAAACTGATGGTCAAAGTGAACGTACAATCCAAACATTGGAAGATATGTTAAGAGCATGTGCAATCGACTTAAAAGGGCATTGGGATATCCATCTACCCCTCATTGAGTTCTCTTATAACAACAGTTACTATAGTAGCATTAAAGCAGCACCGTATGAAGCTCTATACGAAAGAAAATGCAGAACACCTGTCTGTTGGATGGAGGTGGGTGAGAAACAATTAGTTGGACCTGAAATCATCCAACAAACTGCTGACAAGGTAACTCAAATAAGAGAGAGACGTGGCACAAGATAGGCAGAAAAGCTATGCCGACAAAAGAAGAAAGCCTATCGAATTTCAAATTGGTGACAAAGTGCTATTGAAAGTATCACCATGGAAAGGGGTCTTACGTTTTGGTAAAAAGGGTAAACTACGACCACGATACATCGGACCATACAAGATAACTGAAAAGATAGGAGCAGTGGCATATCAACTTGAACTGCCAAAAGAACTGAAAGGGATACATAACACTTTTCATGTATCCAACTTAAAGAAATGTCTTGTTAAAGAAGACGTTGTGATCCCAGTTGAGGATGTCACGGTTGATGACAAACTTAACTTTGTAAAAACGCCAATAGCCGTCGCAGAGCATAAAGTAAGAAAGCTTCGAAACAAGGAAGTATCCTTGGTATTAGTCTATTAGGATAATTGTAACACCACGATACTTTTGATAAGTATTAATATGTTAATCATAGTGTATTTATGATTTAATATGGTGTTCTAAGTATTAGAAAGTTAATACTAGAAAAGGGTAAATTGGTCATTTTACCATAAAAGGGTAATTTGGTCATTTGACCAAATGAAGGACCAATTATGTAAAAATATTATTGCTAGTGGCAAAAGGATAAGGAATGAAAGTTTTATTGTAATAAAACTTGATTATTGTGGCAAAAGTCCAAGAAAATGAACCTAGGGACCAAATTTGTAAAATTTGGAAAATATAAAATGTTGAAAACTCCCCTCAAATGTGCAGAACATTGGTGATGATCGGGAGAGTTTTTGGAGCACGATTTCAGCAAGTTCTTGAAGAATTGAAGTGGAAAGTTGGAATCCTAGCTTGGAATTGAAGATTTCTAAGCATATAAGGTTAGTAAATTGAATTCTAACCTAAGTTTTGTGTGTGTTCATGATGAGCTTTTATAGAAACTGAAATTTGTAAATTTCAGTTATGAATCATGTGGTTTACGTGGTTAATACTTCCAATAAGTCATTAATTAAGAACATAACTCAGAACATGGAAGTAGGTTGCTATTTTTGAAGATTTGCAACTTTGCTCAAGAACCCTAAATCATGAATTGGTGTGATTAAGGTGGTTCTAATGGCTTAAAAACCTTGTATTAATGAAGGGTTTTAGTCAGGGAACAAACCCCATATGATTAAGAACAGAAATAAGAGCTTAATGAGTAAAAACTGCATGCTACAGCGCAAAATCGCGACTGATCTGGAAACCTGCCCAGGCGCCAGGCGCAGTGCGCCCAGGTTCCAGCGGGGTGCGCCCAGGCGCAGTGCGCCCTCCAAGCAGGGGGTTCAAAACGCTAACTTTTGTTTGGCTTGTCCAATTTACCTCAAACTTGAACCATAAGTCCCTAATGGTTTGAAAAGTCTGGGAAAAATATTAAATTGAGTTTTCGACTCCTCGGGGGCACTGTAGATCAATACGAATGCCTCGGTGAATAGTAAAACCCATGAAAAGATGGTAAATGGAAAGTTTATCATCTAGACATTGTTTGTAATGATATATTATTGAACTCTTATGTATTAGAGTCAATTAGAATGGCTGTTAACCTATTATCATTTGGTATATAAATAAATATATAGGTATGGGACAATGGTTGTGGTGCACGCAAAGGCAAGAAACAACCGGGATTTAAATGCAGCTAATATCCAGGTGAGTAATCTCACTGATATCATATATGATATATGATGATTGAATTGTTACAGATTTGAAACTGCTTTAGGGGACAAAATTGACAGTTGACAGATGCCTTTGAAAAGACAATACCAGATAAGCCGTGAGTCTGCGATAGACAAGAACGGAGCTGTGAGTCAATGATACGACAATACCAGATAAGCCGTGAGTATGTGAAAGACAAGAACGGAGCTGTGAGTCAGTAAATGAATAAACAATGCGACAATACCAGATAAGCCGTGAGTCTACAATAGACAAGAACGGAGCTGTGAGTCAATCTTTGAAAAGGCAATACCGGATAATCCGTGAGTCATTGCGATGGCAAGAACGGAGCCGTGAGTCTAGGAAAAAGCAGGACAAACTCGTGAGCCATAAATGATTTTAATATTTGACTTTAAGTCCAAATAGTACGGTCTTTTGACTATGATACCGGGTTATTGAGCCCAGCTGGTACGGCCTTTGGGCTATGACTTGTATATTGAAAATGTCCTGGTACGGCTTACATAGCCATGACATATGGTGCGGCTTAGATAGCCATGATATATGATGCAGTCCATTTTGACTAAGAAACATGGGACAAAAATGGTTAGACATGAATATATATGCAAATAACTGACATGGCTTGATAATTACAGGTTACTGTGATTCAGCCTGTAAGGCTACAGATTAGGATGTCAAATCCTAGGAGATATGTGGTCAGCCAGTAAGGCTAGGAGTTTGGATTCGATATCCAGACAGATATATGATTGTATTTTTATACATGTTTTTTGCAGATACGATTACTCACTGAGCTTTGTAGCTCATACCGTTTGTTAAATGTCCCTGCAGGTTAACATAACCCTGATGAGGGTAAGGATAAAGTCCGTGACTCAAGAAGTGGACTTGTAGATGCTGTCAGTAGCAGCCTGGCTTATAAGGAGGTTATTATATTTGTATACTCCTTGATACACTTGTAACCGTTTTTATTAAAAATATACCCCTTGTTTATGATTTTAAGTACTGAAACCTATGTTTTAAATGAAAAAAATTTTCAGGGGTGTTTTTGTTTTAAAAGCCGGGTGTTACAAGTTGGTATCAGAGCCAGGTTTAAGTGAACTAGGTGTCTATAGATTAGATTCCTGGACTTAAACCTTGAGATAGTAGACATGATATATAGTTAGGTGTATATAGGTTGCTATTATACATATATAACCTAACCGTTGCTGACTTCTAACGTATAAGAAGTATGAGCAGCGAATCGTATTTGGAGGAATTTAGGGCGTGCAGCTTTAAGAAGTGAACCAGCCCTTTCTCAAGGCTCCATTGAACGAGGGGCAACGAGATAAGTAGCAGAAAATCCACATGGCAAGCAACAGTAGTTGCTGTGGTCAGAAAAAGAAATTTGGGTGCTCACCCTGACTGATATTCAAGGTGAAAGAAAAGTAGCTGAGACTACAAGAAAAGCAGAAAAAGATTAGTGGACGCTTCAGGAGAAGTTACCACGAACTGGGTCCAACCTTAAAGGGAAGGGACCAAAACAGAGCAACTATGTATTGTGAGAAGTGCAGGAAAAGCACTCAGAAAATTGTAGAGTAGAGACTCTACCGTTGAAATGCTGGAATTACAGAAAATAGGAGCATATTGCTCGAGCTTGTTGGATGGCACGGAAGTGTGTCTAGCGCGGAGCTATAGAACACTTTCCTATGAAATACTCACATCCTAAATGTGGAGTAACGGGTAATGAACCCAGGAAAGAACGGGGAGGAAAGAAAGAAGAAACAAATGGTCGAAAAGGACCAGTGATACCATGAGCATTCCAACAGACTGTGGAAAAAGCTCGTGAGTAGACTAATATGGTCTCAGATATCATTGTCTTGAATATAATCCCCGTATATGTTATAATTGATCCATGAAGCTATGCTTTGGATCGGTGACTTTGATGTTTTGTCTGAATATTTCATCAACGATTATGGATGAAATTTTGGAAGTAGCTATAGTAGATGGCCAATATGTTCAAGATATTGAACACCTGGAAGGTAGTCTGTCTAGGATTTACGGGACCATTTTTCCCTATAAATCTGAAGCCGATGACTACCAATGAATCTGAAGTAATGGTGCATATGAATTGGTTAGCAATGAATGATGCTAACATGAACTGTGGAAATATGAACATTGTGGTTCTAAAAAAAAAATTCAGAAATGAAGTGGAGGAAAATCCATGGTAAATGACCGTTGTTGAGAATACCGGTTATTTTCCTTTGCTTAAACTCAGAAAAGAGTTAGTAAAGGAAGGATGTTTTAGTTGGCATATGCAGTATTTGCCAAGCTAAATAAAGCAGTGACAGAAGGGTAAAACTTTAAATCAATTCTTGGATGTTTCTTCCAAAGAACCTCCAGAATTTTCATCAGATTGATTAGAAGAGTTTATGATTGAACTGGTATTGGGTGCCGTTTCTGTTATTTAGGCTCTATATTGATTAGCCTCTGCAGAGATGGCAGAGTGGTAAAACAATTAGAAGAAATTGTTTTTGGAATCGGGATCTCATATGGCCGAATGTGTCATCGTGTGGAGCCCTATTTTGCATGAAAAGAAAAAAGACAAGTTGATGTGTATGAACATTGACTAACGAGAATCTGATATTCTCAAAACCAGAACGAATATGATGTACAGTCGTGCTAAATATTGGAGTTACTTCGTAGAGAAAAATAATATGCGAAGTTTTCCAAGTGTTAAATTTAGCTAAAAGAAGAGTCAATTCTTTGGGCATGTTAACAGTGCCAATGATGTTAAAGTAGAGTCAGTGAAAATGATGATGTGATAAAACGGGAACCGCCTGAGGAATCTGACTAAAATTCTAGTTCCTTAAATTGGCGGGTTATTAGAGGAGAGTTGTAGAAAACTGCTCCTTGATTGCTGTCGAGTTGACTAAAGTTGACCAGGAAAGGTGAAAAGGTGGAGTGGGTAGAAAGACCCCAAGTAACTTTTCAAAGGTTGAAATAAACCTTGTGTGAAGCTCCGATGTTAGCATTATCGCTAAGCGGAGAAGATAATTTATGTTACAGAAATGTATCCAGAGTTAATTTTTGGTACATAACATTGCAGTAGCAATTATGATTATGACATTTAAGCTTTGGAAACACTACTTGTATGGTGTAAAGCTTACTGTTTATATAGATCATAAAAGTTTGAAATACTTTATTGATCAAAAGAAGCTAAATATGAGATAGTAAAGATAGATGGGTTACTTAAAGATTTCGGCTATGAAATCTTGTACCATCTCGGAAAGACAGATGTGGCTAGAGATGCCTTGAATTGAAAAGAGTATCTTTTGAAAGATACATTCACATGTATGAGTGTGGCGAATTGATTACCTGATTTGATTCGGGTAGCACAAAAAGAAGTGTGCAAGTTTGAAAACGTGAAAAGTGAATGAATGATTGGATATTGGAAGAAGCTAGTTGGAAAATCACAGCGATTGAAAACCCTTGTTGGTTGTGCATGTGAATTCCAAAGCAAAAGGAACATGAAATTTATTTTGAAAAGATGCATATTATAGAATATATGCAGTATGTCCGGGATAATACCAAACCATATAGGATGATAAAACCTATGTATTGGTAGCCGGGAATGAAGAAAGATATGGAAAGACATGTGAAAAGTGTTTGACTTGTGTGTAACTACAGTCAAATCATTAGAAGCATACGGCAAATGTAGCCGTTGTGGGTCCCAAAGAAGAAATGGGACGATATAATTATAGACTTTGTAATAAAGTTTTTGCAAGTACCGCATGGGTATGACACCTATGGGTAATTGCAGGTTGGTTAATGAAACCAGTGTAAATTTATACCGACTTGGGAAGAAATTAAGATCGAAAAGTAGTGAAAAACTACATAGAAAAAGAAATTTGTTGACGTGCGCTACAGGTGTCGACTGCATCGGGTCGAGATACTAGAATTATTTGCTGATTTTGGCATCAATTCCTAGAATTATTAGTTCAAAAGTACTAGAAAGTACTGTGTATGAATTGTAGATTGGTAGACGAGATGGGATAATGATGCAGACTCTAGAAGATATGCCCGAAATTTGCATAACAGGCCTGGTGGAAGATGAGAAGATCGTCTATCGTCGGTGGAATTTGTAAGAAATAATAGTTTACATACTAGTATTCTACAGACTTGTATGAAGTGTTGTATGGGGTACCGTGTTATCCTTCGATTTATAGGATTGAAGATGTGGAACAGCCGTTGGCTAGATCCTAGACGGTGGTACAAGTTAAAAAGAAGACTTGATAAATACGAGAAAATTGGAAAATGGCTAAGAAGCAGTAACGGTAGTACATGAACCATAGAGTAAAACCGTTGCAATTCCAGATGAGGGATGTCGGGGTAATCAAAAGATCCTTCGGAAAGACTAGAAATTAAGGTGGGACAAAAAGGAAAGTTGAGTCCTGGTATATTGGACCTTTCCAGGTATCCCAAAAAGTAAGAATTGTGATGTATTGATTAAAGTTTCTTGATGAACTCCAATACATTCATAATGTTTTCCATGAGTCATATTTCTGGAGAACATTGATTAATGAATTTCAATGCATACCTATTGTTGAAATTGAGGTAGATGAGAAGTTCAGGTACACGGGACAACCCAAGAAGGTGTTTGACCGGAAGATAAGACAGCTGCGAGATAAGAAGACTAGTATGGTTAAAATGCTTTGGCAATATCATAGAAGTTCCCATATGATATGGGAGACCGAAATTTTCATGAGAAAGAATTACCCTCAATTGCTTGTATGATTTCGGGGATGAAATCTTTTGAAGGAGGGGAGAATTTGTAACACCACGATACTTTTGATAAGTATTAATATGTTAATCATAGTGTATTTATGATTTAATATGGTGTTCTAAGTATTAGAAAGTTAATACTAGAAAAGGATAAATTGGTCATTTTACCATAAAATGGTAATTTGGTCATTTGACCAAATGAAGGACCAATTATGTAAAAATATTGTTGCTAGTGGCAAAAGGATAAGGAATGAAAGTTTTATTGTAATAAAACTTGATTATTGTGGCAAAAGTCCAAGAAAATGAACCTAGGGACCAAATTTGTAAAATTTGGAAAATATAAAATGTTGAAAACTCCCCTCAAATGTGCAGAACATTGGTGATGATCGGGAGAGTTTTTGGAGCACGATTTCAGCAAGTTCTTGAAGAATTGAAGTGGAAAGTTGGAATCCTAGCTTGGAATTGAAGATTTCTAAGCATATAAGGTTAGTAAATTGAATTCTAACCTAAGTTTTGTGTGTGTTCATGATGAGCTTTTATAGAAACTGAAATTTGTAAATTTCAGTTATGAATCATGTGGTTTACGTGGTTAATACTTCCAATAAGTCATTAATTAAGAACATAACTCAAGAACATGGAAGTAGGTTGCTATTTTTGAAGATTTGCAACTTTGCTCAAGAACCCTAAATCATGAATTGGTGTGATTAAGGTGGTTCTAATGGCTTAAAAACCTTGTATTAATGAAGGGTTTTAGTCAGGGAACAAACCCCATATGATTAAGAACAGTAATAAGAGCTTAATGAGTAAAAACTGCATGCTACAGTGCAAAATCGCGACTGATCTGGAAACCTGCCCAGGCGCCAGGCGCAGTGCGCCCAGGTTCCAGGCGGGGTGCGCCCAGGCGCAGTGCGCCCAGTCCTAGGCGCAGTGCGCCCTCCAAGCAGGGGGTTCAAAACGCTAACTTTTGTTTGGCTTGTCCAATTTACCTCAAACTTGAACCATAAGTCCCTAATGGTTTGAAAAGTCTGGGAAAAATATTAAATTGAGTTTTCGACTCCTCGGGGGCACTATAGATCAATATGAATGCCTCGGTGAATAGTAAAACCCATGAAAAGATGGTAAATGGAAAGTTTATCATCTAGACATTGTTTGTAATGATATATTATTGAACTCTTATGTATTAGAGTCAATTAGAATGGCTGTTAACCTATTATCATTTGGTATATAAATGAATATATAGGTATGGGACAATGGTTGTGGTGCACGCAAAGGCAAGAAACAACCGGGATTTAAATGCGGCTAATATTCAGGTGAGTAATCTCATTGATATCATATATGATATATGATGATTGAATTGTTACAGATTTGAAACTGCTTTGGGGGACAAAATTGACAGTTGACAGATGCCTTTGAAAAGACAATACCAGATAAGCCGTGAGTCTGCGATAGACAAGAACGGAGCTGTGAGTCAATGATACGACAATACCAGATAAGCCGTGAGTCTGTGAAAGACAAGAACGGAGCTGTGAGTCAGTAAATGAATAAACAATGCGACAATACCAGATAAGCCGTGAGTCTACAATAGACAAGAACGGAGCTGTGAGTCAATCTTTGAAAAGGCAATACCGGATAATCCGTGAGTCATTGTGATGGCAAGAACGGAGCCGTGAGTCTAGGCAAAAGCGGGACAAACTCGTGAGCCATAAATGATTTTAATATTTGACTTTAAGTCCAAATAGTGCGGTCTTGTGACTATGATACCGGGTTATTGAGCCCAGCTGGTACGGCCTTTGGGCTATGACTTGTATATTGAAAATGTCCTGGTACGGCTTACATAGCCATGACATATGGTGTGGCTTAGATAGCCATGATATATGATGCAGTCCATTATGACTAAGAAACATGGGACAAAAATGGTTAGACATGAATATATATGCAAATAACTGACATGGCTTGATAATTACAGGTTACTGTGATTCAGCCTGTAAGGCTACAGATTAGGATGTCAAATCCTAGGAGATATGTGGTCAGCCAGTAAGGCTAGGAGTTTGGATTCGATATCCAGACAGATATATGATTGTATTTTTATACATGTTATTTGCAGATATGATTACTCACTGAGCTTTGTAGCTCATACCGTTTGTTAAATGTCCCTGCAGGATAACATAACCCTGATGAGGGTAAGGATAAAGTCTGTGACTCAAGAAGTGGACTTGTAGATGCTGTCAGTAGCAGCCCGGCTTATAAGGAGGTTATTATATTTGTATACTCCTTGATACACTTGTAACCGTTTTTATTAAAAATATACCCCTTGTTTATGATTTTAAGTACTGAAACCTATGTTTTAAATGAAAAAAATTTTCAGGGGTTTTTTTGTTTTAAAAGCCGGGTGTTACAATAATTCTCATGGAATAGAAGCAACATGGGAAGTCGAGTCAGAAATACGCAACAAATATCCACATCTTTTTGAGTAAAATTTCGAGGACAAAATTCTAATAAGAGTGGGGAAATTGTAACAGCCATGTTTTCTCTTCAGGTACAAATGCATATATATATATATATATATATATATATATATATATATATATATATATATATATATATATATATATATATATATCTTATTTCTTAATTCCTAAAAGACTAATTTAATTCCATGCTGGAAAGTTATAATTAACAACTTAATATAAGATAAATGTTGTAAATAATTAATAAACACACAAGCAAGTAGCTTACTAAGATGCTTACAAGTCTTATAACACAAGAACAACTCCCTTAAGCTAAGCATGACAAAGCAAAACTATAAACAATGAGTAAGCAAGACTATAACTAGGTTGTACAAGTAGATACACTTGCTGTCCAGATTTTATGATAGGTAAGTCTAAGCTAGGGAGTGATTTGGAAAGGCTAGAAGCATGAGGTGGAAGATACGGGAAGAGAAGTAAAAACAAGTACTATGAGGTGTAACATTCTCATGAGTTTACCACTTTCTAAGCTTAAACAACAAGTATATCAATGCACATGATTCACCTATAAATAGCATACCATGTTTAGCATTTGAAATCATCCCAACAAGTTAGAAGTACTCTCAAAGGGTTAGTAGCATATTAATCAAGAAGTTTAGAGCAAGCTTAAGAAAGGTGAGTATGTTTATGTGATTTAATGAGTACATACATGTTATATGAATATGTGTTTTATACATTTAAAGTTTATTGCTATTTTATCTCAAAAGCATGTGTATTTATGAAGTTTGCATAAATGTTTTATACATGTTAAGTAAGGGCTATCTAAATATCTAACGTACGAGATATAAAAAGGAACGTCTTGCAAACGGACCTTATGGGACAGCCATAATTGGATCCCGAGGTTAGCTAACATTTTAGAAATTTTGCCTACTTACATGTAATTATGAGATCTCTAAATAATATTTTCAAAGCATATCTTGATGTTATTAAGTAATGCTTTAATCATGTATTTATGCTAAATGTCAAAACCATAACTACTCACTAAGCTTAAAGCTTACGTATTCATGTATGTATCTCAGGAGAAAAGATGTAAGGACCACAAGAAGTAGTTACTTTCCCTAATAAGAAGTTTTTTTTAAGGATATGTTCTAATCCTTTAGAATAGTTTATCTTTTCATGTTTCCGCTTTGGTAACCTTGTTATGTTGAAAGGAAATAAAAAGTTATATTTCTTATTATTATTCTTTTTTTTTTAAAAAACGTTAATAGCAAAGAGACGGTACCCGCGGGAACGGGGCGTCACAATATTTATATTTCATCAGGTTGTCCTAGAAATGTAAATAGGAAGAAAGTTATAATAGCAAAAAGAACCAGCAACAAATATTGGGCATATTGAGATTTTATCTATATCTTTTCCATTCATTCTTTTTCCTTTAAATGTGTCCGTGCAAACGTCAAACCATTAATATTAATTCGATACATGTATTATTGCAACCTTCTGTAACGCCCGGTTTCTCAAAAATGAATTACACCTTAATCTTCTCACATTATAACAGCATTAAAGGGTGTAACTCAATTTAGAAACAAGTATTACAAAGCTGTTACCAAAAACATAGTTTAAGTCCTAAAATATTTACATCAAGTGTTTACAATCGTTATTCAAAAACCGGGTCAATTACATATTCAAAACAACAAGTAAATTCAAGTCCAAGGTCCAAAGTCCAACTATAAATCCATGTTTCGTTTCCCACGGTCTCCACTACCAGAACCTATCACAAACAATATTAACAAACAATATATGAGTTTCAAGAGCTCAGTGAGTAATAAAGATCAATCGAATTATATCATCCAATATCTCGCTTAGGTTAATCTCAAATGACTATCTCAGCCATTAGTGTGTCACACACACTATAACTCTTTGATCCGAACACTCATAATTGGTTTTTACTCAACTAATCGAATATAGCATACTTCTTATCTACAACAAACATCCCAACAAAATATAATTCATCTAATAAACAACTACTCACCTGTTGTCGGGTTATTCTGTGGAACTCCTGAACCGCGTGTGTCGTGCTCCTGTCTAGCCTTAGCTGTACCACAATATCTCAGGTCTAACTCAATATTCAACAATCTCAATCATGTTCAACATTGATAACAATCAAGAATTTGAATCATAAGAGAGGTTTATAATCAAAAGATAGCAATATTATCCTAATTATAACTTCCAATTCCACCATTTTGACTCATACAACCCTAAAAACACAATACAAGCACTTTGCAAGCTTAGGTCTCGAATTAGAATTCTATTACACACACTAATCCAAGTAAACGCACTCTAATTCATGCTAGAAACAGGTGGTTCATCAAAACCACGAGGAACCATCTCAATTCCAAAGATTCAACCGTCAAAACAAGATAAAAATCAAAGAGGATTACCTTTCAAGCTCAAAGAACTAATCTCTAGCTTCAATTCGTGATCAATAAGCCTTAATCTCGACTTAGAAGGGTTGGAATCGTTTTCTAGGGTTTGGGAGGGTTTTTTGGTTGAATTGGGAATGACCCAAATGAAAGAAAATTCGAATTTAAAACAGCCCTGGGTGCGCGACACGACCCGTGTAGGCTCACACGACCCGTGTGAGGCCTACAGCAAGCTAACTTGAAATTTTGCAGACTCACACGACCCGTGTTGGCTCACAAGACCCGTGTGAGGCCTAAACTCGCCTCGGTAATTTTTGAACAAGAGTTACACGACCCATGTGAAGGTACACGACCCGTGTAGGTCTGAAAAGGTTACTGCTTTGCTTCTCAAGCTTTTCTACACGACCCGTGTAGCTCTGATTTGACATTTTACAAGTCCAAACTTTTCTCAATTGGGTTTTTAACCATCCTAACTCATATAGAAACCTATTTAATCTTAATTACACTAAGATTAACACAAAATATATAGGAAAACTCCACTAAAGACAGATGATCTTCCCAACTGCCTCCAAAATCAATGATACAGGCTCGTAGCATATCTTCAAATGTTTGTATCGTCCTTTCCGACTGTCCATCTGTCTGGGGATTATACGCAGTACTCAGTAAGGCTTTTGTACCAAAATGCTTTTGGAAACTCTGCCTGAAATGTGAAGTGAAACGACTATCTCTATCAGAAACTATTGAAGTCGGCACTCCATGTCGTCTCACCACTTCTCTAGTATAAATCTCAGCTAGCTTTGACACTTGATAATCTTCTCGGATCGGAATGAAATGAGCAGACTTAGTCAACCTATCAATAATCATCCAAATTGAATCATATCCTCGTGGAGTCCGAGGCAACTTTATGATGAAATCCATACTGATCTCATCCCATTTCTTCATTGGTACCGGCAATGGTTGCACTGCTCCATACGACTTTTGATGATTAGCTTTTACCTGAAGACATGTCAAACAGTTCTCTACAAATCGTGCCACATCTCGCTTCATACCAGGCCACCAGTAATACAGCTTTAGATTATGATACATTCGTGTACTACCGGGATGAACCGAATACCTAGTACAGTGAGCATCCTCTAGCAATAACTGTCTCGCCTCGCCATGTCTCGGAACCCAAACTCGCCCTTGGAAAGTCTTGATTCCTTGTGCATTTTCCACAAGTTTCTCTACATAACCAATTATCCTTTCTTTCTTCAAGTCATTAGCTTCGACTTGGCATCTACGTATCAACTCTGGTAATCGACTCACAATCCCCATTCGAGCCGATACGACTCGAATAGGCGGCTCTTTACGGCTTAGTGCATCCGCCACCACATTGGCTTTACCAGGATGGTAAAGTATTTCACAATCATAATCTTTTAGCAGATCCATCCACCGTATTTTCCTCATATTTAACTCTTTCTGATCAAACAGATATTTGAGACTTTTATGATCTGTATATATTTGAAATCGCACTCCATAAAGATAATGTCGCCACATCTTTAATGCAAAGATTATCGCCGCCAACTCTAAATCGTGTACTGGATAAGATTTTTCATGTGGTTTTAGTTGTCGAGAGGCATACGCTATCACTCATCCTCTTTGCATCAACACACATCCAATACCACTTAAGGAGGCATCGCTGTAAAGAACAAAGTCTTCCCCTCCTTGCGGTAACGCCAACACCGGAGCTTTACACAAACTATCTCGTAATTGTTCAAATGCTGACTGTTGCGCCTCAGTCCAATTGAACTTCTCCGCCTTCTTTGTTAATTTGGTTAGGAGTGTAGCGATTCGGGAAAAATTTTCAACGAATCGCCGATAATAGCCTGCTAACCCCAAGAAACTACGAACCTCCATTGGACTCTTTGTCGGCTTCCAACTCATTACGGCTTCGATCTTTGCTGGATCTACCTTTATACCGTCTCCATTTATCACATGACCAAGAAATTGGATCTCCCGCAACCAAAATTCACATTTTGAAAATTTTGCATATAATTTCTCGTCTCGAAGAAGATCTAGCATTTGTTGCAAATGAAATCTGTGCTCATCTTGACTCTTTGAATAAATCAGGATGTCGTCGATAAACACAATTACGAATTTATCAAGAAAGGGACGACAAACCCGATTCATCAAATCCATAAAAAGCAGCTGGAGCATTAGTCAAACCGAACGGCATGACTAAGAACTCGTAATGGCCATACCTCGTACGAAAAGCTGTCTTCGGAATATCAGCTTCTTGCACTCTCAACTGATGATAACCGGATCTCAAATCAATCTTGGAAATATATGTGGCTCCGTGTAATTGATCAAACAAATCATCAATCCTCGGCAACGGATAACGATTCATATCGTGATCTTATTGAGCTCTCGGTAATCTATACACATTCTCATGGAGCCGTCTTTCTTTTTCACAAAGAGTATAGGTGCACCCCACGGAGACGAACTCGGACGAACAAATCCAAGTTCTAACAACTCTTGAAACTGTCTTTTGAATTCTTCCATTTCGGACGGTGCCAATCGGTAGGGTGGTCGAGCTACCGGCTTCGCCCCCGGTATTACCTCGATCACAAACTCAACTTGTCTACTTGGTGGTACGCCTGGAAGATTGTCGGGAAATACATCGGGATAATCACAAACCACTTCTATTTCTTCTATTTTGGAATGTTTTGACTCAGCACTAATTACATGTGCCATAATCAATTCACCCCCTCTTTCTATATATCTCCTAGCCGTGGCAAGTGACACTATCGGTACTTTTCGGGAACGTCGTTCACCTCGTATCAAAATTCGGGAACCACTCGATGTCTTGATGGAAAGTGTTTTCTCATGACAATCCATTTGACCTCTATTATCATCTATCCAATCCAATCTGACTATCACATCAAAATCATGATTAGTGATCGGCTTCAGATCTATAAGGTACGCAACCCCATAGATTTCAAGCCGACACTGTTTATAATGACTCTTTACAAAAACACATCTCCCATCTGCTACATCTACTATTATTTTCTCATATAAATCGGCTAATGGAATATCTAATTTAGAAGCAAAAGACTCTGATATAAAAGACACAGATGCACCCGAATCAAAAAGTACTCGTGCTTGAAAAGAGTTCAAGCTAAAGATACCTGTGATAACATCGGTCCGATCTCTAGCCTCGTCGACAGTTAATTGAAAAGCTCGCGTTTTCACATGACCACCACCCCTATCTTTTCGATCATCTCGATCTCGACCTCCTCCTTGACCAGTCTTTTGAAAATCTCTTTGTGGCTCAGATTTCATCTTTGGGCAATTTGGACGAATATGCCCCCTCTCCCCACAATTGAAACAAACGGGGCGACTCTCGGTACACTGGCGAGCCATATGTCCCGTCTTTCCACACTGGAAACAAACTGATGGAGGGTTTCGGGGATCACATTCTCCCATGTGTTTTCGCCTACACGTCTTACACCATTTTTCTTCATTCTTCTTGATTTCACCACGGACTTGAGAACTCGTGGTAATGGATCTCTGAGAAGTATCTACAGCTTTACCTTCCCACTTTCTCTTAAATCCTCCAAGTTCTCTTTCGATTCTTCTCTCCTCCTCCTGTCTTTGCAACTCCCTTTCTCTCGATCTTGCTGCCTCAGCAACTTGTTGAAAGGTAGTATATCTGGAACTCGGCAAAAACTCTCGGATCTGGGTTTTTAAACCCCACAAGTAACGATCCATTTTACGCTCCTCTGTATCAACTTGATGTTGTGCAAATCTTGCCTTCTCATTAAAATCTAGTGTGTATTGTTGCACTGTTCTCGACCCTTGTTGTAACTTCAAAAAGTCTTCCTCTATTCCCTTCATAGCATTATTGGAACAATAGTAATCAGTGAACTTCAACTTGAATTGTTCCCAACTCAGTGTATATGCCAAACTCTCTCCTATCTCCATACACATATTCTCCCACCAGAACTGTGCATCTTCCTTTAACAAGTTTGTTGCAAACTCCACTTTATCTGCCTCGTCGCATTTACTGGTGCGGAACATCTTTTCCACATGTGTTAACCAATTCTTGGCTGCTATGGGATCATCTTTCCCATAGAAATCGTATGGCTTGCACTTTTGAAAAACATCATAAGTACACTTCCTTGCCTTCTCAGGTATTCTAGCTCTACCAGCCTCAGTATAGACCTCTTCACGATCCTCCCTGTGCTCAGGTTGAACCGGTGGTTGTTCCGAAGGACCTCCAGTTGCAGCCTCCGTCTGAGGCCTCAAATAAGTGGGTAGTAATTCTTTAAGTGCTTTGGCTACCTCAACCGCAATCATAGCTTGCATATTACTCTGTGTCTCGGGAGGTCGCTCTCCCTCGGGTTGATGCTCTTTACCCGAATCTCGTGATCCCGATTGATCTCTTGATGGATCACCTCGCTCTTTTTCTTTTCCAGTGCTCATCTTAACTGAAAAAGAAATTTAACTCATTTAATAATCACCACCATAATACTCAATATGATGTGTAATCAACTCAATTGTATATCACTATAATACTCAATATAGTGTATAATCAACTCAATTGTATATCACTATAATACTCAATATAGTGTATAATCAACTCAATTGTATATCACTATAATACTCAATATAGTGTATAATCAACTCAATTGTATATCACTATAATACTCAATATAGTGTATAATCAACTCAATTGTGATACACCGTGGAGGATAGCTACTCGGGACTCTTGGAACTTTTCAATCTCATTGGTTTAAGTCTAAACCCATCTCAAGGTTTAATTCCCTTAAACCAAGGCTCTGATACCAACTTGTAACGCCCGGTTTCTCAAAAATGAATTACACCTTAATCTTCTCACATTATAACAGCATTAAAGGGTGTAACTCAATTTAGAAACAAGTATTACAAAGCTGTTACCAAAAACATAGTTTAAGTCCTAAAATATTTACATCAAGTGTTTACAATCGTTATTCAAAAACCGGGTCAATTACATATTCAAACCAACAAGTAAATTCAAGTCCAAGGTCCAAAGTCCAGCTATCTATCCATGTTTCGTTTCCCGCGGTCTCCACTACCAGAACCTATCACAAACAATATTAACAAACAATGTATGAGCTTCAAGAGCTCAGTGAGTAATAAAGATCAATCGAATTATATCATCCAATATCTCGCTTAGGTTAATCTCAAATAACTATCTCAGCCATTAGCATGTCACACACACTATAACTCTTTGATTCGAACACTCATAATTAGTTTTTACTCAACCAATCGAATATAGCATACTTCTTATCTGCAACAAACATCCCAACAAAACATAACTCATCTAATAAACAACTACTCACCTGTTGTCGGGTTATTCTTTGGAACTCCTGAACCGCGTGTGTCGTGCTCCTGTCTAGCCTTAGCTGTACCACAATATCTCAGGTCAAACTCAATATTCAACAATCTCAATCATGTTCAACATTGATAACAATCAAGAATTTGAATCATAAGAGAGGTTTATAATCAAAAGATAGCAATACTATCCTAATTATAACTTCCAATTCCACCATTTTGACTCATACAACCTTAAAAACACAATACAAGCACTTTGCAAGCTTGGGTCTCGAATTAGAATTCCATTACACACACTAATCGAAGTAAACTCACTCTAATTCATGCTAGAAACAGGTGGTTGATCAAAATCACGAGGAACCATCTCAATTCCAAAGATTCAACCGTCAAAACAAGATAAAAATCAAAGAGGATTACCTTTCAAGCTCAAAGAACTAATCTCTAGCTTCAATTCGTGATCAATAAGCCTTAATCTCGACTTAGAAGGGTTGGAATCGTTTTCTAGGATTTGGGAGGGTTTTTTGGTTGAATTGGGAATGACCCAAATGAAAGAAAACTCAAATTTAAAACAGCCCTGGGTGCGCGACACGACCTGTGTACGCTCACACGACCCGTGTGAGGCCTACAGCAAGCTAACTTGAAATTTTGCAGACTCACACGACCCGTGTTGGCTCACACGACCCGTGTGAGGCCTAAACTCGCCTCGGTAATTTTTGAACAAGAGTTACACGACCCATGTGAAGGTACACGACCCGTGTAGGTCTGAAAAGGTTACTGCTTTGCTTCTCAAGCTTTTCTACACGACCCGTGTGACCTTACACGACCCGTGTAGCTCTGATTTGACATTTTACAAGTCCAAACTTTTCTCAATTGGGTTTTTAACCATCCTAACTCATATAGCAACCTATTTAATCTTAATTACACTAAGATTAACATAAAATCTATATAATTTAATAATACGGCATTACACCTTCCATTAAAACTAATTTAAGGACAAACGAATGAAGAAATGAATTACTACAGTTAAAGGTCCTTCAAGATAAGGCGTATGAACCTCAAGGCTTGTGCGTCAGGCTCAATATAGGAGACAAGGGTAGATTCTTTTCACATATAGATATGTATATTATGATGGATTTCCTAATTTTTTTCTCTTCCAGATGCAACAGAAACATCGTTGGGTACGACTTCTGGAAGGTTTCCTCAATATTTTGCTGCATACTATGATTTGGCGTTAACTATATATATATATATATATATATATATATATATATATATATATATATATATATATATATATATATATATATATATATATATTGAAAAAAATAATTAGAATTACATTTATAAGAATATTTTGACTTTTGGCTGGCCTACCAAACAGGGGACACCCCCCTATAGCTAGGGATGTCAATGTGATCAAACGGGTTGTGGTAGCTTCCCCTACCCCTATTTTTTTCAGAAAAATACCCTGCTATATAAAGAAGGAACTAAGGTGCATATTGCTGGTGGCGGAGATTATAATGTGGCTGGTGTCACAGATATACCTGATCTTTTCCTTTTATCTTTAGCGAAAAAAGGAAGGGTTACATGATGAAGAGGTTTTTTATGCACCTACGCCAAGTGGGGTATTTTTCTATGATAAAGATGATTATATAAACATTAATGATCATTTTGTGCAGATCACTTCAAAAATCTAAAGATTCGGTTTATGTGAACTTCAATATAAGTTTTATAATTAGTCAAAAGTCTTGTGGTGTATTTTGGTCGTGGTAGCCAATGTTGTAAATGATAAACAAGATCTTTTGTGTGGTTTTACTAGCTTTGATGTGTTATCACCAATGTTTGTATGATTTAGCTTTCTTACTCATTCCATCAAGAACGGCTATTTATTTGGCACCTCATAATTATTACAACTCAACCTTCTTATCTCAAATTTGAGACCCAGAAGAAATTATCCAACTCAACCTTCTTATCGTCAATAAATTCAAAACATTCGATACCAAAATTACTTTCCATGGGCTGTGATTATCACGGCCCTCAAAACCTTCCTAGTATATATATATTTGCAAATGCCATGTCACCAAAAGAATTCTCATTTGAAATTTATTATACTAGCATGTCAGGAACTGTTTTACCCACCACCCTCAACATAAAACACACACACACATACTAGAAAACCCATTTCATAACTATCAAACAATGAGGACATTCATCAAGCAATTCATGTTCCAGTCGGTATGAGCGTCATCCTAAACCACCCACCGGTGGTGGGTTGCGGCGGCAGCGGCATCAACCGGCAGCCATGGCTGCCAGCGGTGGTGTGTGTGTGACGGGATGTAAAACACAACCCGGAGGTGTGTAGGTGACGGTATTGGACTAGGAAAAAGGGGAGAGGGTGTTACCACTACAAGCCGACACCACCAGCTCCTTCCACCTCCCACTGTCTGTAGCTACTCCGACCACCACCCTAGTAACAGGCGCCGGTGACCTCCCTCCACCCGTTTCTCTCTCCATAGCTTTCTCTCTCTCTCTCTCTCTCGGTTCTACTCTCTCTCTCACTCCCTCTTGGTTAGAATGCAGTGAACGGGAACCACAGGAGACGGACGAAGCTCAGAAAAATACTCTACTAGAGAAACTGATGAAGAAGGTGAAGAGGAAAGGGTGCCCGTCGGTTATGGGATTCATTTCCGGGAATTGCACTATGGTCCCCTGACTTTAAAAAATTGGCAAGATAACCCCATAGATCAAGGAATTAATATTGGATGTTTCCCACCTTGACACTTTAACACGTCAAACACCTAACTTCTAACATTAGAGTTTCTAACACACCACATTTAACCCTTCATTTAGTAGAATTTCTTTTCTTTAGTAATTAAATCCCAAATTATTATTTCTTGACATTTTAGGTCCTTAAATAAATTACAACCAGGTTACTATTTGAGGTATAACTTAAATTTAATTAAATTGTCATAATAGTTGTCGATTTAAATATCTTCCTATTTTATTATTTCTTTTTCATAGATTTAGTTTATATTATTTGTAGCATTTATTTTAAATTAACAAACACATAGAAAAATTAAAAAATGAAATTGGGTGTTAAATTGTTATCATAATGAGGTTTGAGTTACAAAATCTAAAATTCATCCAAACATTTCATCATTGCATGGAGTTTCAAAAATTTCCTTCACGTTGTCATAGTGCTAGTTTTTTTAATATCAATTTTATATTGTTGTTTATCAAATTCCTACACCTAAATTGTAAATGTTATGATATGCAGAGTGTGATATTTTTTTAACAAGTTTAATATAAATTAGCTTCAATATATCACATTTTTTGTAAAAAAAAACTAAACTACGATAAATTTATCAAGAATCAAAACTTGGTCTTTTAGTAGGAAAACCAATTTTCATCATATAATTTATATCATAACCTTATTTCTTTTACCAATATAAGTAGATTTAATTCATGAAATTTATCTTACAATTTTCATAAAATATATAATATTTTTCAATTTTTTTTATTTAAAGAAAAAACCATATTCATTGAATGAAAGTTTAATTCGATAATCTTTTTGATGCTCTGCTTAAAACAAATCTCAATCCGACATCATGTTACTCTAAATGATAACATTCTTTTTTGTGTGTATAAGTAGCACAAGTGGGATAAAAGAGTCTTTAAAAACAGGGTAGTGTTATCCACAAAAAAGTATCATCGATGGAAATACTAAAGCCTGTTGTGTAACTACACGTTGGTGTTATCCTTTTCTTGAAGACTGTGAAAGTAAATGCACTGCGGAAGAAGCGTCGACATGACTTTATAACAAATACAAAAAATAATCTAATTTGAGTAATAATTACGATAAGATCAAAATTACTTGTGATTGGTCTCTTTGATTTTAAAAATATGTTTAATACATTCAATACTTTTATAAACTTATGTATAAAGAAATGTTATGCAAAATGAATTTGGCAAAAGTAACACTAGTATAAAAAGTTGTTGGGCCATAATTATTTTTGGTTTAATCTTTGCATTTAATCGGACCAAATTCAAGAGTTTCTGGGCTAAATCGAAGTCAATTTGGGCCGTGCTGGGCGATTTCGGTCTGGACTGAAATCCCCCTGGATTTCGATTGTGTTGACCGAAAACCAGAGGTTTTCAGTGGGTTGGATCCGTCGTTTTCGGTGTGCCTGCTGTCCGTGGGCTTAGGGTTAGGCGTAGGTATAAATACCCTTGTATAGTCTTCATTACACTAGTTGGTTGTTTTGGAACTTGTGCCTAGAGAGAACATTCATTGTTCAAGCAATCTTCAAGAACCTTATGTACGTGTTTGTTTATCATTAATAGAGTGTATTGAAGGTTTGTAGTAATCCGTGTACTTGATTCTTGTCTATTTCGGATTGATTACTCGTTGGGATTCTGCACCAATCGAGTGGTCAGATTGATACCGTGTGATTAGATCCGGACTAACAAATGGTATCAGAGCCTAAAAAATCAAGTTTTTGGGTGTTTTGGTATCAATTATTCGACACTTTTGCTTGGATCTAGGTGTTGTTGGCAATTTTACGAGACTTATTGCTGTTTTGGATGTTTTGGATCTTGGTGTTCTTCGTGTTCATCAATTTTCTGGGAAAAATTTGAGTTTTTGATCTTTAAAACTCAATTTCTTGCAAAAATCGACGTTTTTAGATCTGGTTGGCGATTTCGGTCCAGATCTGAGGATTTCGGTGGTGGCGCATCATTCAGCTAGGGTTTTCTGCAATTTCGGTCTATTAAGAGGTGTTTTTGGTCAGCCCAATATCGTTTTCAGTTGAGCCTTTACGGTTTGGCGATTTCAGTGTAGTTTGATCATTTCGGTTCTCGTTTTCGGTCCAGTGTCGTTTTCGACCAGATCACGTGTTTTTGGTCTAGTGGTTTTCGGTTTGATCAGGTCAAAAAATTTCGAAGTTCTCGGTCAAATTTTGGGTCGAATATTTTTTTTTTGTCAAAATGGCTACCACGACAGAAGACGTTTGTGAAAAATCATGTTCTCCAGATTGTGAAAAGATAATTGCAAAATATCGTGAACAAAATGAGCGTCTGGTTAGAGAAATATTTGATCTTGAAAATCTTGTTTATAACTATAAAAAGAAATTGAAACCTCTTCAAGAGATGCTTGATGCTAAAACCTCGGATTTCAATAAATTGCAAGAAGATTATAGCATAAAGAGTTGTCACCTCAAATTTGCTAATGAGGATATTGCAAAACTGACTGCTGAGCTTGATGCTTTGAAAGCAAAATTTCAAGATGTCAGTTTTATCTTTAAAAAATTCGAAGGGTCAAGTGCAATAGTGGAGTCAATGATCGAGCATCAACTGAAGTTGGCAGATAATCAGGGTATTGGGTATCATAGTGTTGCACCTCCCTTTAATAATAACTTTATCCCATCTATTGAAACTGAAGAGTCAGAGGAATGCTATCTTTCCAATTTCGTTCAAAAGGATCAATGTAGCTCCATTGATAGTGTTGATGTGAATGCTACTAATGCATCTACTTCATGTGTAGATGAAGTAATAGTGGAAGATGTAAGCGAGGAGGACAAAAAGGGTCCTAGTTCTATTGAAAACTCGTCAAAATTTGATGCTTCATCTTCTGTTGTCTCTAATGATTGCACCAAAATCGTTGCTTCTGTGTCTTCAACTTCTTGTGGCGATGTTTCAAAATCAAAAATTCCAAATGTTAAAAAATTCAAGCCACAGAAGTTTGTGAAGGAAGGGGAAGTTCTTTTTGAGCCAAGACCTAGTCCCACTAATGTGATTGTGCTTGTACTTGAGGCAACTCCTTGATGAATTCAAAAGGACAAGGACTAAGTCACAATCTCATTTACTTAAAAAGACAAACATGCTTCAATTATGGGATTGCAGGTCACATCGCCAGGAACTGTCCACATCGCCCATATATTCCCTTCTACGCACAATGGTGGCAGAACGTGCCAAAAGGGAGACCTTGCAAAAGAAAACCCTCAAGGTCACGGTCACGCGACGGTGATTGAAACGCAGCAAAGGCCAAGAAGCAGGCCCCCAAGGACAAGAAGACCAATTCGAGAGATAACTCTGCCAAATTGAATTCGGTAAGGTCGAGTTCATCTCAAGGATTGTCCTCAAGTCCACGCTGGCAACAGAAGCACAAATCAAGGGGGAGTTCTGGTTCAAACTCAAGTGCTGATACACCCATCCGATTAAACAACAAGCGACAAAAACCAAATTACCGATGAGTACCAAAAGGCCTCGTTTCCAATTCATCCCATTATGCTGCTAATTCTTCATGTTTTATATCTGATCAGCATGACATGTCATGGGAAAGAGTCAAATGTGTAGATAGCAATGGCCGACCCAATTTTAAAATGTAATGGGTTCCAAAAACGAACTAAGTCCGCATCTTGTGCAGGAGCAGCTGTGGAGGAATATTATCAGACTTCGGTTTGTGTTTGAAAAGGTAACTTTGTTCTGAACTGAATCTGATTCGTTTCTGATAACTGAAAAGTTCAATTTTTTGTAAAATTTGTACATTTTTGTTTCTGGTTAAATTTGTTCATGTTTTATTTTCCTGCTTACCCTCCATGCACAAATTTAGGGGGAGAATTAAACCAAACAAAAATTATAAAATTAAAAACAACAAAAAAATACAAAATTTCAAAACTAAAAAAATATTTTTCTTTCCGTTACGTTTTTACTTTTCAGAAAACTTAAAAAAATCCAAAAATATTTTCTTTTACACAAATTTGCACGATCATCAATGTTCCTGATAAATACCAATTAGGAATACAGATCAAAATTTCATGTCAAAGATGTGACTCACTATTATCGTGACTTGCTAAGACATTCCTTACCCGTCGACGACGTACTAAGATAAACCACTCACTGCTGAGGTAACACTTAAGTGCTAATGATTCTTATTCTTACACCATAGTAAGTATGAAGCACTGCCAACCTTTCTTAACCAAATCTAAAAGTTTCTTTTGCAACACAAACTTCTAGACACTTTGAGTAAAGCCACTCAGAGTCGAGAGTTAAAAGTTCTGTGTTGATGGTTAGGTTGCATACCGTAATCCATCACACGCATTAATCCATTCTCAACCACCTCTAATTTTCTGTTGCAAAAAACAGACAACTTATTACTTTAAACCAAGTGGTGATGATATTTCGAAACTCTATGCCAGTAATCTCTTCTACAACACCAGTAGTAGATGTGAGGCATCAACAACCATTTTACCTACAAAGCTTCTAATTCAAGAGTTGGATGACTCAGTGTAATAAACCATACACTGATGACAATTCAAAAGTCTAGCCGATGGGTATGTCTAGTAACCAAGACATATTACACGCTCATACCACTCTTTAACCAAAATAGTTCTTCTAATGAAGATGTTCGTGACTCAATGTGATTTTACCTCGCATTGATGAAACATCGAAACTCTCGGTCAGTGATCGCTGTTGTTTACTACAATAGCTGTGAGACCCCAACAACTTCACCGGATTCAAAATTGGCACTAGGATGGTACACTCCGCAGAGTTTGGATACCATTGAACGTCTCGCCAAGAGCCAAGTCAACTTGTTGACTTTTCAACTGCATTGAGATCTTTGATCAAGGATATGCAGGGCCAAAATAAAAAAGGCCACGAGCAGTTCTCCGATACTCAAACAATCGCAGTGCGTTCCTCCAGGTTCACACAGATACTGCAAGAAGTCTTATTCTGAGCCAAGGATGAGTCTTTGAACAATTGTGGTGAGAGTTTATGACTTCGTGATCCATAGGATTTGCGGTCATCATTCTTATCGAGAAGTGCCAGCCAAAGTGAAGTTCGAGAGTTTCGACACAAATTTTCTATCCCCGAAGGAGGTGAATCATAATTCCATGTGACAAGCTGCATTGAATTCCTCCTCAATCAGTTTGTTGCTACACTCATACCTTCAGTGATCGAGAAGAAGAAAGAGTAAAGATTCAGACTCTAGTCAAAGTCAAAGTCAAATGAGAAGCCGGGATGTGCTGATCCAAGACCTATGTTGAAGCATGTTCGCCTAAATGAACTTTCAAAGTCAAATCTGAAGAAAGTTCAATACCGAAGATGAAGTTGTCTTAGCAACATGCTGAATGCTATTAACATCTACACCCGTTACTCGATTAAGGGGGAGATTGTTAGAATCCGTTTGTAGTGCACAATCGAAGGCAAGATCAAGACAGAGCTCCAAGTATTACGTAAAGTAACCTCAAATGACACATCCTAATACGAAGAGTTATATATCCGAATTACTGATTTGAAGTTTTATGGGATTGTTAAAAATTATCTCGATTCACCAGATCGAGTATTTGGACACGCTTTTCGGATGACAAGCCGTTGAAAATTGTGTACTACTCCACCCTTGTCACTGAAGACGGGTTACTGAGATGTTCATACCTCCAACCCGGTCCACAACTGTGTCACAGGAGATCCTGATTGTTGTATTGAAGACTGGAGATACGCCTTGAGTATTTCGTATATCGCTAATCTTAGTATTGTTTCGTTATTGTATCCGAAGATAGACTTGAAGTATTGTGTAAGTTCCTTTCTAGCTTTTCTTTGCTTTTGAATTGTTTCAACTCTTTTGTGCTTGTAGCAATTATTGCTCTTTATTATTTCTACTTATTCAATTCAGCATGATTTTTCATAAATATTTTTATAAATCCCATCAGTTAAATGTGTATAAATTTTCTTTTCTTCGTATCAGGAATTTTCAGATGTTTACAACCACGCAACACCTGGAATATATCCTGAAAAGACTAAGTCTTTCTGATTAGTTATCTGCGTATGCGAAGGAAGAACCACTGGGTGCACGTAAGACATGAGGTTTACATGAAGTCTTGTACGAAGTATGGACATGTCACAAGTTCTTTAACCATGATCAGATCGTCCGAAGTGTTACAAATGTTTCAATGCGAGTCCCAAATATCTCTTAGTGCTATGAGATATGCTCAACAGACTCTAAAAACCACGTTTTGACCTTTAATTGTGTATTGATATTTTTGCAATATATGGTTTTGGATGTAAGTGACATTAACGATGCTATGTGCACAAGTCAGTATTTATGTGTAATCAGAAGCAAACCGAAGTGTCGGATGTGAATAGTGACTATTGTCGTCCGAATAAAAACGTATCCGAATGGAACCGCAGGTTCGTATATTAATAGTTTCGCTTCTGATGACAGGTAAATTTTCTAAGAGGTAAAAAAAACTTAAATGCAAAAGGAAAAAAATTTAAAACCTATTTCGACCTAAAAACTTAAAAAAAATTTAAGAGAATAAAGTACAAAGATGTTTGACTGTAGGTACTTAGCTGATTATGTGTTAGGAACTGCAGATGACTCAAGCATGCCTAGCCCATGAATGATTCGTGTAAAAGCTTTTTCATCCAGAGCTTTGGTGAAGATGTCTGCCAGCTGATTCGTGTAAAGACTAAGTTTTTCATCCAGAGCTTCGGACGGACTCGAGTCTGGCAAAAGGAGCGAAGGTTTCATCATAATTGATTCCCTCTTGTTGACTATATCCTTTGACAACTAGCCTAGCTTTGTTTCGAACAATGTTACCTTCTGTATCAAGTTTATTTCGAAAGTCCCATTTAAGACCTACTACAGAGGAGTTGGTGGGTTTTGGAATTAAACGCCACACTTTGTTTTGTTCAAATTCAGCCAACTCACTCTGCATGGCCTCAACCCAATTTGAGTGTAGAAAAGCTTCTTTTACAGTTTTAGGTTCAACTTTTGAGATGAAAACGTCAAACATGCAGTAATCCGATCGTTTATTTAATTCATTTTGTTTAGCTTTTAGTTGTTGTGTTTTCTCTTCGACTTGTTTCTCAACAGCTATACATTGTAAGTCGATTTTCTCCAACACATTCCTTGTCATCTGTTTGACATCAGTTTCTACTACTTTGACTGCCTCGTCAATCTTCTTGGTGACTTTCATCGTGATAGTTTCCTCGAAGGATGTAAGTGATTCCGCCCGGTGATCATAAGTTTCCTCAGGCCCTTTGTCCGAAGTGTATGTGGTCTGGGCTCGGATCAGAATATTCAGTTTTGCATTGAGTTGGCGGAATTGTTTCATGGATACCAGGCTCGTGTCTGGTTCATCATCTTCTTCGTCTTGAATTTGGACTGGGGCTATTTCAAAATAATCCTTTTCTTTTTCAGATTCTTGTGAAGAGGGAGAATCAGCCATGTCGTCCACAAAGAATGAATGAAGCAGAGGAGGTACCTCGGTTGTTGTAGTGAGAATTGGTGTTGTATACTTTGGTGGAGGGGATGGTGGACTTATGGTAGTTAGATTACCCGATGTGAGACTTGTGTCCACATCAGATGTGTACACAGGGGTCTCAATTTGACTTGTCTCCACATTAGATGTTTCGAAAGTGGTCAAATGTGCGGACACCACAGGGGTTTCTGTTAAAGCGACAAATGGATCAGAGGGAGGTACCGTAGTGGTTGTTGTTTCGGTTGGTGATGGAGGAATGTTGGTATTCTCCTGATGCGTATGTTCTTCCTCTTCTTCTTCTTCTTCTACTTCGGATGGAGGTGTTGGGGGTCGTGAAGATTGAGTTGGCTTCTTCTTGGTTGGCTTCACAGCATGGGTTTTCTTCCTGGTTCTTGACTTTTTGGTTGGTGCTTCGGATGGTTCGGCTGTGCGCTTGCGTTTTCCACCCTTAGCCTTTGGAAGTTCGGATTCAAGTACTCGTGTGAAACTTCTAAGGGGTGCAGGTGTTGTGATCGTCTTGCGGTACTCGATCAAGGTTAGATTATCGTCTGGTACCTTGCACAACATTGCCTGAGGAATTTGAGCAATAAATTCCATCCTGTCATCCGAAGTTGAGCTTGAAAGAATCTGGACTTGATGAAAATCATGAACTGGTATATCCGAAGGCACTAGTATCTTTTCGTGTGCATGTGCCGCTTGAACGATGAGTGCCTAGAACCTTGTGCATGGAATATCTGTTGCTCTCTTTGCACAATTTAGATACATGGTGAAGTCGGTCCACAGAGTTGAAGCAAAGTCCACTGGAACATTGTAGTAGATTCCATAGTGAAGTTGCAAGAATGTGTATGATGCTGAATCGAGGCCCGAAGTTCTACCAGAGAGACTTCGGAGGATTATGCTGAAAAAGTAACCCCAAACAGAGGGTAGTTTGTTCTTCTTGAAAGTACTCATTGTGCATGTGATTGGAGTGTGCCCCATATCGTTCGACATATTCAGGATTTCCGACTGAGAGGCCATCTGAAACCATCCAGTCACCGGAAGTTGAAGGATTTTCGCGAATTGTTCCTTCTTGACTGTAATGGTTTTCTTGGTTTCATCAGTGGTAACAATTTCAAAAGAAACTGACTGACCATCAGGATTCAGACGTGCTGTATGGTGTGCCCTGTTCGCCCATAACTTTGGAACTTGAGGATTTGCAGTCATGGCATGTGCAAGGGGTGAATGACGCAGACAAACCACCAGAATTGCCATGGTAGATGAGTAGGCTTCAGGGTCAAGATTTGCAACGTGGTTTGGTGACATTGGGTTTAAATCTAGAACTGAATCAGCCTCCCCAGCAGTGAATGAAATATCTTCAGTGGCCATCTGGACGAATTTTGAGTGTAGAGAGTTGGGAGCTTTGGGAATTTTAGTTGCAGGTTTAGAGAAATTTGAAACGGAAGGGATGAATGAAGGGTTTTCTCCGTTTATATAGTATGTTGATGAGTGGAGAGAGAGTGTGTGTGTGCATTTAATGCATGTGTTTGAACGGTCGAATGGGGTTTGTCGACGTCATCCGTAAGTTGAGGGGACATTCCCTTTTTCTCGGTTTGACAGCTGCATCATCCCCAGGTAGCCGTTGTACTCGATTCCTATTGGTTCATGCATCTCCCAAAGCAAAACAAGATCAGTAAGGATCCCACGTATCTCGTTGAATCCCAACAGACATAATTCGAATATGATTTAATAATAAAGAAATAAAATGAATAAAAAATATGTTTGCCTTTTTCGGTTATGAAATATACAGCCGAAGTCTGCTCATGATTCAGTCATGTCAACCATCCGAAGTTCTAACACAAGGATCCATTGAAGTTGTGAAATTATGATTTTTGTTTCAGTTCAAAGGATGAGAGCTGATTATTCTAGGAAGTTCTTATGACACATTTATATCCGAACAAGAGTAATGTAATGTGCATTCATATGGATAGCTGAACCCAGTGTAGTTATTCCACCATCGCCTTTATCTTAACTTAGATGTCTGGTAAAAGATTCTAAGTATTACGTAGAGTAACCTCAGACGACACATCCTAATACGAAGAGTTATATATCCGAATTACTGATTTGAAGTTTTATGGGATTGTTAAAAATTATCATGATTCACAAGATCGAGTATTTGGACATGCTTTTCGGATGACAAGCCTTTGAAAATTGTGCACAACTCCACCCTGGTAACTGAAGACGGGTTAGAGAGATGTTCATACCTCCAACCCGGTCCTCAACTGTGTCACAGGAGATCCTGATTGTTGTATTGAAGACTGGAGATACGCCTTGAGTATTTCGTATATCGCTAATCTTAGTATTATTTCGTTATTGTATCAGAAGATAGACTTGAAGTATTGTGTAAGTTCCTTTCTAGCTTTTCTTTGCTTTTGAATTGTTTCAACTCTTTTGTGCTTGTAGCAATTATTGCTCTTTATTATTTCTACTTATTCAATTCAGCATGATTTTTCATAAATATTTTCATAAATCCCATCAATTAAATGTGTATCAATTTTCTTTTCTTCGTATCAGGAATTGTCATATGTTTACAACCACGCAACACCTGGAATAAATCCTGAAAATACTAAGTCTTTCTGATTAGTTATTTGCGTATGCAAAGGAAGAACCGCTGGGTGCAAGTAAGATATGAGGTTTACATGAAGTCTTGTACAAAGTATGGACATGTCACAAGGTCTTTAACCATGATCAGATCGTCCGAAGTGTTACAAATGTTGCAATGCGAGTCCCAAATATCTCTTAGTGCTATGAGATATGCTCAACATACTCTAAAAACCACGTTTTGTCCTTTAATTGTGTATTGATATTTTTGCAATATATGGTTTCGGATGTAAGTGACATTAACGATGCTATGTGCAGAAATCAGTATTTATGTGTAATCAGAAGCGAACCAAAGTGTCGGAAGTGAACAGTGACTATTGTCATCCGAATAAAAACGTATCCGAATGGAACCGAAGGTTCGTATATGAATAGTTTCGCTTCTGATGACAGGTAAATTTTCTTAGAGGTAAAAAAAACTTAAATGCAAAAGGAAAAAAATTTAAAACCTATTTCGACCTAAAAACTTAAAAAAAATTAAGAGAATAAAGTACAAAGATGTTTGACTGTAGGTACTTAGCTGATTATGTGTTAGGAACTGCAGATGACTCAAGCATGCCTAGCCCATGAATGATTCGTGTAAAGGCTTTTTCATCCAGAGCTTTGGTGAAGATGTCTGCCAGCTGATCGTTCGTATGAACGAAATGGACCTCAATATTTCCATCGTCTACGTGACTTTTAATAAAGTGATATCGGAGAGAAATATGTTTGGTCTTCGAATGTTGAACCGGATTGTGACAAATTCGTATGGCACTTTGTGAGTCACAGAATAACGGTTTTCTTCGTATATGGATAGCATAATCTCGTAGTTGACTTTGAATCCAGAGCATCTGAGAGGCGCATGCAGCAGCAGCAATGCACTCTGCTTCGGCTTTGGAGATGTAAACACAAGTTTGTTTCTTCGATTGCCAACTGTTGAGCTTGCCATCTAGAAACTGACATCCCCCTGAAGTGCTTTTACGATCAAGTGCACATCCCCCCAGATCAACATCGGAGTATGCTTGAAGAAAGAAGCCTGAATTAACAGGGTACCACAAACCAAGAGAATGAGTTCGATGAAGATAGCGAAAGATTGTCTTGACTGCGGCCAAATGAGGTTCTCTTGGATTCGCCTGATATCGTGCGCAATTACAAATTGAGAACATGATATCTGGGTGACTTGCAGTTAGATAGAGTAAATAACCAATCATACTCCTGTAGACCTTCTGATCAACCGCCGATTTGTCAAGCGAAGGTGTGAGTCTTGTACCAGCAACCATGGGAACCTTCGCATTTGAACAGTTCTCCATCCCAACTAGCCTAGCTTTGATTCAAACAATGTTACCTTCTGTATCAAGTTTATTTCGAAAGACCCATTTAAGACCTACTACAGAGGAGTTGGTGGGTTTTGTAATTAAACGTCACACTTTGTTTCGTTCAAATTCAGCAAACTCACTCTGCATGGCCTCAATCCAATTTGAGTGTAGAAAAGCTTCTTTTACAGTTTTAGGTTCAACTTTTGAGATGAAAACGTTAAACATGCAGTAATCCGATCGTTTATTTAATTCATTTTGTTTAGCTTTTAGTTGAGATCGAGTGAGTACCTTTTCGTCTGGATTACCAATTACCTGAGTCTTCGAATGATCCTTTGTCCATTTTTTAAGCGGTGGATAGTCAGGGTCATATCCTGGTAGCGTTTCCCCATGTACTTCCTCCGTATCAGATGGATAATCCGAAGTCGATTGATTTTTTCATGCGAAGTGTTAGGAATTGGTTGTTTACTTTCAACCGAAGCTTGATTTTCACTTGACTCCCCTTCAGCTGAAGCTGGCTTGTCAGATGACTCCCCCTCAACAGAAGCAGGCTTGTCAGATGACTCACCCTCAACAGAAGTTGTCTGTTCTGTAGATGGACTTGGTGGTTCGGTTGAATGTGCTTCTTTCGGATTGGATGTACTGGAAGGTGTAGTTTCTTTTTCAGCTGAAGGATCCTTTGGGTTGGTTGTATCATACTCCCCCTCAACCGAAGGATCTTTTTGTTTAGGTGTCTCTAATTCCCCCTCAACCGAAGAGTGCTTGTTTATTGATGGTTCGGTGGTGGAAGGATCTTCGTTAAGCTTGTTGATTTCTGGTATTTTATTGTCCTTTGCAGTTGCTTCAACATCGATCGCATGATCAAGATTATCAAATAGGAAGGAGAAATCAATATTGAAGGAGTCTAGAGGGGCGACTTCGGTTGGGTGTTCTGAAAATATAGAGGAACCAGGATAAAGAGTTTATGATTTCTTGATATAGTGATCGTCAAACGTCAGATTGAATGTTTCCTCGATTTTCTTCGTTGTCTTGTTTAGTACTCTATAGGCTTTCGCAGAGTGTGAATATCCTAGGAAGACACCATCATCGGATTTAGATGCAAACTTCGTAGAACCAGGTTTGAGTCTCATGATGAAACATCGGCAACCAAATACATGGAAGTATTTGACATTTGGTTTTCTTTTATTGATGACTTCGTATGGAGTGATTTTGAAGCGTGTATGAATGTAGGATCGATTTTGAGTGAAGCATGTAGTTACAACAGCTTCGGCCCAGAAATACATTGAAAGATTCGCATAGTCAAGCATGATCCTTGCAGCTTCGCATAATGATCTGTTTCTTCGATCGACTACACCATTTTGTTGTGGAGTATAAGGGGCAGAAAAATTATGAGTAATGCCCTTCTCTTTCAGATACGAGTCAATTGTTTGGTTTTTGAATTCGGAGCCATTGTCGCTTCTGATAGCTCGTACTGGTTTCTTTAAATGAAGCTTGATCTGCTTGATGAATGTTATGAGTTCTGTAGGTATGCCTGACTTTTGTCGTAAAAAGATTACCCATGTGAATCGTGAGAAGTCATCCACGATAACTAATATGTATTTCTTCCCTGCAAGAGATTCAACTGTTGAGGTACCACAAACATCAATGTGTAGTAATTCAAGAGGTTCAGTGATCTTGGAGTCTATGGTAATCGGATGTGCCTGACGTTTTTGCTTCCCATGTTCGCAAGCAGCACACAACGTGTCATTATCAAACTTCAGTGTAGGCATACCTCGGACAAGGTCAAGAGCAACCAGCTTGTTGATATTCTTGAAGTTCAAATGATATAGCATGCGATGCCATAACCAGCTGAGATCAGAAGGGGCTTTTGAGAGTAGACAAATAGAAGGTGTTCCAACAATTGGCTTCATATCAAGTGGATACATTTCACCCTTCCTTGAAGATTTTAGTAAGACTTCCTTGGTCTTTTTCTTCTTGATTAACCTTCATGCTTCATCGAATAAGACTTTTAAAACAGTCCCTACAACTAGTTGAGAGACACTAACTAAGTTGTGTTTTAATCCTTCTACATAAGCAACTCGATTTATAGTAAATTTGCCATTTGTGATTTTCCCATAACCTTTTATGGGACAAGTTTCGTTGTTTCTAAACTTTACATTTCCTCCATCTTCTAAACTTCTGAAATCCCTTAAGTACTCTATCCTCCCCGTCATGTGTCGTGAGCAGCCACTGTCGATATACCATTCCTTATCATACTGCTCATCGATCAGTACCTACAATTTAGAGAGAGAGTTCAAGTACCCAACATGGCTTGGGTCCTTGAGGGTAAGTATTCGGATCATAGATCCATGAAGCGACCATATCATCCTTTTTGGTGCCAGAAGTCGAAGCAATATTTTCCTCGATAGAAGCTTCAATTATTTGATTTTTAATGACTTTTGGAACCCATTTCAAAATTTTATTTTTTTTTTGCTCTATAGGACTCAATGGTGAAAGTGGATTTGGTTTCACAGGGACCCATTTTCTGTTTGAAAGTAAAGATTTCCCAGACGAAGTACTACATTGAGTAGATTCGCATAGAAACTCCTCATAAGCAAGTTTAAAATCTTGAATTGTTAAGCTTTTTATCTTTAAAGAAATCCATGTTCTTATCAAGCCAAACTTCAAACGTATCAATAAGATTGCTTCCCTTAGTGAAAGTTTTCTTAGTTGCTTTTTCGTACTTATTGTTTGAACAAATAGGTTTCGTAGGTTCAAAAGAGATTTTCTGTGATTTTGTTGAAGACTTTTTGTCAGTGGAAGACTTTTGTTGATGTTGAAATGCTTTCTTTTTGTTTTGGGAATCACGATAGTTCTTTCTTCTTCTATTATCGTAGAATTGTTTATGCTTTTCAACAGAAGATTGAGTCTTTATTTGATTTCTATTTGTTGCGAAATTTTTAGTATTTGAAGAATTTTGATTATTCTGATAATTTCGATTGTTTGAAAAACTTCGATTGTTTGAAAAACTTCGATTGATTGAAAAACTTCGATTGTTTGAAAAACTTCTGTTGTTTGAAAAATTTCGATTTTGACAACGTCCGAAGGGGTTTTTCATCTGATGCATATCTTGTTTTCGTTTATTGATTTTAAATTCCATTTCCGCATTCAAAGTGTTTTCGAGCTTTTTATCAGATGAGAAAAAACGTTCAGCTGTTACATTGGCATTGTCTTCTTTTATAATCGAAAGAAGTTCACCGCTATCTTCAAGATTTACACCCTTTTTGATAAAAACTGTATTTTTAAAGTTTGCAACTTTTGGATACGTACAAGCTTGTTCGACAAGTCTTTTGGATTTATTATTTACGTATTCTGAGTAGTTATCAGAAGTACTAAGAATTTGAAAAGTTTTAGTATTGTCATCCGAAGAGACCTGTGTAACCTTAGGAGAATTTACTTGATGAGTATTGGTACTTTCTTTGGATTCGGATTTTGAAGAACAGACTGATGAAGTTTTTAGTTGTGATAAATCACTACAGCCTATTTCTTCAATATCAGAATCAGAATCAGAGTCGTGTTTAGAAGTTTCAACAATAACATTCACAGAATCACATTTAGTTGCTAGAGGAATTGTGGGTAGAGACTTATCCATTACTTTGAGTAAATCATTAGGACTTAAAATTTTTTCGAATGGAACAATACCATGAGCATAAGTTGGGTTTGGGATTTCAATTGATGAAACAATAGATTCACATTCGTATGAAATAGAATCAACTTCTTGTAACTTAAACTCAATAAAAGGTAGTAATTTTTTGTGATGATCTAAAGAAATATCAGAAGAATGATAAATACGTGTAATGTAAGCATATAATCTTTTCGCAGTTTCACAAAAAATATTCCTTTGTTTTAATAATAATTCATTATTATTTATGTACTGTTCCCTACTTTCTTCTAAAATATCTATTCTTAGTTGACTTGTCTCCAGTGCCCCACGAATTCCTTCTAGCTTGGCCTTGAGCGAAGTTACTTCATCCTTTGCCTGACACGCATCACTATTTGCTAAAACAAGTAGTTGATTCATATGCAGACAGTCAGAAGTAATTTCGTTAAGGTCATTAATAAAAAGTTCTTCAGGAACGTTAAAATTTTTAAGTAAAAGTGATACCTGTTCTGGAATGGTAAGGCGAGCATTTGACGAAGAGTTTGTTCCTTGTGCTATCAGACAGACACCAGTGATTTTTCTTTCTTCTTCTTCATCATCCAAACTCTCCCCTTCGGACCATATGCCATGACTAGTATGTGCAGCAAACATCGCCCCATGAGTAGGTCTTCGGATTTCATCGTCATCCGAACCAGATGACCAAATATGGTATATACCATCACCACTATTAGGAGCAACAAGTGACAGACTTTGAGTATTCGCACGAACCTCTTCCCGTTTCTTCGTATATTATGCTTCATCTTTGACTCGTTCCTTCTTCTCATTTGCTTTCTTCAGCATGCAGTCTTTGGCCAAATGTTTCTTCCCAAAACAATAGTTACAGTCGTATCCAGAATCACCTAATAACTTTTTTTCAGGTTGAGGAGTTGCATCAGACTTCGGTTTGGAATAATCAGCAGTTTTAGTTGGCTGTTTTCCATTGTTGAAATTTCTATTGAAGTTGGGTTTGTTCTGTGGTCTTTTCTGAAAGTTTCTGTTATTACTGGAGTACAGTGCCTTCATATCACTTTCTTCATCCTCATTACCTTCATCATCAGCATCAGTGACATCATCAGATTCAGTCTTTGAGACAAAAGCAAGAGTGCCAATATTGGGTGGATCACCAGCTTCATCTAGAACATCATACTCGTATGATTTGAGTAGATTGTAGAGTTCTTCGAGCGAGTAGGAGTTTATCTTCTCATGAGCTCTTACCATCATGGTGATTTGCTTCCATTCCCTTCGGAGACATTGCATGAACCGAAAGTTTGTTTCATGCGAAGTCTTGGAAACTCCATACTTCTCCAGTTCGTAGACCACATTAGTAAATCTCTCAAACGTCTGATCAATCTTCTCATTGTCCAGTTGTTTGAAGTTGCTGAAATCAGCCAGTATGTTGTTGACGATGCTCTTCTTCATGACATCGCTACCTTCGTATCGCATCTTCAGTCTGTCCCAAATATCTTTAGCTGATTTTGACCTTCGGATTAGATTGAAGGAAACAGGAGGCAGTCCACTTTTCAATTCTCGCATGCATCTTTTGTCATTCTCGATCTTCTTCTTGTTTGCAGCAATAACGGCTTCTGTATCGACTGGAGGAGTAGTGGCTTCACTAGATTTTGCAGCGAATCTGGTCTGAACATTAACAGTAAAAAGACCTTCCTTCAATGATCTTAAAAGATCTTTATCGATACCAGATAGGTGATCCTCCATACGATCAGCCCATTGATCGTAATGTTCAGGAATCAGCATAGCTGCCTTGTTGCTGGAACCAAGTAAGGCAGCGTAGTTCATCATTGTGTTGTTCGTGTTGTAGGCCATTGAAAGATTTGATCGTTGCTGGAAAATTATCAAGATAAAAAACTCTGAAACACGGAAGGGTGGATTCAAGAACAATTTGAACCCACGAATCAAAGAAGGTATATTAATCTTAATATCAAATCAGCAAACAACCCGCTCTGATACCACTTGTAAGATCAAATTAAGAACAAGGCAAACAACGAGAACAAAAGTATTTGAGTATTCATTCAGTCGAATGATTTGTATTCAATGTAAAAGGATAGTGCTCCAAGTCTTTTTAATGACGACCAACTATAAGGATCGTTACAATGAATATGCGACTGTAAAGTTACGTACTAAACAACTAGGGCTAATGGTGTTTATATACTAAGATCTAATTGGATAAACACTTAATCCAATTAGTTACAGATAAGCATAAGAACCCTAGTCATTATCTATTACAAAAGATAGGTATAAACATAACAGTCTTCCGATAAGCATGGAGACTTCGTATCATCAACCTCTTTGCATCAGCTCATCACTTCGCATACACCAAAAGCTTCGGATAGGAACACATGTACTTCGGATATCAAAATATCATCACAACTAGAATCCTAGCACATCTTTATCTGCCAAAGCAAGTACGTATAGGATATGCTGAAGAAATTTTCATTTGCTGACTGCAAACCTGCCAAGACTCCCATAGGCACCTCTTCTCATCTCTCAGCTGATCCTTCTGGTGCTGATGTGAATGCCTCTCTCTATAGAGGCATGATCGGTTCTTTGCTATATCTCACTACCAGTCGTCTTGATATCGTTTTTGCCACCAGTATGTGTGCTCGCTTTTAAGCCTATCCAAAGGAGTCTCGTCTTGATATCTTTTTTGCCACTAGCACGTGTGCTCGCTTTCAAGTCTGTCCAAAGGAGTCTCGCATTAATGCTATGAAAAGAATTTTGCGCTATCTCAAGCATACTCCTTCTCTTGGACTTTGGTATCCGTGTGAGTCAAATTTCAACTTTGTAGGATGCTCCTTAGATCGCAAGAGTACTTTAGGTGGATGTCAGCTGCTGGGAAATTTCCTTATTAGTTGGTCAAGCAAGAAGCAAACATCAGTGGTATGTTAAACAGCTGAAGTGAAGTATGTCACTGCTGGTAGATACTGTGCCCAAGTACTATAGATTCAAAATCATTTGATGGACTATGCGTTCTTCTTCACTTAGAAAACCATCTGCTGTGACAACACTAGTGCTATTCTCATATATCATAATCTTGTCCAGCACTCCAAGACCAAGCATATCGACATCAGGCATCATTTCATTCGTGACATCATTCAAATGTAGTAGATCGAGCTGATGTACTTTCCTACAGAGCAACTAGCTTATATTTTCTAATGCTTATAATACTGCCATAGAGATGGATTTCCTAAGGTAAAATCTTGACTAATTCTTAGCTCACTACTGTCACAAAAGATCTCCTGACGTGCCTCCTCCAGTCACACCAAAAACTCAATATCGTCCATGGCCACCATCCTCACCTATACCACACCTCCACCAAGTCATACTGAGAAAAATCCATGATCACTTGTGGTGGCACTGGTTGAAGCACTCCTTATGGTACTTCTACTATTAATGGATGTCCTGTCTCCCCATTGTTTAGTGTTGTCAGCTTCACCACGAACCTATCCAGCCAGATTCGGATGATCACGCCTTCGTACCATCCCCCTTTAAAGTCTCCTTCAGTCATCTTGACTTCAACTGTATCACGTTTGTTAAAAGACAATTATTGTTTTGTTCTTATTCTCTTTTTTACTTTCTTCTATTTTGTGTGTGTACAACTAACAATCCTCCTCTCCTTTTATAGCCTTCACAACAGCATTCTTGAAGTTTCCCGATTTGGTGTGGATTCAATTCCCCTGGAAAAGTAATCGATTTGACTTATCGCCTTTTGGTCTTCTCAAGGTGATAATGTTTGAGATAATTGATTTGATGGAGATTCCCATCTAGTCTGCAACTCTAACACCTACTGTCCCTAGAAGCATGTTGGTGTATGTGACTAAGCCTCATTTCTCAATGGCAAGACCAACCCTGAGATGTTAAAGAGCCACTCACTCCCATCAGTGTTCTAGAATTGTCTATTCACTGATGCGAGACTTCCCAGTCACACTGATAAACATATTTTTTCAGGCCTGAGTGAATGTTTTTTGTTCATCCAGCCCTTGTCCCTGGAAGCATCCTGCCGCCTTCCAAGTCTTGTGTCCTGCTGAGACTCTAAGCACTAACCCGCCTTATCAGCTGATCACAAGAATCAGCTAATACTATATTGTCTGGTCCTGTTAAGACAAAGGGTTATCTTGCAAGTTTCACTCTGATCATTTGCAAGACTCTGTCCCTAGAAGCTGCTGCGGCATACACGATGAGCCGAAGCAACTCACCCCTCCACATACTGAAGCATAGTCTTAAGTGTATGAATCACTGACTGGTCCTTAAGTTAGGGGTGCTGGTCCACTGACGCTGAGATTAAACTTTTTTGTTTCCGCTATTTATCTAACTTATCTTAGCCTCAGATTGTGACTGTTAATGTGTGACACCTGTCCCTGACATTTCGGCACAATCATCACACACGATATTTTCCCGATCTTCTTGCCTACATTTTCGCCTCCCACCATTATCCTTCAAATATCAACATATATTTCAAATAAACCCTTTTCTCCCCACGAAAACACTCTCTCTTCTCTGAAAACCTTTCAAAAACCCTAAACATCTCTTCTGTAATTCCATGGCTGCCATCTTCGAGTTTGCTCCTCCCGGTAGTAAGGAAGGTCGCTGTTTTCAATATACTCCGAATTCATCGATTCACCCAAAAAATGTTGTCGCTGTTTTCAACATTCCCTCCAAGCTAAAGGATAAGGGTTTCGAAGCCTTTGTAGATTTCTTGAAAGGACGCCCTCTGAACTATGTAATCTCCGGCGTACCTCAAGCGTTCCATCCTTCTGCCATTCCTGAGTTTTGGTACACCTACGACTTTCATTCAGACTCCTCTTCCATCATCAGAACCATCCTCACTGGGTCTGAAGAAGTGGATCTTACTGTCGATTCGTTCATAAGGTGTTGGCTGTCCTTCACTGCTCTTCCTTCTGAATACGATACCAAGTCAGTTGTTTATCTCCTTGGGTACGATCTCTCTCTTGCTGGTAAGAGAGATGCGGATAAAGTGGTGCTTTGCTAATGTTTTCTCGCTGGATGGAAATTTCTTATCGAGATCATTGGTCGATGCCTTGGGTACAAGAACTTTGACTAAACCTTTATGAGCTTAGTATTCTATATAGCATGGTCCGTAACAAGAACTTTGACTTTGCCTACTTGATTTTTGATCAGCTGTTTAGCCTTATCAACTGCAAGGCGCGTACTTCTTATGCGGCATTTCCCAAGTTTATTACTCTAGCCATCGATTTTAAGTGTGCTACCTACCACTCCATTGAAGACGAAGCGTGCACGTTCCCCACGCTGACATCTAATATTTTTGTGTCAACACCTATTGCTACTGACCTTCCTTACTACCGTGCATAATTGGATGGACCCGGAACCCTTATCAGGGTGTGAGTCAACCCAGATCCACAATCCTAATCTTCTGGTTGTCAACCTTGTCCATCCTAAGGATTCTTCTGACTCAAACGACTCTTCTGAAGGATCTTCATCTCATCGTACAACATCAGATCCTATAACACCTTCTCCTGATGAAGATACTCAAAACACCCCCAACAGTCCACGCCTCAACATACTGCTCTTGCCTCTCCATCTCTTAGTCCTCAGCAACATCCCTCGAGTTCTACTGATTTTGAAGATAAGGACTCCTCTTCTGCTGAGTCCTCATATTCTGCTGCCAAATCCGCAAACATGTCTTCCAATGATGACGATTCACCCATCAACAGCCTTGCCGCTTTAGAAGAAGTCATTCAGGGCCCGATTAATATCTCTCATGTTTCTGGCATCCATTCTCCACATCGTGGTAGTTTACACATCCGTTTCTCATCAACATCTCCACAATGTGAACCTTCCCCTGAGGCAATGGAGACTGATCCTCCGTCTCCTACACGTCCTACTAATCCTCCACCTCCACCTCCTCCTGTTGATGATGCCAAATGGGGGAGAATTATGAAAATGTCACTGTCGACTCCAATCCTTCCTTTGAAAGTCAAGAATTTCAAGGAGGTCCTCAGCTCCAGCTACCGGATGCCCCTAGTGCTCAGGGGGAGCAACCAAATGCTCTTCAACTTACGATGTTTGAAGATAGTTTCCTTGATTCCAGTGTTCCTCAGGATCTACCTCAGCCTCAACGTGTTGCCACACACTCAACTCTTGTTGAGGGGGAGCAAGAGTTAGAAGGTGATTCTGATGCTGAGGGGGAGCAAGGGTCAGATGATGAAAGGCGTTTACTTGAAAAAGGAGTGGTAAATGAAAGTGAAGATGAGGAAGGTCTGTTTGACTTGCCTTATGTTGTTGATCTAATCGTTGTGCTTTACCCTGGTCAGCCTTTTCCTGATGACGGTCAAGGTCCTTCAGTTCTTACTGCCGACCACCTGTATGCTAAGATTCCAAAAGATAATGTCCCCTTGGTTCATAAAAAATGCGTTCTACTGAGTCATCTTCAGCGCCCAGAGTCCTCCAAACGACCAAATATTTCTCCTTCTATTCTACAAATGACTGAAGAATGGTTCATGTCAGTAGAACATGTAAATGAGCTTGCTGCTGAGCATAACTTAGTAGTGAGATATCATATCATCTCTCTGAAAGATGATCAAATGGCTCAGCAACTAGTTCAAAAAGTAGGTGGACTAGATCAGCAACAAGGTTTTATGAGTCACTTTGACTCAATTGCTGAGAAAAGAAGAAGAGCTGCTTGTCGAGCTGAAAGTGTTAACCGCCGGATTGACCTTGCAAAATATGTTGATGTGTTCATTAGAAGGCACTTAATGTATCCCATCTTCAGAGTTGGATATTCGAAAAATAAAGGTGAAAAGATCCTTCTACTGCATCTGACAAGGAAGGATAAAGACAGGTTAATTCCTGAACAAGTGCTCATCTTTGGAGTGGCAAAATACGGTTACACTGATGGTGTTCTGCTGAAGCACTCAAACTTATTCAAAGTCCTGTACATGGAATATTCTTCGAAGACTCCGATGGAAGAATGTGCTTCATGCTAACCTCCGATTTACCAAAAGCTTCAACTAATCATCTCTTCCGTCTCTAGTGTGAGTGAATAAATGTTTAAAGTGCACAGGGTTTCCATCTCTTGATTTCTCACGAGCTGAAGAAGAGAGAACCTCAGCTTCATGCCCCCCAGTACAAATGGCTGGCTGAAGTGTCATTCTGTCTGTGGCTCTACAACTCTCTCACATCAGGTAATCATACAAGTTAGATTTTACTTTCTTTTATTGTGGTTTTTAATTTATTTTTTCAAGTTCAAGATACCAATATCAATTTTCAAGTTCAACCATGCCTATTCTCATCGTGAAATCGAAAGAAATTGTTATCGCCATTGTTTCCGCCTACAACTTCACCACCATCAAATACCTCAAGCAATGGCCCAGCCACGCAGACCTTAGCGGTAGATGTAGGATGTAGGATTTTTTCTCTTTGTCATCGGTTCTTTTACAACCGTTGATTTTTGCACGTTCATAGGTTCTCATATACATAAAAGTCAAATAGTCAACTATCACAAGTGAGCACTCGTCTTTTCCTGTTTTTGAATTTGGGTTTAATACCAGAGTAGCATGTGTATATTCCTTTTCTTTGATCGTGGCTTTCATGCACCATGATCCCACAAAATATTTGGTCACATTTGGATCTCATTGTATACTTTTGATCTTACCTGGTGTGGGTGGCTATTTTTTACAATAATCAAGCCAATATTTTCTATGTTTTCTGTGGGAGATATTTTTTAAGTTTATATCTTGGGAGAAATGTATTTTCCTTCTGATAATATAAGTGGGTGGGACTAATTATATAGTTTTAAATATATGGTTTTCTATTGTTGCAGGTACAAGTTGTGTGGGCGATTGATCCAGTGCCAAAACGGAGGGAATATGTTAATAAAAGAACATATGGCAAATGTTAAGAAAAATAAGCTTACGACATCAGAACATATCAATTATTGCTAAGATGCCTTGTATTCATTGTAGTTACTATTTTGTCCATTGTTGTATTGTGATGTAATAATTGTGTTTTAGCCCACGGTTGGTATCCTTATTGTGCTCAATGTTTTTACATGAAAGAATTGATGGCATAACTTCTTTTTATCATTAAACAATGATATTTTACATTGAGTATATTTGATTTGCAAGTAATCAAGTGTATTTCTTATTTTTACTTGAGAGCGTTTTTTTACTCATGTTTCAACTAAATGATACCAACCCTATAATATCCCCCCCCCCCCGAAATGGTATGTTTTGTTTTTTTAGTTTTGGACTTTTGCACACCCATACTATATAAACCACCCAATAACATTCGAAACAATATGATGACACCTGAAATCAAAAGATCCGGTTTTCATTTGATTCTATTTTTTAAATTTTACAATCATAATATATTAATTTTCTTTGTGACTTATTTTTGCGTTTTCAACTAAAGCATACATAGACAATTACATGCTTTGTTATATGTGTAATTCAAATCGATAACAATAAATAGAAATCTTTTTCATCTTATAGTAAATATTTAGATCACACTACTTACAACCATGCCATTGGCCCACATCATTTCTACAATCCAGATCTATTACAAAGTTTTTGGTTATGAAACCGTCACCGCTTAGAGATCTATAATCCATAATTTATATCACCAAAAAAAACTATTCAACACCTAACCCCCTAGTATCCGCCGCATTGCGCGGGATCCACTACTAGTGTGTGTGTGTATATATATATATATATATATATATATATATATATATATATATATATATATATATATATATATATATATATATATATATATATATATATATATATATATATATATAATACATAAAGTACAAGAGTCTTAATGCACAAATGTCTTAATTTTTAAGACTGTACAAACAACTTATGCACATATTCACTGGCCGGGTGTAAGAAACACATTGAACACGGATTGCCACGCTGGTGACCCCGGATTGCCAACCTGTACGCTTTTCAACTCTTGGATTATTTCATACCAATCATCCATATCCTCTCATTCGCCAAACCCGTCCATCTTCCTCTTCCCTCCCATCGATCACCACGTTCGTGTCTCTCTCTCTCTCTCTCTCTCTCTCTCTCAAGTTTGGTAGATGCTTCTAAAATCCACCACCAGCGGTGTCGCCACTGTGTATCATTACCGTGGTTCGTCTCCTCCACCGATATCGAGTCCATCTCTTTTCTCAACCGACACTTGCAATCATCTGGATTCGCGGCACATCACTAACTTGGCTTAAAAATGCAGGTGTAGGTATATTTCACCATTTTATTCTGAAATACTATACCTATATGTGTATTTATATGTATCTGAGTCATGTTTCGGTGTTGAAATAATTATTGTAAAATACATATTCTTGATTTGGGGGTGATGAGGAATTATTCACTGAACCATATAATTAGCAGAAAATTGGTAAATAACCTACAAATGATGTATCTGCTCCTGTTAAACGGTTTCATTTTGTATCTGCTCCTATTAAACGGTTTCATTTTTTCAATTTCATCTTTGTTCAGGTTTCTCTCATCTCTCACTCGAAATCGATGCTTGACCCACCCACCTAAATGCCTGAATATCAAATGTAACTTTGCAGATGTTCATCAATGATCTTTCAATGTTTGATCCGTTCGTCAATATTCATTTTGATGCTTTTTTTCGATTTTCCTATTTTTGATACATGATTTCAAAATAATTTCGGGATTTTGATTTCATTTTCTTCTTAATGATTCTTTAATATGTTGTAGGTTTACTACTGGTCGGATGGTGAAGGTGAAGAATAAAAAACCCTAACAAAAGTATGTAAATCGAGTCTCTTGGAAACAAATCGCTGCTCATTTTTTCCTGTAAACACCCCTTACTGCTTGACATATTTATTGATTCTCTCTCCAGATAGCATTATTGACTAGATTCATTTGGATCTCTTAACTTTTCTATGGTTACATTTTTTCCTAAACACTAAGTTGACAAGTTTTTTTTAAATAACTGATTAATAACCTGTTATTTATATCATTTGATCTCTTAAAACTTTTCTATGTTTTTTTATGTAGCGACCATGGAAATAAAGATTGCAAACACTAACATTTTTATATTTATTTTGTCTCTGTTGTTTTGCAGGATTTTTCTTGATTTGAAGCAAGAACCATTTAATAATTAGGTTTTTTAATATTTGGACCTTTTGTGTTTATGTGTCAATCTAAAACAGATCGAGAAACAAACATCTTCAATGCGACTGTTTTTTCCCTTTTAAGCAAATTTGGAAACACTGGTTGTAAACAATAACTTTTTGTATTTTTTTCGTCATTCTCGATATGTAGATTTTTTATTGGTTTGAAGCAAGACCAAGAGGAATCAGGTTTTGTGATATTTGGTGATTTTGGTCTTTATTTATTGATCTGGAAACAAACATCTCCCGGTGCAGGCTCCATCTGTTAATAGACAAGCTTTGGGTCTAATACAAAGGAGCCCGTGCTTTAGTTTTTGCATTATATTATCGAGAAGTATATAAATATTGAATAAACGTGCTTACCACTTTGTGATTGTGCCTGCCCACAGTTATAACCAGATTCGGCATCAAAAGTTGTGCAAATATAAAAAAGACAAGTAACTTCGTTTATTATTTTAATATTAAAAATTGTATTTAATACGTTTAAGTGTTACTGTTTCATATGTTCTATTATAGCAGTGTACTTATGAAATGTTTTACTTATATGTATTTTCATGTGGTTTTTTTGAAGGTCATTCAACTTCAAGGTGACTAGAGAAAAAATGTCTCCAGCTTTCTTACTCGGGTAATTTTTTCCAAAGCAGGCCAAAGGGTATTTCCTTTTTATACTCATTAAGTCATGTATGAGTAAAGTGACTTAATGAGTAATGATGTATGTATGGATAAAGACAAGTGATGCATACAACATTTCTGTTTCTTTGTGGACCGAATGAACTGTCTAAAATTGGGTCAGTTTTTACCTCATGTAAATGACTCTGTATTTAAGACTGTTATTAATCACCCATTTATTTTTTGTAAGCAATGATACAAATGTAATTGAGTATTTCTAATCACAGTATGGTTAGTAATGCAAAATGAACACAATATTTAATTATTGTATCAACAGTAATCTAAACCAAACAGAATAGCTGACAATTATTTTGATTGTTCATAAATTTCAACTTTATTTAATATGCTAGCTAAGAAGGTTTTGCATTAGTAATAAGATATTGTTAAAACAATATCCTAAATAATTTATTGGATTTGCATTTTGTTTGATTTTGTGATTTAGTTTTTAAATGAATATTTGGTTGGTTTTGTACAGGCGGGAATAGTGAAGAAAGATCATATCAAGATTCATGGATTTGCAATGCATGGGTGGTACAAAGTATTTACCCAAATTTTCAACTGCAGATTTCACAAGCATTAAGAAGGCGCAATCAAAAGCTGGGCAATTATACCTATGGGCGAAAAGAATACTATGATCAATATAGGAGAAGAATTTAATATTTACTTATATTTCCTACATTTTCACTTGTGTGACGATTTTGCCCTCAAAGAGGAATGAAGCTAAATTTGGCTTAAGAATGTCATCAGATGCAAGGCTTGAGTTATTGTGTTTTGTACTCTAATGGTGAATGGGATTGGTCGATTATACACTAATACACTTTATGTTTTTATTTCCATTAAATAAGGCTTTTTGACTAATTGTGATTAATCATGTGTTGACACAATATGGGGTGACTTAGCCTCATAAATAGAGTTCTTCATTGTTTTTTTCCAAGGTAAGTCTATTTAGCACATTGATTTCCCTTAATAGCTATGTTTAACTGAAGCAAGTCACTGTGAAATACGCTTTCTGAACTTATCTCTATATAACATGATATAGAGCAACCATGTAAAACTAATTTTTACTCATATTCAAAACAAAGATGTTGAAATATGGGTTTTAATATTCGATTCCATTTTTAATCTTGTAGTATTATATGATGAAAACCATCATTTTTATGTTTGGGTAGATGTGCGAATATCATGGTTCTTTGAACCTGTCAACATATGCATTGTTAGCAAAAAGATGCCCACACTTGATGTCATTCTTTTAACATAGAATAAATGATGCCTCTACGATTATTAACACAAATATTGACATGTTTCGCTTTTTAACCCCCAATAGTAACGTTAACAATTTACTATATTATATAATAATAAGTTAAACATGATATATTTTTAATAGATAATATGATTCCTAATTAAAAATTGACAACAGATAAAAATCAATCAAATATAAAATCTAAAGTAGTAAGAATGTTTTTTTGATCAACCGTTTTGACAGGAAAAAAAACATAAACAATAACGTAACATAAATATTGAAGATTCTACCGGATTAACCTTTCCAAAAAATGTCCACATATGAACCAGATAACCCTACATTTGTCAAATTGGTTTTCAGTTGAACATATCGAAACTATTTCCCGATAAAACCGCACATTCGATTAACCATAAAACCGCATTATCGCAACTATTTCCCAAACCTTAATACACTAAACCTCACACTACAAACCCAACGATATGATATATTTTCAATAGAAAATATTCCCCGTGTGTCGAAAGATACCGACACCGTCATCTGAGAAATAACTATTCGACATTTGATGAAATGAAACTAATATCTAGCCGAAAACTATTTACGTAAATGAAACTAATCGCCTCCCGCTGCATTGGGCAAACTATTCGTCGCAAACTATCCATCGAAAGGAAATAAACGACGTCCGAAAGCTATTTGTCAAAATGAAATTAATCGCCATCTGCAAACTATTCGTTGAAACGAATTATTTGCCGCCGCCGCATTGCGCGGGTACACACCTAGTATATATATATATATATATATATATATATATATATATATATATATATATATATATATATATATATATATATATATATATATATATATATATATATATATATATATATATATATATATATATATATATATATATATATATATATATATATATATATATATATATATATATATATATATATAGTTATATTAAGGTGTCTAAGTCATAACTATAATTGATATAAGTACTTGAATTGATACCAGCACAGTCCTTTTAGGTTGCCCTCAAACCCAGCAATGAAAATGATAACTTATAGAGAGAGATTGATTTGTTAAAATGTTATGAGGATAATATATTAATCAGAAAATAGTAATATTTAATTAATGATTAATCAGAAATTAATTTGGATTAATTTTGGGATTAGTTAGATTAATTAAAAGTACAGGGGCTAAATTGTAATTGTTCAATAGTTGAGCAACAAATAAATATGTATATATATGTTGGACGAAATTTAAAGGATTTATATCCTTATAATTTCGAAAATTAAATATATGGATACAAGGATTATTTATGGCAATGATAAAGAGTTTGAATTATATGATAAAAGGCTTATGATATCTAAATTCAAATAAGGCAGTGTATAAGCCTGGTCACTTATCATTCTGGGGCTATAAATAGGGAGCCCCAGCACCCATATTCTATGCCAATTCTAAGGGATCTTCCCTCCTCTGGTTTTCCTGCTTGCTAGTATTTTGGGTGTGAGCCGTTAGAGGCACGAAATTTGTGGTGCTTGCTTCCAAGAGATCAACAAAGGTATGTGGTTCTAAACCTTCTTAGAATTTTTGATCTATACCTTTGCATGTTCTTAGTTATAGATTCAATTAGAGAAAACATAGATTCATAGGTTGCATGTGAACTTAAGAGTTTTAAGTTTATTTGTCTGTCTATTCTCCATCAGTGGTATCAGAGCTTTGTTTGTTTTCTATTGAAAGACTATAATTGTAGAACTAACCTTAGGGTTTAATGTAATTAAACCCTTTGCCTCCATGATGTCGACTTGGGCTAGGGTTTTAGAAACCCTAGCCTCCACCCCATAATTTTCGAAAATATGCTAGGGTATCCTAGGGTTTTTCTATTTTTGGTAATTATGATTAATTAATAAATGGAAACCCTTACCCTTATTTTTGGAAAACTTAGTGGGCAAGGATTAGGCTTAAATTAATTGGTTTAATTTAATTTGATAATCCTTATTGTATTTAATTCATTTAATTTATTGTTAATTAAAAGACATACATTAAATCAATTTGGGTTTAATTTTAAATTTGAATTAAATTGTTTAATTTGGAAAATTTAAAAAGATAAACTAAGTATTTTAAAATGTTTAATATACATCATGTGTATATATATATATATATATATATATATATATATATATATATATATATATATATATATATATATATATATATATATATATATATATATATATATATATATATATATATATATATTATTAAAAAGTTAATATTTATATGTATAAGAATTAGTCAGTCAAATTGCTAGTATGCCTCATTCACGAAGCTGATCTATAAAGGGGGTATAAGGAAACTGTCTATAAATGGCGGTTAAATGGGTGTCCGCTCTTACCTACCGCTTTCTTGATCAGTGGAAGGTCGTTAGCGGAACGGATTTGATAGGACAAACTAATCTCATTAAAAGTATAATGCTATACGAGAAAGTACTAGAACCTTTAATAAAATCCCAAATCTAGTTACTTTAGAAAATATGAAAAGTATGCTAACCCATGAAATTGCACATTACACTTTTGAGTCGTTACCGGAGCGTGTGTGGTTTACCGGCACACTAATAGGGACTTATAAAGAGTGGTAATGGGTATCTCATAAATTATTGTAAGTCCCAAATTTCTTAGATCTATAACGGTATCAATCAACCACTTGATTGTGCAGAATTCAATCAAGCAATGGTAACAAAACAATCAAGAACACGCGAATAAATCTTCAATGCACACACTTGGATTAAACAAATGTCGGGTACATAAGATCTATGATAATCGATTGAACAATAATTCTCTCTTGACTTGCACGGTTCCCAAGACGATCAACATACTAAGGACGACTAAAAACAATATTTATATACCTATGACGAACCCTAAGCCCATCAACACTAAGCCCACCGAAAACCAACCCAGCCCAACCAAAATCAACCATGATTTCTGTCATGAAGCCACCGAGAACCATGGGTTTTCGGTCCCTGACCGGAAACTCCAATCAGCCTAATTAAATGCGAATTAAGCCAACAATGAAAAGCTTAAACCATATAATTTTGTCCTAATAATCTCCCTCTTGGTTTAATGCTTTTATTGCTCTTCAAGCTTCATCTTGTTCTTGACTTCGGTTGTACACTGCATGAATATTCTAACAATCTCCCCTAAACGTCATTGGGAGAAGATGTTAATAGCTTTCTGTTCGATACAGAGACAACTCCATCTTCAGATTTGACTTTGAACGCTCATTTGGGTGTACAGGCTTCTCGCATATGTCTTGGATCAGCACATCCAACTTTTGATTTGACTTTGATGGGTACTTGGATTCTGATTCTTCATTTCTTCACTTCTTCATCACTTCAGGTGCAAATGTAGCAACGGAAAATGCTTGAGGAGGAATTCAACGCATCTTGTCGCATGGAATTATGCTTCACCTTTCTTCGGGGATAAGATGCTTGTGTTGAAACTCTTGAACTTCACTTCACGATTCATCACTCAAAACTCTTGAATTGTCTTAAACTGGCGCTTAATGAAACGAACGATGACCAAAAATCCTGTGGGTCACAGAGTCATAAAGACCCTTCTCGCCACAGTTGTTCAAGGACCCAGCCTTGGCTCAGAAGGAGACTACTCGTAGTATCTATGTGAACCCGGAGGAACGCACTATGATAGTTTGAGTATCAGAGAACTACTCGTGGCCGTTTTGATTTTGGCCCCTACATATCCTTGATCAAAGATCTCAATGTAGTTAATCAAGTCAATAAGTTGACTTGGCTCTTGGCGAGAGGTTCAATGGTATCCAAACTCTGCGGAGTGTACTATCCTGGTGCCAATTAGGTTACTGTGAAGTGTTGGAGTCTCACAGCTATTGTGGTGATCAACAACGGTCACTGACCCAGAGTTTTGATGTTTCATCAATGCGAGGGAAGGCCGCATTGAATCTCGAACATCTTTACTAGAAGGAAAATAGGTTAAGAATGGTATGAGCGTGTAATATATCTTGGTGCGAGATATACACATCGGGTAGACTTTCGAATTGTCATCAATGTATGGTATATTACACTGAATCATCCAACTCTTGAATTAGATGATTTGTAGGTAAGAATGGTTATAGATGCGTCACATTTACTACTAGTGTTGTAGCAAAGATCACTGGCATAGAGTTTCGAAATATCATCACCATTTGGTTATAAATGATGAATCGTCTATTTCTTGCATCAGAAAGATAGAGAGGGTAAGAATGAATGGCTGCGTATGATAGACTACGGTACACAATCTAACCATTGACACAAAATTTGTAACTCTTGACTCTAAGTGGCTTAACTCAAAGTGTCTAGAAGTTGAGTTTTAGAATATTTGAGATTTGGTTAAGAAAAAGATGTTAGTGCTTCGAACTCATTGTGGTATACCAATGAGAATCATCAGCACAAGTTGTTTTGTCTCAGCAATGAGTGGTATAGCTTAGTGCGTCGTCGACATATTAGGGTAACAGAATGTCTTAGTGAATCACGGTGATAGTGAAATGTATTCCCTGATTGGTACAGATCAGGAACATTGACGATCGTGCAAATTTGTGTAAATAAAATATTTTTAGATTTTTTAATTTTGAAAAGTAAAGACATATTTTTGAATTTTGTAATTTTTTGCTGTTTTTAATTCTCCCCCTAAATTTGTGCATGGAAGAGAATAGTAAACGTAAAAACATGAAGAAATTTAACCAGAAAAAAATGTACAAAATTTACAGGAACTGATATGTTAGTCATCGAAACGAATTATTTTCAAGTTCGGAACGAAGTTACCTTTTCAAACACACCATTAGGTACGGTCCCCATATGATATTTCCTCTCTCCCCTCCTGCAAAGGACACATACTCTCAATTAATGATTTGAATGTCGTACGATTGAGAAATGTCTCCTGGCATGTGCCTGGAACAACCACTATCAACAGACCAAGATCTGATGATATTCCTCCATAGCTGCTCCTGCACAAGATGCGGGGTTAATTGGATTTGGGAACCCAGTCCATTTTAAAATCGGGTTGACAATTTGCATCCACACTCTCTACTCTTTCCAATGACATATCCTGTTTATTAGATAAGAATGAAGAGTTAGCAGGACAATTTGATGAATTTGAATTTTGGCTTTGTTGGATTAGGTGTCTAAGCCATGACTAATAATTAGTATTTACCTAATTAATAGTAGCACAGTACATTTGGGTTGCCCTCATAGCTAGAGGTTTGGTAGAAAATTCGGTAGAGAGAAAGGTTGATTTATTATGGGATTAATAAATCAACAGGAATTAAATATATGGTTTATTAATATATTAAAGTCATAATATATTAATTGGAAAATATATTAATTAATTAGAAATTAATTGGATTTAATTTGGGGATTAATTCAATTAATTAAAGGTGCATGGACTAAAACTGTAATTATTCAATAGTTGAGTAAGTGACAGTGTGAGAGTGACCAGTGAGTGTCGAAATTATATATATATATATATATATATATATATATATATATATATATATATATATATATATATATATATATATATATATATATATATATATATATATATATATATATATGACAACGCAGCGGTCGTCGTGCGGTCAAAAATAAAGAAAAACCTAACACACACTAGCACAGTAGTAGTCAGGGTCGATCCACAGGAGCTTCGTGGTTAGACTAAATGAGAGATTACCAACTAGTAGTGTCACGCTACAGTCGGAGGATCTAGTTTCTACCTTCCTAATCACTAATACCATAAAGCAATGATCAAACAAACTCAAGCCAAGCTAAGCTAAGCTCAAATGAACCTAGTCACTTTCTGAAATCAGAAGTACATCTCTGAATCAGAAGCAATCAAAGGCATCCAAATTAAGCAAAACCAAGCAAAGCATAAACTAGCCACTAACTAAAGTTCCACTGAACAGTTACTAGCCAAAGTTTAATGCCTAAGAACTAACCTAATTAGCTACTGATTTCAGCAAAGGAAAACAGTCCCAACAAGGTCAAAACAATATCTAAACACAATTCAAACATTCAAAACCCAACACAAGCATAAAAACACCGAAATACCAATATTAAATGTAACCAAATGATTTTCATTCACCAATTCCGAATTCCAAACATCCAACAGTAACAAAATGAGACTAAAATAGAAGCCAAAGCTTAATATCAATGGTTGTCACTCCCAAAGATACAAAACCAAGCTTAATCCAAACTAATTAATTACAAATAAAATCCAAAACATGAAAATACCACTTAAGAAGTTGCTGAAACGAAATCTTGGAGTCAAAGAGCTTGAAGGTCGACTTTACACCCGGTCTTTGCTCGGGTTTTCGGCTGGAAATGCCTCTATTTATAGTTGCAATTTTCCCGCAGCCGCATCGCGCAGATGAAGAATTCGCGGCACGCGTACTAATCTTTTCCCGTTTCTTCGGTATTTGAATGTGTTCCACCGCCTTAAGCCCGCATCGCGCGTATCATAGATCCGCGGCGCGCGTACTAGTTTCCTTGATTTTTCATTCTTTTTCTCCAAACAAGTCTTGGCACGAAAAGTGAGAATACCCAGACATATTTGATATAATTTTATCAAGAACAGGGCTTAACAATGCCTAAAATACTTGATATCGCTAGGCGTTGTCAAACACCCCACGCTTGTGCCTTACTTGTCCCCAAGCAAGAGAGTTTTTAACAAATTATAATAAAGAATCAAACAATTTTTGACTGTGTTAAGTTTCAAAGTTTATTGGCCTATGAGTTAGAGTGAAATAGTTCGTGAAAACATAATTGAATTGTTCTTTGGAATTTATGGCTTTCTAGAGAACCCTTGATCACAAACTTTCTGTCCACAATGAAGTGTACGTACTCATTCAGATTCTAAAGGCCATTAAGGAATTGTCCATGACTTTTGATGTTGTCCGTGTAGCGAGCTTTCAGAAATACCATCCCAGACCAGACGATCTTAGGTGATAAGGTGCATAAGTCCCACCCATTTTAGACTTACCGGCTCGAACAACAAAGGCCACAGATTGACTTTTCCTTCCTAAACTCCAATCCTAAAACAGCTCAATCTTCTAAACTCGTAAAACTTCAACTTATTTGACTAACTAATAGCATGATCGCAAATAAACAGTATTTCTTGAAAAAATACCATTGCTATCAACAATCACAAATTATTCGTTTCAAAATTGCAATTTATTAAAAATTTTGAAAAATATTGCTAAAAATTGAAAAATTGATCATTTCTGCAAAAATTTCAAAACATTTTCTCTTTCGACCGTCCACACCCCACACTTAAAGCCGTACAACGTCCCCGTTGTACAAAATTATTTCAAAACAAGGGAGAAAGAGTTGCCCCTTTTGGACGATAGACTGCTTGGTGCTCAATATCACAGGTATAATTGCGAACAAACGGATCCTTGATTTCGTATTCCGGAGTTGTAGCGCTACAGTGAACACGCCGGTGGTCGAGTCAAGTGGAGGGGGCACGGTGACCCCATACTTGTCTGAGACAACTCCTTCTCAATTTGGTATATCATGTATAACTCACCAAACAATTAAAACAAACATGACAAATAAAATATGAACAAAATATACAGATAGAGGTGTCATAAGTTTGTACATATATCCCAAAAAATATAAAAAGAAAGAAAGAGAAAAAAGTACATCAATCACTACCAGGTGGCCTGGAGGGTCCGGCCTCGTGATCGTGGGCCCTAGCTGGAAATGGTCGGGTGCGCTGACCCTGCGCTGATGCAATCTGTAGGAGTACCTCCCCAATCCATTCGAGCTGGTCCTCCATCCTCGCAACCCAGGCCTCCAACCGATGGATGGCCGTTGGGTCCTCCTGTGGCTGTGGCTCTGTCGGGGCTGCTGGTGCTGGCTCTGTCCTCCGGCGTCTCCTGCCTGGCTGGGCGTACGCAGGCTGGGGTGCCTGAGGAGGCTCGGTCGGTGCCCGGATGAACTGCCCCGGGCGCTGCTGCTCAATGAGCCGCATCCTCTCCAAAGTACGCGCTGTAGTGCGGGATGGAGGCAGAGCGGTCAAGGAGGCAACCACGGGGGTAGTGAGGATCCCATATGAGCGGGCCAGGCGGGTGATGAAATACCCCCTGGCTAGTGGACTGCTGGTGGAAGCTCCAGTCGAGTGGGTGGAGAGGGCAACCGCAAGGGAGAAGGGGAGATGGAGGAATCAGGATGGGTCGAGGAGATCCCATAGGAATGTCATATCCTCCCCAGACACCTTCTCGCCCCCCTCCCGCTGCATGATGGATGTGGAGACGATACGGTGCATGAGGCAGTGAAGTGGATCGCGGAGGTGGCTCTCCCTCGAGGTACCTGCCTCGTACATGACGTTGGACAGTGGTGTCCAAATCTCCATGTTGGGAGCCTGCTCCGGCTGCCCCTGGATGCATGCACCGAAGAACTGCGTGAAGTGGCGGTGCTGAAGATATGCCAGAGTGTAGATGCCGGTGCGCCTCCCGAACTCCCGGAGGTTTCACTCCCTCTGTGCACCTCCCAGTCGAAAGCGGATGATCCTGGATCGTGGATCCGACGCCCGAGGAGCGAAATGAATAGTAGAAAGGAACTCCAGGAGGAGCTCCGTGTAGACCACATCCTCGTCCGTGGCCATGATCCTTTCCCATCCACGGCAGGTGAATGATGCCTCCTCATAGGTCTAAGTGCGATGCAAGAATGGATCGATCGCACCCCAGAGCCCAGCATCCCTCGAGAACCCGGCAACTGGTCAACGCGTCCCTCCGTGAGATGTACACTGCAGAACTAGCCAGTCCCTCAGGGAATTGGAGGAAAGCGTGCTCTAGTCTGAACATCATCTGCAAAAAGACACATAGCCACAAAACAGAAAAAAAATTTCAAAATTAGTCCCTTCTTCCCCACCGCACCACGGCACGGCCCAAGAGCAAGGGCGCGGCGCGACGTGCGGCTGTTTCTAAACCCCGATCCAAACTCTTGATTTAACCTGCTGAAACTCAATCTAATCATACCACAAGGTAGTCTACGTGCCGACTAACTCATCTAGGGTCTCCATTTGGCAAAACAAACACCCTATGAGTTAGCATTAGCGATTCTAAGTTTTGAACTATTTTGGGCAAATCACTAAAATTAACTACCTAATTGCTAGTTTTAACAGCTAATAGATAGTTAGAATAGCGTACCTTGGCAATGGAAACAAAATGAGCAAGAAAAATTGCAAGAGAATTTCATTGATCAGAGCTCCGAGTCGTGTGTGGTTTGTGTGAGCCACGGCTTACCTTATAAAGGAGAAAACCGACTGATCGTTCCCCGCATCGCGGATTTACGTCTTGCGCGTCGCGCGTGTCACCAAATCAACCCTTGCGCATCGGGTTGGTTTACGATCCCACGTCGCGTAATTCAAAAACCCGCGGCGCGGTCTTCAAAAATTTCAAAACTTCTCAAACGACCCCACACTTATTTTAGACCATGGGTTCCTGCAAAGATTGATGTATTTTCATACTTAATTTAAAGAAATATAAATCCTAACTTATGACACGATGGGTTGCCTCCCAACAAGCGCTAAGCTTAACGTCTTCAGCCAGACGTACTACTCCTTCTACAGCTACGGTGGATCGTATGCCTTCCTTCTTTGCTGATTTTGCCTTTCCACCGTCCTTTTGCTGACCCACTGCTCCTCAAACTTTCCTGGATCGAATGGCTTGTTGGTTCTCCTGTTGCTACCCAGCTGCTGTCTTCTGATGATTTCCCGCGAGTTCTTGGAAGTAGCTTTGAACCTCCAAGCTCGGTCCTTTCTTCTGCATCTCTTCAAAGTCAAAGGCTTGACATGAAGCACGCCCAGTGCTGCTTCCAGTAGTTGTTTTATAGATCTCATTTTGCCGGTGTCCCACATATTATCTTCAGGTTGCAATTTTGGCTTGCAATGCCAGTAGAGATTTTCCAATCGAGTGGGATCGGAAGGCAACATATCAGGATACTTCCATATGTCCTCATCGATGGTATTGATCACATCTAGTTTTCCATTCATGAATGGATCATGAGTGGTGATAAAATCATGTTTATTGTTTTCAAATACAATTCGTCAGCATCAACTTCTAGGACATCGTCCAACAGGTGGAGCGGAACCAAGAGTGAGCGACTTATTTGATCTGATGGTGGTACAAAGTCACCCATCATTAGATCCTTACTTTCAAATTTCTCAAAATTTTAAAAAATTTCAGGAATTGTTGGGTTGGGGTCTGTACTGTCACCTACAGTCCCCTCCACAACATCCTCATCAACCAAATTGTCTGGTGATGGTATGGATTCAAGCATCACCATATCAACATTTTCAAAAACATTAAAAACATCAAAAGCTATTGAGTCGGAGGTAGCATTGTCACCTACAACCTCTTCCTCAACAACCGTTTCGACCATCTCAGTGGTCTCTTGACTTTCCCACGGTGTATGCCCTTCCATCACATATTCAGGTGATGCAAGTTCACACACATTATTATTGGTATAAAAATCACTCGCCTCCGGTTCTGGCGAAGATGGTGAATATTTCCAACTTTCCTCCATCTTATCTAAAGAAGCTTGCAATTTTTCAAGAGCTTCAGCCTGATTCTTCTGCTCTTGGTGATTGTTATACAAGAGTACCCAAAGTTGGGCCCAAGTTGCAGAAATGTCAGGTTGAGATGACTCCTCGGTCCGCCATCCATTGTCATCGAATGATCCATTGTTGTAATCATCCTCGTAATAGGTGTCGGCCGGATTTTCATAATACTCATAATACTGATCCGGGTACATGTAATCACCCATTATAAGGATGTACACATACCAAAAATCAGCGAACTAAAATCAAACATCAAAAATCAGAAACTAAATCCTACAAATCACCTAATCTAAGCGCATAGCTCCCCGGCAACGGCGCCAAAATTTGACAGCGCAGCGGTCGTCGTGCGGTCAAAAATAAAGAAAAACCTAACACACACTAGCACAGTGGTAGTCAGGGTCGATCCACAGGAGCTTCGTGGTTAGACTAAATGAGAGATTACCAACTAGTAGTGTCACGCTACAGTCGGAGGATCTAGTTTCTACCTTCCTAGTCACTAATACCATAAAGCAATGATCAAACAAACTCAAGCCAAGCTAAGCTAAGCTCAAATGAACCTAGTCACTTTCTGAAATCAGAAGTACATTTCTGAATCAGAAGCAATCAAAGGCATCCAAACTAAGCAAAACCAAGCATAGCATAAACTAGCCACTAACTAAAGTTCCACTGAACAGTTACTAATGCCTAAGAACTAACCTAATTAGCTACTGATTTCAGCAAAGGAAAACAGTCCCAACAAGGTCAAAACAATATCTAAACACAATTCAAACATTCAAAACCCAACACAAGCATAAAAACACCGAAATACCAATATTAAATGTAACCAAATGATTTTCATTCACCAATTCCGAATTCCAAACATCCAACGGTAACAAAATGAGACTAAAACAGAAGCCAAAGCTTAATATCAATGGTTGTCACTCCCAAAGATACAAAACCAAGCTTAATCCAAACTAATTAATTACAAATAAAATCCAAAACATGAAAATACCACTTAAGAAGTTGCTGAAATGAAATCTTGGAGTCAAAGAGCTTCAAGGTCGATTTTACACCCGGTATTTGCTCGGGTTTTCGGCTAGAAATGCCTCTATTTATAGTTGCAATTTTCCCGCAGCCGCGCCGCGCAGATGAAGAATCCACGGTGCGCGTACTAATCTTTTCCCGTTTCTTCGGTATTTGAATGTGTTCCACCGCCTTAAGCCCGCGTCGCGCGTATCATAGATCCGCGGCGCGCATACGAGTTTCCTTGATTTTTCATTCTTTTTCTCCAAACAAGTCCTGGCACGAAAAGTGAGAATACCCAGACATATTTGATATAATTTTATCAAGAACAGGGCTCAACAACGCCTAAAATACTTGATATCACTAGGCGTTGTCAATATATATATATATATATATATATATATATATATATATATATATATATATATATATATATATATATATATATATATATATATATGTATATATATATATATATATATATATATATATATATATATATATTTTTTTTTTTCGAAATTGATAAATAAGGATAAATAGAGTTTGAATTAGAAGATAAAAGGTTTATCTTATTTGAATTCAAAAAGACTTATCTTTAAGGCTTATCAACTGGTCATCCTGTAACTATAAATAGGGGTCCCTGGAACCCTATTTTCTGCGCCAACTTTGACTAAGGAATCTCTCTGGAATTTTCGATCCATATACCTTTCAGCTAGGGTGTGACTTTCATTTGAGGCAGGATAATTTTGCTGCCCAGCTTCAAAAAAATTAAGGTTGGTTTTTCTGTTTGATCTTTAGTTTCTTTTATTGGCCTTTACGTTTTGTTATATGTTTAATAGTAGAAAACATAGATCCTCATAGGATGCATGTGAACTTAGGTTATTTAGTTCATGGTTTGCAGAAAACCTTTCAGTGGTATCAGAGCCTGTTTTGTTTTCTTGTTGAATTGTTATAACTGTTTTAGGGTTTAAAGCTTATAAACCGTAATTATTGTATGGATCGATTATAAGGATTAGGGTTTTGAAAACCCTAATCCCCCCTTGCTATTTTCGAAAATTGCCATTATGGTTTTAGGAGGTTTTTCTATTTTTGGTAACTTTTGGTTAATTAAATAGATAACCTTAAACCCCATTGTTTGAAATCGAAATCTAGGGGGTTTAGGATAGGTTTTAATTAATTTGATTAATTTGGATAAACCTATCTACATTTGAATTAATTTTATTAATTGTTAATTAAAAGATAATTCAAAAGGGATTTAAATAATTTTAAAATTGCAAAATTAATGGGAAAAATCCGGAAAAATATTTTAAAATGTTTAAAAGATTTAGATTTAATTAATTTAATTTATTGGTAATTAAAATTGATTAAATCGATTTCAAGGTTTAATTTAATTGTTAAATTTGGTAAAATTAAAAGATAAACCTTGAATATTTTAAAGGGTTTTAAAATACATCTTATATATGTTATTAAAAGTTAATACTATATATATGAGATAAATTTGGATAGTCAAATCAATAGTAGGCATCATTCACGAAGCTGGTCTATAAAGTGGGTATAAGGAGACTGCCTATAAAATGGCAGTCTAATGGGTGAACACTCTCACCAACCGCTCGCTTGATCAGTGGAGGGTCATTAGCCGAACGGGTTTGACAGAACCACTAAATCATTAAAAGTATAATGATCAAAGTACTAGAACCATTTACAAAATCCCAATCTAGTTACTTTAGGAAAAATGTGAATTTAATGTTAACCCATGAAATTGCACATTGCACTTTATGAAACGTTGGTGGAGCGTGTGTGGTTTACCGGCACACCAATGGGGGTTCATAAAGAGTGGCAATGGGTGTCTCGGGTGTTATCATTGTGGATGGAACGTGTGTGGTTTACCGGCACATCAATTTGAGATAATAATGGACCCCGAGAGTACCAAGCTAATTTGCATGGTTATTCACACCCGGTTTGTGATCCTCGGCATTCCAGTCACAAACGGTGGGGCATATCCGAGATTAAACATGCTATTGAACAGTTCAATAAATCTCAAAAGAAACTAGGAATTCAATTATAATAAGATTATTTTCCGCGGTGGAATTGGCTGAATCGTCATTCGCCTACCTTTATAAAATTTGCAAATAGACTACGGCATCCCTCTTCTATGTTGTAAATTGTTATAGTTGGATCTTAGCCTTATTTTTTATTGGGTTAATTATAAGGACCGACAAGTATCTAATTAAACTTACCTTTCTTCTTATAGATGTCTTCTGCTGATCAATCTGCTCCCCACTCTAACTCCAGTGTTACCTCAATCCTCTCACTGTGTTCCAAGGTTCAATTGAACGGGACAAACTACAATGAATGGATTAGAAATATCAAGATGGCTCTGAGGTACGAGAACAAAGAGTATGTTCTCGAGACCGAGCTTGTCGATATTGACACCGACATTGCTACTCCCGAGGAACTTGCCTCGTACCAAAAACATTGTGATGATGCAACCAAGGTGGCCTGCATCATGATCACCACAATGAGCCCAGAATTGCAAAGGATATACGAAGACTACTGGTCCTATGAGATGCACAAGGAGCTTGTGGAAAAGTTCCGCAAGCAAGAGCGGATCGAGAGGTGCGAGGTGGTCAAGGACTTCACGAGCGGCAAACCTAGAGATGGAGAGTCCATCTGCACTCACGTGAAAAGGATGCAAGGCTACGTGGAGCGGCTTAGGAAGCTTGCGATACCCGTACCTGAGGAGTTGGCCGTTGACATAGTGCTTAACTCCTTGCCGAGTTCTTATGACTAGTTTAGGCTGGCTTATCATTTGAACAATAACTAGGCTACCCTGTCTGAGTTACATCGCATGATTCGGACTGCTAAAGAAGGGATGAAGAGTAAAACTATACCCTCGGCTAATCAACCTGTCTTAGCCATTGGAAGTGGCAAAGGAAAGAAGAGGAAGGGCCCTTCTAAGCAAAATTGGAGGGAAAAGGTTCAGGTCGGGTCATCCAGCAATGGCTCGAGAACCAAGTCTTCCCATACTCCTTGTGTGGCCAACCCCAATGAAGCCGACTGTTTCTATTGCAAAGAGAAGGGTTATTGGAAGAAAAGCTGCCCAAAGTACTTGCAGGAGGTCAAGGATGGGAAAGTAAAGCCATCGACAACAGGTATATACACTATCTCTAAAAACTCACCATCTTCTAGTTCTTGGGTCCTTGATACAGGAAGTGGTTTTGACATTTGTTCTAATTTGCAGGGCCTAAAGGAAAGCAGGGAAGTGGAGCACGGTAGACTGAACCTGATCATGGGCAATAGGAGATCGTCCCCTGTTACCAAGATTGGCGTTTATAGTTTAGTGCTTAGTAGTGATGTTAGCTTAGAGTTATTTAATTGTTGCTATTCGCCAGAAATGTCAAGAAACATTATTTCATTTCACGCTTTGTTCAGACAAGGATTTCAGTTTTCTTTTGATAATAAAATTGGTTCAATTTCTGTTTTCAAAAATGATGTTTTAATTTTTACTGCTTATCCTTGTGATGGTTTGTATGAAACTGTTGAATGTGTTGACAATTTAGGACCTATGTAAACTATATTGATTCCACTAGTGGCATAGAAAATCATGTCTGTGGCATAGTCGGCTCGGGCACATCAGCAAGAAACGTATCGCCCAACTCCAAAAGGATGGAGTATTGGAATCATTCGACCTTAGTTCGGATGATTTATGTGAATCTTGTCTATTGGGCAAGATGAATAAATCACCCTTCAAAGGATCTTTTGAAAGAGGTGAGGGTCTGCTAGACATCATTCACACGGATGTATGTGGTCCATTCAGATCAACCACAAAGGAAGGCACGCGATTCTATGTAACCTTTAATGACGATTTTAGTAGATACGGTTATATCTACTTAATCAAGCATAAGTCAGACACATTTGAAAAGTTCAAAGAATTTAAGAACGAGGTAGAGAATCAATTAGGCAGGAAGATAAAGATGCTCAGATCCGATAGAGGCGGAGAGTATCTAAGTATCGAGTTCCTAGACTATCTTAAGGAATGCGGAATAGTTTCGCAGTTGACACCTCCTAGGACACCACAGTTGAACGGTGTTGCAGAGAGGCGCAACCGAACCCTGTTGGACATGGTTCGTTCCATGATGAGTCGAGCTTCACTTCCCATTCACTTCTGGGGTATGCCTTAGAGACTGCCGCCCATATCCTCAATCTTGTCCCTACTAAGAAGGTTGCTAAAACACCTCATGAAATATGGACGGGGAAAGTTCCCTCGTTGGCACATATCAAAGTTTGGGGTTGTGAGGCTTTCGTTAGACGAGAGACTCAAGACAAACTCGCAGAAAGAAGCAAAAGGTGTTTTTTCCTTGGTTATCCGAAACAGTCCTTTGGATATCTATTCTACAGACCAAGCAAGGACGTGGTCTTTGTAGCTAGACGAGCGGTCTTTCGAGAGGGAGAGCTCATATTCAAAGAGGACAGTGGAAGCACCATTGATCTTGAAGAAATTTAAGAGTCATCAGACAACGCAGCCTTAGGAGAAACTAGCAACTAACATGAGGAAGAAATTCCTGTTGGTCCGACCGATGAATCCTTACCTCTTAGGCGCTCCGGTAGGGTTAGCATGCCACCCGAGTTTTATGGTTTCCATATAACTACGGATGGGGACACGTTTGTCAGTGATAGGACACTGATAAATTTGGATGAACCAGCTAACTACCAGGAAGCAGTGGCGGGCCCCGAGTCTGCCAAGTGGAAAGAGGCAATGGATAGCGAGATCAAGTCCATGTATGACAATCAAGTTTGGAACTTGGTTGATAACGTACCGGGTCGAAAGACAGTCGGGTGCAAGTGGATCTTCAAGAAGAAGGCCGACACGGACAGAAAGGTACACACTTTCAAGGCAAGACTGGTTGCGAAGGGCTTTACTCAAACCCCAGGGATTGACTATGACAAGACCTTCTCACCAGTGGCCAAGATAAAGTGTATTAGGATAATGCTGCCCATAGCTGCATTTCATGATTATGAAATATGGCAGATGGACGTCAAAACCGCTTTCCTTAATGGGAAGCTGACTGAGGATGTTTACATGAATCAGCCAGAGGGTTTTGTCGATGCAAAGTATCCCAATAAATTGTGTAAGCTTGAGGGATCAACCTACGGATTGAAACAAGCTTCTCGCAGCTGGAATATTTGTTTCCATGAGAAAGTCAAAGAGTTTGGCTTCTCTAGGAGCGAGGATGAGTCCTGCGTATATGTCAAGGCTAGTGGGAGTATAGTCACTTTTCTGGTACTGTATGTCGATGACATACTGTTCATGGGAAACGATATCCCGACCTTGCAAGAAGTCAAGGCTTGGCTTGGGAAATGTTTCGCCATGAAGGACCTGGGAGAGGCTGTGTATATTCTCAGGATAAGAATATTGAGAGATAGAAAGAAGAGACTAATTGGACTTAGTCAGGGTATATACTTGGAAAATGTACTAAAGAGATTTAGTATGGAAAATTTCAAGAAGGGAGAGTTGCCTATCTAAAGTAATGTAAAATTGAGTAAAACTCAAAGTCCAAGTACAGACGAGGAAATAGCATAAATGAGTCGGGTACCTTATGCTTCGGCTGTAGGATTGATCATGTATGCTATGACGTGTACTCGCCCCGACGTGGCCTTTGCCTTGAGCATGGTTAGTCGGTACCAGGGTAATCCTGGAAGGGCGCATTGGATAGCTGTGAAAAATATACTCAAGTATCTGCAAAGGACAAAGAACATGGTGTTAGTCCTTGGAGGCAGTGATAATTTGAAAGTTGAAGGATATACAGATGCCATTTTTCAGACGGATAGAGACAGTGGTCGGTCTCAGTCGGGCTGGGTATTCCTCTTGAACGGTGGAGCAGTTACTTGGAAAAGTTCCAAGCAAGAAACGGTGGCTGATTCTACATGCGAATCAGAAAACATAGCAGCAAGTGAAGCATCAAAGGAAGCGGCTTGGCTGAAGAACTTCATCGGTGACCTTAGAGTAGTCTCGAGCATTCAGGAGCCCTTGGAACTGTTCTGCGATAACGAAGGTGCGGTCGCCTTGACAAAGGAACCGCGAGACCATGGAAAGTCCAGGTATATCGACAGAAAGTACCACTACATCAGACACAGAGTAGAAGAAGGTCACCTCCTTGTAAAGAGGGTATCATCAGAAGATAATCCTGCATATCCCTTGACAAAGGCTCTGAGTAGGATTAAGCATAATCAGCATGCTAGGAGCATTGGATTAAGAGATGATATAAGTTTTTTTAATTAGATAGGTTTCTGAAACTTGTAACAATGTAATTGTATTTGACTCTTGTGATTTAATAATAGAGATTTATTAATGAGTAATAGTTTACTACTTTTGTCAATACTTTATCATTGTGTTTCATTTTGCATGTTTACTTCCTGAATAATTGGATTATTCAAATATCCACAGTCGCTTATACTTTTAGGAAGTAAGTATGAAGTAAGACTGTCATGAATTAGTTGTAGATTGTCTAAGGTGTTAGACATTGCAATAGGATTGCTGCAACATTCATGAGTACTTGGAAATGGAGATTTGAGTATTGGATAAACCCGCACTAAATGGATTGCTTCATGGATTACATCACGAGCAATGTTGAGATGATAATATCTTTTGATCTTTAAACTAAGACATATGAGTTATGGTTTACTAGACGGTTATTCATTGATAATACGAAAACGCATCGGTAACTCGGTGTTATAAAACGTATTGTTGTGAATGGTTTGTTTTGGTAAAAGACATAAGTAAATGAGTCAAAGTTTATTCGTCCCTTGACCCTAACAGGGAACAGATATCTGTAGGCCTCTCGATGAATTTGAAGACGACTAAAATGGTTGGCCAACCGGGACTAAATCAGTAGTCTAAGAGTCATATGCAAATCGGAAATCGAGAAATAGTGAATCAGACCAGTATTGATTTTATCCATGTCTTGAGTCTGAAAATATCTTGTTGGACGGAGGATCATCTGATCACTTATCTATGGACAGAACTGATAAGATTTTGGTAGTAGTTTCTAGGAAGCTTAAAGTGCTGGTTAATTAGAGGGGTAAATTGGTAATTATAGTCATAGATTTTTCCAAGTGGGAGACTGTTGGATTAGGTGTCTAAGCCATGACTAATAATTAGTATTTACCTAATTAATAGTAGCACAGTCCATTTGGGTTGCCCTCATAGCTAGAGGTTTGGTAGAAAATTCGGTAGAGAGAAAGGTTGTTTATTATGGGATTAATAAATCAACAGGAATTAAAAATATGGTTTACTAATATATTAAAGTCATAATATATTAATTGGAAACTATATTAATTAATTAATTAGAAATTAATCTGGAATTAATTGGATTTAATTTGGGGATTAATTCAATTAATTAAAGGTGCAGGGACTGAAACTGTAATTATTCAATAGTTGAGTAAGTGACAGTGTGAGAGTGACCAATGAGTGTCGAAATTATATATGGATATATATATATATATATATATATATATATATATATATATATATATATATATATATATATATATATATATATATATATTTCGAAATTGATAAATAAGGATAAATAGAGTTTGAATTCTAAGATAAAAGGTTTATCTTATTTGAATTCAAAAAGGCTTATCTTTAAGGCTTATCAACTGGTCATCCTGTAACTATAAATAGGGGTCCCTGGAACCCTATTTTCTGCGCCAACTTTGACTAAGGAAATTAAGGTTGGTTTTTTAAGAAATTAAGGTTGGTTTTTCTGTTTGATCTTTAGTTTCTTTTATTGGCCTCTAGGTTTTGTTATATGTTCAATAGTAGAAAACATAGATCCTTATAGGTTGCATGTGAACTTAGGTTATTCAGTTCATGGTTTGCAAAAAACCTTTCAGGCCTTTGGGTAACCATCTGTAGTTTGGTTTCAGTCTCTTCAAGTTTGACTAGATGCGTGCATTAACACTTGATTTTGAAGCAGGACTCTCCCTTGATTTTTGCTTATGTTGCAAGTGTGAGCTTGAGGACGATCCTTGAGATGAGTTCGACTTTACCGACTTCGATTTGGCAGAGTCATCTTTCGAATCAGTCTTCTTGTCCTTAGGGCCTGATTCTTAGCCTTAGCAGCATTCCAATCGCCATCTCTTGAATGTGACCTCGAGGGCTTTCTTTTGCAAGATCTCCCTCTTGGCATCTTCTGCCAATGTTGTTCATAGTATGGAACATATGGACGATGTGGGCAATTTCTGGCAATTACCACACGCAAAAGCACAACCACAGTTAAAACACGTTTGTTTCTTCAGATAAATGAGATTGTGACTTGGTCATTGTCCAGATGGATTTTTCAACGAATTACCACACGCAAAAGCACAACCACATTTATTGGGACGTGGTCTTGGTCCAAAAGGAATTTTCCCTTCTTTCACAAACTTTTGTGGTTTGAATTTTCTAGAGGCAGCATTACCACAAAGTTTAGAAGGAACAAACATCTTAACAGTATTATCATCACAATTATCAGAAATTAACTTTTCAGATATTAACGAATTTTTAACAGAACTCGAATCATGTTTATCCTCCTCGTCTTCATCTTCCACTATTACATCATCTGCACAAGAAGTAGAAGCATTAGAAGCGTTAACCTTAACACAATCAGTGGAGCTGGATTGATTAGCCTGAACAGAAACAGTTTCAGTGGACAACTCTGTCTCTTCAATTTCAATGGGTGGGGTATAGTTATCATTAAAAGGGAGTGAGACGCTTTTATACCGAGACCCTCACCGTACTTATTAGTCCACTTTGTTTGATGTTCAATTATTGATTCGACTATCGCGCTTGACACATCAAACTTTTTGAAATTAAATTCAGCATCTTGAAATTTGGCTTTCAATGCGTCAAGCTCGGCAGTCAATTCGGCGATCTTTTCTTCGGCAAATATATGGTGACAACACTTGATACCGTATTCTTCTTTTAATTTTTTAAAATCGCTTGTTTGAGCATCCGCTTTTCTTGAAGTGTTTTTGTATCTTTTTAAGATTGTTAATGTCATTTTTAAGATCAAATACTTCTCTAACGAGACGGTCATTGTGTTCACGATATTTGTTGATTTTGTGTTCACAAACTGGAGTGCGTGAGGTTTTACTTACCTCCTTGGTACTAGAAACGGTGGAGGTCATTTTTGATCAAACAGAAAAAATCCAATGTGAAATTAAAGTTGACCAAAAACCCAGAAATTCAATGTTCTTGACCGAAAAACTCGAATGAACCCTTGAACAAAAAAAAATTTTGAGCCGAAAAAAATTGTTTGACTTGAAAAAAAATTGATTTAAAAAAAAACTTGTTTATTATTTTGTTATTTTAAGAGGAATGGTTTTCGAAACAAATTGGATAATAATAAAAACGACAACTTAGTTTGAAATCAAAAGATAATAAACCTAAAGATGGAATAATAATAAAAAGCGAGAACTTGATTTTTCAATTTGATGTGATTTTTAAATAAATTGCAAGGACCGAAAACTTGGAAATGAAAGAAATGGTCTTTAAAAAATTGATTTCGGTGGGTTAAAAGAAAAGAGGAACGAGAAGTTGTAAAAAAATTGGTTTTCTTTTCAAAATTTGAAAGTGACATGGTAGAATAAAAACCAAGTAAAATATGTGGTTCAAAAGAAAGTTTTGAAAAAAAAAAAATAAAAAACGGAGAGCCCCAAGCTGATTCGAGAGAATTAAATGTGCAGACCGAAATCAATGGTGCCGCCACATGTGCTGACCGAAATCAATTTTGAAAGAAATAAATGCATCCAAGCTGACTGAAATCAATTTTGACCTAACAGTAAATTAAATGTTTCTGCCGAAAGCTCTAATGGGCCGGACCGAGAACAAAGAGCAGCCCACAAGAATTAAAAAAATCCTAGCCAAGAACCAATTTTCAGCCGCCAAGTTTTTGACGTGATTTTTAAATAAATTGCAAGGACCGAAAACTTGGAAATGAAAGAAATGGTCTTTAAAAAATTGTTTTCGGAGGGTTAAAAGAAAAGAGGAACGAGAAGTTGTAAAAAAATTGGTTTTCTTTTCAAAATTTGAAAGTGACGTGGTAGAATAAAAACCAAGTAAAATATGTGGTTCAAAAGAAAGTTTTGAAAAAAAAACAAATAAAAAACGGAGAGCCCCAAGCTGATTCGAGAGAATTAAATGTGCAGACAGAAATCAATGGTGCCGCCACATGTGCTGACCAAAATCATTCCTCTGAAAGCTCTAATGGGCCAGACCGAGAACAAAGAGCAGCCCACAAGAATTAAAAAATCCTAGCCGAGAACCAATTTTCAGCCGCCCAGTTTCTAAGTTTATATCTGAAAAACACTATTTGTTCTAAAAAATCGAATTTAAAGATCAAAACACTCTATTTTCAGATCTAAAATGTCAAGAACATTAAGAACACTTAAAACTAATTCGTCCAAATCAGTCAAAAACATCCAAAAACGCCAAAAGTAATCAATTGTTTCAAAATATGTTGATACCAAGCAGCCAAAAACACAAGGTTTTGAGGCTCTGATACCAATTGTAAGTCTCAAACTTCTTAGATCTATAACGGTATCAATCAATCGCTTGATTGTGCAAAATCCAATTAAGCAATGGTAACGAAACAATCAAGAACACGCGAATAAATCTTCAATGCACACACTTGGATTAAACAAATGTCGGGTACATAAGATCTATGATGATCGCTTGAACAATAATTCTCTATAGACTTGCACGGTTCCCAAAACGATCAACATACTAATGACAGCTAAAAACAATATTTATATACCTATGACAAACCCTAAGCCCATCAACACTAAGCCCAGCGAGAACCAGCCTAGACCAACCGAAATCAACCATGATTTCGGTCATGAAGCCACCGAGAACCATGGGGTTTTCGGTCCCTGACCGAAACTCCAATCAGCCCAATTAAATGCGAATTAAGCCAACAATGAAAAGCTTAAACCATATAATTTTGTCCCAACAATTATCATTGTTGATGGAGCGTGTGTGGTTTACCGGCACATCAATTGAGATGATAAATGACATTGAGGTTACCAAGCACATTTGCATGGTTATTCACATCTTGTTTGTGATCCACGGCATCCTAGTCACAAATGGAAGAGCATAATCCGAGATTAACCATGTCATTGACCTCGGTCATAGAATCTCACAGATCTAGGAATTTCATCGAGACTGAAATTGATAAAAGTATATCTACCTTAATGACCATTATGTTGTGATTACGGTATCCCTCTTCACGCCATGGTTGGGAGATTTTGGGTCTTAGCCTTGTTAAATAATAATTGGGTAATTATTTAAAATGATTAAAATTAAACTAATAAATTCTGATTTTATAGATGTCGGAAGCTAGTGTCAATTCTCCTCCTTCTCCTCCATCACCGATTTCTGAGAGCTTCAGAAAATATCTGTTGAATATGGATAAGCTGACTGGCCTGAACTATCTGGAATGGCTTTGCCAATGGAAACTTGTTATGAGTTCTGAAGGCAAGCCATATCTGATTGAGTGTCTGCTCCCCGATCTACCAAAGCATGGTATCACACAACAACTTTGTGATGAGCATGACTTCTTGATTGATGAATTCGAGGAAGTTTGTAGCCTCATGCTGTTGAGCATGGACCCCGACATCTACAAGAATTTCGAATTCCTAGGGCCATATGAGTTAACATGACTGGTTGAGGAAAATTTCGGAGAACCGGTTGAAAAGGAATGAACTAGGATCTTCAAGGAACTTGAAGGGTGCATGCTAAAAGAAGGAAGTAGCGTCGGTCCGCATGTTCTCAAGATTGAAGGATACATAAGTGAACTGTATAAACTTGGTCACCCTATCAATCGGGAGTTGAGCACCAACATCTTACTCGACTAGCTGACTAGTCGGTACGATGTGTTCATCCAGATGTACAGGAAGGGAAACCAGGACAAGACTATCATGGAAATGCATTTGGTGTTTACTCTATACGAGTCGTTCATACAGATGCATAGAGAAACGCTCTGAACAGAACTGAAATGAATTTGAAGAGATATTGTTTGCTATAACTGCACTCATGTGTCATAGCAAGATTGGATGATCTGAACCGCTTTCCTTAAATGGAAAACACAAGGGTTACATGTAAGACACAACCAATGGGGTTTAGAACATGTCGATATATCCAAACAGAAAACTACATGGCCCAAGAGATTCATCTAACGGGCACCTCGCAAGGAATGATCTTTGGATTCCCAAAATATGCCAAAAGTTTGGATTTTGTGAATGGCCTGCAAGAGTCCTATTGTTACGTCAAAGGTTTGGTTTTCGGATTCTCAAAATATGCCAAAAGTTTGGATTTTGTGAATAGTCTGAAAGATTTCCATAATATGTCAAAAGTTTGGATTTTGGATTCTCAAATATGCTGAAAGGTTTGGATTTTGTGAATAGTCTGAAAGAGTCCTATAATCATGTCAGAGCTAGTGGGAGTATCATTGTGATCTGCCTATCAATGTATGTTGGTTACATACTACTTCTAGGAAACATCTCTTCTCATTACAAAGTGTAATGACTTGACATTAAGAGATAATTCGCTATGAAATATCTAAAGGAGATACAGCGTACTCACGTGGTTACAAGCATCTATCAGATAGATGAAATCGTCAGTATAGACCCTGCCAGTATGAGTATGATCTTGATAAGGTTCAAGATGCATCACTCCAAGAAAATGAATTTCTAAAAGACATGACACAGGGATAATGAGTAATCCTTAGATTCTGAAAAGGTTCCGAATGGAATAAATCGGATCCCATGAGCTTCTGCTAATTGGATCAATCATAAGTGTCATGGACTTATCGTGATAACTTAATGCTTAGAGCATAATAAGTTGGATTCAGGACACAACCTGGCTAAGGATATTGTTGGGGTACAAAATCCCTCCATGGAATGATGTTAGGAAAGCTTGATCGGGCCACTGTAAAACTATGTTTATTGGGCCTTGCCCTGATTTGGTGGCCTACCTATATATAGTCTAGTTTTAGTCATTTGCTAGGTAGAGCTCACAATGTGAGGTGTTTGTGCTTCATGCTTATCTTTTGTACATCTCACATATTTGATAATAAATCATTTTGCACTTTGGATATTTGTTTTGATCTTCACGTTATTATTATTCTCCGCACATGTCAAATCCGACTTTACAATTGGTATCAGAGCCGTACCTTGAAGATCTAGCGATTATTTCAAGGGAACGATCTCGATTTGATCACTTTTTGAAGATTGTTTCAAGTTTCAAGGATTGTTAGTGAGTCTCTCATGAATTTTTGGATTCATTTATCTTCTTGGGATATTGTTCATCTTATTTGTTCTTGGTGTTCATCATAGCGTTGATGTTACTGTTCATAATCAAGATTCTACTGTTCATAAAAGAGTTGGCTCATCCTTTCTTTTACAATTTATGTTGATTGTTGGATATTCATTTTTACATTAGATCTCTTCATCCACTGTTCATCATTTTTATCTTTTGGATTAGATCTAGAATTCATTCTTTCATGCCCTAATCTAGGTTTTCTAGATCTGAATATTGCGGATTGTATCCCTTTTATTGATTAATGATTGTTCATCGTATCTATTGAAGATTTATCCAGATCTGTTGCTCAAACTAAATTTTATTCACGTGTTATTCATATTGGAATATGTAAATCTTGATTTTTGGACTCATATTCCTCTTTCCACTGTTCATAGGTTCAAATCCATTTATTGTCTTCGGATCTATCCATTTCCCCATTTCATCTTAAGGCCATGGGGAGTACCCATGTTATAGGAATGGTGTTAACACCAAAAAGTGATGCCACGTCACCACCACCTTTAACACCAAAAGTTGGGGTGTGGTGGTGTTATAGCAAGTGGTGTTATAGCTTTTTCTTTTTTTATTTTCTTTTTTTTGTAACCGAAAATACAAAAAAATTATATATAATTGCATTTTTTTTAGGGTTAAAACTACCATTTCATTTAATAAAAAACAAATTACAAAATCCTAAAAATTTCAAAAACCAACAATAATTAAAAACTAAAATAAACTTCAAAGACAACAATAATTAAAAAAAATCAAAAACAACAATACGTAAAATGTAAAGTCTACGCTTGGTCGTCGTCTTCGTCATCGTCGTTGATATTCCAACGTTTTAGGATCATGCCTTTCAACTTGTCAATTGCCTTTAGATGTTTACGCGAAACCGTTGGATTTGGAACAATAGCCAATGTTCGTACATCGCGTTCCATTTGGGCTTCGCGATGTCTTTCGGCTTTAGCCTTTTCTTTCTCTTTAAGAAACTCTACATGTTCGTCGAGTTTCCCGCCTAATTTTTCGGCAACGAGGAGGGCCATATTTGTGTCGGCCGCCGATGAGGAAGGTGATTCTCGCGCCATCCGTTTTGCCTTCGTTCTTCCAATGGGACGTTGTTGGCCGGTTTGTTGTGGCTCGTCGACATCAATTGGTTCGTCGTTGAGGTTGACGCTTGCGACTTCGGGTTCCGACCTCTTCGACCCACTTGATTGCGATAATGCATCCGGTTGCCACTCCCATTTTTTATTCAAGTCCAACACCTTCCACGCTTGGATGTGGCCGAAGTCTTTCCCATTGTTTTTATTTTTGTAGGTCGTCAAAGCCACCTCCGTCACATTTTCGGAGGAATGCCCGGATACATGCATCGACTTGGTGTTGTTATAAATGCCGTTGAAAGCGTTGCACTCCCGAAGAAGAGATGTCCACTTTCCACTAAGGGCGTCTATTGTTCGATAATCTCCACGACCCATACCGTCGTGAAACCTTTTTAAAACTCTCCGCCAAAAAGCGTCGCTAGGTTGGGCGTTTCCAACTCTTGAGTCGCAAGAGATGGAAATGTAACTCTCCGCCAACATCACCTCCTCGTCGGACGTCCACTTCACTCTTCGAAGAGGTTCGTTTGTCGTCTTTTTCTTCCCCCTTCGTTTGTCTCTTCGCAACACCTCCGGTTGCGTTTCTACAACAACATCGTCATCTTCGTCTACTAGACGATGTTCTTGTGGTGAGGGGGTCGATTGGGGTTGTTGTGAGGGTGAGGGTGAGGGTTGGTTTTGTAGATTATTTTGAGCCGTTTGAAGTTGGAACAAATTTTGGCGCATTTGATATAACTCTTGCAATTGTTGCGGATTCAAATTGGCGAGTGGGGTTGGAACAAAAGGAGCTTGTGGAGAGAATTGGTTTTGGGTAGGATATGGGTTACTTTGGAAGGCATTGTTTGTAGGCATTGTTGGGGAATAAAACCCTTGGTTTTGGGGTGGTAATTGAAGTAATTCCAAAAAGGGTAGATTGTGGTGAGGATTGGAAGAGTTTGGATTGGGAGAGTTTGGATCCATTTTAGTTGATATTGTGTAAAAAAAGAGTTGAATTATGTTGGTATTTATAGGAGATAAAAAAGTATTTAAATTTTTTTTTTATTTCAAACGGTCACACGACCGTTACATATCAAACGTTCGAATTTTTCCAACGGGCAGAAGCAGCGTTAACGGCCGTGGTCATTTTGGCGAGGGATGGCGCATGGCGCATGGCGCAAGGGTGGGGGTGGTGTTCACATGGCTATGGCGGCTTTGGCGAGGGATTTAACGGGGGTATACCCCAAGGCCTAACGTATTTCGCATCTCATTTGAGTGTCTATCCAGATCCCTAAGTTGAAATCGAAATCTGTAATTCATTCCTATCTAACTGTTTTTCGTTTTCCAAGATCTAATTTCACATTCATATATGTTATTCGCTCACATATCTATTTTTCGTTCAAACTGTTTCATAAACGATGCAATGGGTTAATCGAGAACCTAAAGTTCAACATATCATTGATTTAAAATAAAATACATATTTGCAATCGAAAAATCAATGTGTATTGATACATATAAACAAGCTTGTATATTATGGGTAAACGGTGAGAGATTTTCATGGATGTCGTTCTTGAACGCTAATACTTTTGATGGGAACGACTCTAGATCTACAATCCCTTGGCTAAATTGAGAAATCGTCGTTTGTGGGTCGATGAGTATGAAGGGGAATGACTTCTGTGATAATCTGTGAAATGGAAAGTGATATGTGGCTTCAACTTGTTCATTGGAGAAAATGATTATTGATTGGGAAAGATATCCGTGATTCAAGACTGAAATTGAATGTAGTGAATAGTGAACTTACGTTGATGGTAATGGCACAGATCAACGTGGTTAATCAGATGAAATATTGCGGATGCCTTCGGAACCAAGTTCGTGTGTGAATCGGAAGACATGACGGCGAAGGTTTCAGTCACATAATCGGTTGCATATGGTCATTCTATCTCAAATATTGAAACATACGAGAAACGATTCCGAAGGCCTTCAGAGATGAAGGATGAAATCGGAACAAAAGCCTACGGTGGTTGTTGATTTCGCTGAATCGGAGAAGAAGAAGACGACGCCAATGGCGATGACTGGCTTCGGTGGTTGATGGTGATAGACGGTAAATCGGAATGGTCTGTTGACTTCGGTGGGTTGATAGATTTTGCCAGTTAGGAAGTGTCTGATGGCTTCGCCTGCTTGAGAGTCAATTAAAGAATAAGTACTTAATCCACTTCAATGGGAACGTGAACAGAAAACAGTGAATATAGAAGGGAAAAGTGGTGGATGCAATGAAAGGAATCAGAACAGATGAAGTGATGATTGGATCGGAGAAGATAAGTACGAAGGGAGAATGGTGAAGGGTTGGTTGCCTTCGGCAACCACTGCCATCGCCGGTGTGTAAGTTGCGTTCAATGGTGCTGAGCAAGAAATCGGATGAAAGCAAGTTGGTTGAGAATCGGATGAAATGTGGATATACGAAGGTTGTGGAAACGAAGAGGAAGACAAGGACTATTGACTTTGTAGTCAACATTTACAACTGATCGTACTCCGACGGTCCGACCTACATCTCCTATTCAGATCCAGCTAAAGCCCATCCGACCCCAAACTGTAAAACACGTTTTAACCCATCCCAATTCGGACTCCACCAGCCCAACTTGATCCCATTCCCATTCAGCACACATCCATACGATCCCTTTTTAACCCAAAACATTTTAAAACCAATCCGAACCCAAAATTTTAATCAAAATTGAACCCCCATTTGTAAAATTTCAGACCCCCACTCTAATCAAAATCAAAAATCGAAAAACAATTTTTTTTGGATGAATGGTGATCAAGAACAGATGAACAACAACATAAGAAAATTTTTGAATTCCATAATTCATATTGTTACAAAGAAAATGCCGAATTTTTGGGCATAGATAAATACGCTCAAGTCGAGGGGGAGTTTTTATTTTTCCCGATTGAGCGCATTCTCATATTTAGCGGGTTATTTCACGATCACATTTTTTGAAGACCGGTGACATGTTGAGGAGAGTTTTTCACGTATATGAGGCGATCGGATTTCGATTCCGAAGTGAGTTTACTTGATAAGTGTTCGCTTATGTTTATCTTTGGGATTACTATTTGATACTCGAGGTTGCGGATATCCTCTATAGCACGGTTCTTATCACGCCATTATCCCACGACTGTTTTTGTAGATTACAGATGTTTGGAAATTCGAGGATTCATTTCTACCCCCCGTGTTATCATCATCTTCGGTTCCGCTAGTACTCATTATCCATCTTGCGACACATCATCCATTCCGCCCTTTGAGGGGGAGATTGTTGGGGTACAAAGCCCTCCATGGAATGATGTTAAGCAAGCTTGATCGGCCCACTGTAAAACTATGTTTATTGGGCCTTGCTCTAATTTGGTACCTACCTATGTATAGTCTAGTTTTAGTCATTTGCTAGGTAGAGCTCACAATGTGAGGTGTTTGTGCTTCATGCTTATCTTTTGTACATCTCACATATTTGATAATAAATCATTCGATGCTTTGGATATTTGTTTCGATCTTCACGTTATTATTATTCCGCACATGTCAAATCCGACTTTACAGATACAGGACAGATTATTTAAACACACTGGAGAAATCATATGGGAAATGATTGGGGTGAATGTAATAATAATTTGAAAATAGTTTCAAATATGAAATTATTTACATCAGTGGGTGTTGCTAAGGGACTTCATGGTTGAAGAGTTTCGTCAGTATATTGATGGTTGTCCTCAACATCATAACACCTTGAAATCTTCTTGACATCAAAGGGTGCAGTCATCTGGACTAAAGATCCTGATAACCATGAGAAGTCACAATACACACCACCATTCCCGGAATGGAGTTATGAGAGAAAAACAATATGACATATTGACATATCATCGGAAGAGTGTCCGATCGGATTATCTGCAATGATGTGTATCGTGAACAAATTTAGGACATTTTGGATAATGGACAGAGTGAAGGTCATTTCGGGTATATAGACATATAAAATCTTAATTGTAAGTTTAAAAAGGAAACCAAGAAACACATAACAGTATTATAACATATCTTATTTGGTGATTACCTTGTGGAGACTTGGTAATAAGCAGGAGTGGCTACCTGTTAGATCATTCCAACCTTGTGTTTCATTAGATTTGATTTGGTGATTATCTCGTGGAGACTTGATAATAAGCAAGAGTAGTTGTTGGAACCGGAAACTAAGTAAAAGTGCGATAAGTGAGAGTGACTCCGAAACTAGGATGGGTTTCAGAATAACTGGACAAGTCTGAAGACTTGAATGGTAGATTCAGAAAGATGGACAAGTTCGGAAACTTGAGGATTTACTTAGATGTTTCTTATAGCTCAACAATATAAATGCACAAACAGTTAACAATATTGAAAGATTAAGACAGTGGTATTAAAATACGAGAAGTAGTCTCCCTTTTATACTGCAAGGGAGGACCATATTATATTATGGAATGAGAGAATTTTATATATCAATAAAAGATCATTACAAATCCGTTCTCAAACCATGAAGAACAAATGAAGAAGTGGTCTCTTTTTTATAGTGCAAGGGAGGACCATATTATATTATCCTAAGGACTGAAGAGGAGACAACACGTCTCTCTTCTGTCAGACAAGATGGTTCTAAATAATAAAATAATACAATGTCAGACTAGGGCGGCTATTCTAGAATATAAATAATACAATCAGTACAGGGAAGATGCTTCTAAAAGGTCGCGCCTAATCTAGTCTAATCATTCTTTATAACTTGATATGCTTATCCATTTGTCTTATCTTCATCTTCAGTCTTCTGAGTTGTTGATGTTGACCGAAGTTAAGATTTAACTTCGATATGGCTGATTGTTGAACATAATAAACTTTGGAAGTTACTTGAGTTGGTGAACCGAAATCCAGGAGTGGATTTCGGTGTCTTGACATGTATGATCTTGGTAACTTCGGAACTTGGACTTCTGACACGCGCAGAGGTCGTCGTGCGGTCAAAAATAAGAGAAAACCTAACACACACTAATAGTGTGTGTTAGGCTAGATGATAGATTACCAACTAATAGTGTCACAGCTATAGTCGGAGGATCTGGTTTCTATTTCCCTAATCACTAGCAAATGAGACAATGATTAAATACTCAAGCCAAGCTAAGCTATGTCCAAATGACCTAGTCACTTTCTGAAATCAGAAGTACATCTCTGACTCAGAAGCAATCAAAGGCATCCAAACTAGCCAAACCAAGCAAAGCATAAACTAACCACTAGTTAAAGTCCTACTGAACAGTTACTAGCCAAGGTTTAATGCTTACCAAACAACCTAATTAGCTACTGATTTCAGCTAAGAAAAACAGTCCTAACAAGATCCAAAACAACATCCAAAACACAATCAATCAATCAAACCAAACACAAACATCCAAAACACCGAAAAGCTAAGATTAAATGTAACCAAATGCTTTTCATTCACCAAATCTGAATTCCAATCACAAAACAGTAACCAAATGTTTCTAAAATCAGAAACCTAAGTGCTCAAAGTCAGTGGTTGCCACTCCCAAAGACTTTAGCTACAAAAATACTTACTACTAAAAGGAAATTAAATCCAAAAACATAAAATACCAATTGTGAGCTTGCTGAAATGAAATCCTGGAGTCAAAGAGCTTCAAGGTCGATTTTACACCCGGTCTTTGCTAGGGTTTTCGGCTGGAAATGCATCTATTTATACTTGCAAATTTCCCGCAACCGCGCCGCGCAGAAATGAAATCCGCGGCGCGCGTACTTATCTTTTCCCGTTTCTTCGGCATTTGAATGTGTTCCACCGCCTTAAGCCCGCGTCGTGCATAGTTGATTCCCGCGGCGCGCGTACGAGTTCTCTTGATTTTTCATTCCTTCCCAACTTCTTCCTTTTGCACGATTTTAGTCCCTGTTTCTATTCTTTTTCTCCAAACAAGTCCTGGCACGAAAATTGAGAATACCCAGACATATTTGATATAATTTTATCAAGAACGAGGCTCAACAACGCCTAAAATACTTGATATCACTAGGCGTTGTCAAACACCCCACACTTGTGCCTTGCTTGTCCCCAAGCAAGAGAGTTTTTAACAAATTATAATAAAGAATCAAACAATTTTTGACTGTGTTCAGTTTCAAAGTTTATTGCTCTTTTGAGTTAGAGTGGAATAGTTCGCGAAAACATAATTGAGTTGTTCTTTGGAATTCATGGCTTTCTAGAGAACCCTTGATTACAAACTTTCTGTCCACAATGAAGTGTACTTACTCATTCAGATTCTAAAGGCCATTAAGGAATTGTCCATGACTTTCGATGTTGTCCGTGTAGCGAGCTTTCAGAAATACCATCCCAGACTAGACGATCTTAGGTGGTAAGGTGCATAAGGCCCACCCATTTTAGACCTACCGTCTCGAACAACAAAGGCCACATATTGACTTTTCCTTCCTAAATTCCAATCCTAAACAGCTCAATCTTCTAAACTCGTAAAACTCAACTTATTTGACTAACTAATAGCATGATCACAAATAAATAGTATTTCTTGAAAAATACTAATGCTATCACAATCATAAACCATTCATTTCAAAATTGCAAATTATTAAAAATTTTGAAAAAGTTGCTAAAAATTTGAAAATCGGTCATTTCTGCAAAAATTTCAAAAAATTCTCTTTCGACCGTCCACACCCCACACTTAAAACCGTACAACGTCCCTGTTGTACAAAATTTATTTCAAAACAAGGGAGAAAGAGTTACCCCTTTTTGGACGATAGACAGCTTGGTGCTCAATATCACAGGTATAATTGCGTACAAACGGATCCTTGATTTCGTATTCTGGAGTTGTAGCGCTACAGTGAACACGCCGGTGGTCAAGACAAGTGGAAGGGGCAGGGTGACCCCACACTTGTCTGAGACAACTCCTTCTCAAATTGGTATAACATGCATCACTCAACAAACACATTAAAAACACACATGACAGAAATAAAATATAAACACAAAATATACAGATAGAAGTGTCATAAGTTTGTACATATATCCCAAAAAGAATAAAAATAAAGAAAGAAAGAAAAAGATACATCAATCACTGTCAGGCGGCCTGGAGGGTCCGGCCTCATGATCGTGGGCCCTGGCTGGGAATGGTCGGGGGTGTCGGCCCTGCTGTGTGGCCAAATCCAAAACTACCTCCCCGATCCATGCCAACTGATCCTCAATCCTGGCAACCCTGGCTGCCAGGTCCTCCTGATGTGGCTCTGTCAGGGCTGCGGGCTCTGGCTCCGGCTCTGGCCTCCTACGTCTCCTGCCAGGCTGAGCATACGCAGGCTGGGGTGCCTGAAGAGGCTCGGTAGGTGCCCGGATGTACTGCCTCGGGCGCTGCAGCTCAATGAGCCGCATCCTCTCCATAGTACGCGCTGTAGTGCGGGATGGAGGCAGAGCGGTCAAAGAGGCTGCCACGGGGGCAGTAAGGATGCCATAGGAACGGGCCAGGCGGGTAATGAAATACCCCCTGGCTAATGGGCTGCTGGTGGAGGCGCCGATAGAGTGGGTGGAGAGAGCGACTGCGAGGGCGTATGGGAGGTGGAGGAATCTGGATGGGTCGAGGAGGACCCACAAAAAGGTCATGTCGTCGCCCGACACCTTCTCGCCTCCCTCCCGCTGCATGATGGAGGTGGAGACGATCCGGTGCATGAGGCGGTGAAGTGGGTCCCGAAGATGACTCTCCCTGGAAGCTCCTGCCTCGTATCTGACGTTGGACAGCGATGCCCAAACCTCCATGTTGGGAGCCCTGTCCGGCTCTCCCTGAATGCAGGACCCGAAGAATCGGGTGAAATAGCGATGCTGGAGGTCCGCTGGGGTGTATAACCCCACTCGCCTCCCGAACTCCCGGAGGTTGCACTCCCTGTGCTCACCTCCCAAACGAAATCGTACCAGCCTGGAGCGCGGGTCTCCCGCCCGAGGTGCGAACTGGATGGTGGATATGAACTCCAGCAGCAACTCCGTGTAGACCACGTCCTCGTCTGTGGCCATGATCCTATCCCAGCCACGGCAGGTGAATGATGCCTCCTCGTGGGTCCAGGTGCGATGTAGGAATGGCTCAATCGCACCCTAGAGCCCAGCGTCCCTCAAAATATCTCGATCGATAACGGTCGCCTCAAGGACCCGGCGACGAGTCAATGCGTCTCTCCGTGAAGTGTACTCCACTGAACTGGCAAGCTCTGCGGGGAACTGGAGGAAGGGGTGGTCCAATCTGAACATCATCTGCAAAAGAAAACACATAGCACAAAAAATTTTGCAAAATCAGTCCTTTTCTTCCCCACAGCACCGCGGCGCGGCCCAAGAGCAAGGGCGCGGCGCGGCGTACGGCTGTTTCCAAACCCCGATCCAAAATCTCAATTTAACCTGCTAGAATTCAATCTAATCACACCACAAGGTAGCCTAAGTGCCGACTAGCTCATCTAGGGTCTCCATTTGGCAAAACAAACACCCTATGAGCTAGCATTAGCGATTCTAAGTTTTGAACTATTTTTGGGCAAATCACTAAAATTAACTACCTAATCGCTAGTTTTAACAAGCAATAGATAGTTAGAATGGCATACCTTGGTAGTAGACACACAATAAGCAAGAAAAATCGCAAGAAAATTTCAATAACCAGAGCTCCAAGTCGCGTGTAGGTTATGCGAGCCGCGGTTTACCTTATAAAGGAGAAAACCGACTGATCGTTTACCGTGTCGCGGGTTTGCTCTTTGCGCGTCGCGCATGTCCAAATCAACCCCTGCACATCGGGTTGGTTTACGATCCCGCGTCGCGTAATTCAAATACCCGCGGCGCGGACTTCAAAAATTTCAAAACTTCTCAAATGACCCCACACTTATTTCAAACCACTAGTACCTGCAGAAAGTTTGATGTATTTTTTTTTGTATTTTATTTTTAAGAAATATATCCTAACTTATGACACGATGGGTTGCCTCCCAACAAGCGCTAAGTTTAACGTCTTCAGCCAGACGTGCTATTCCTAAGCTGACTCTTCTTCTTCTTCTTGACCTCTTGATGGCATTTGCTGGTATTCTGGCATGAAATTATTGGCCATCATTGTCATAAGGGATGTGAGTTGGGTCATCCGATCACTCACACCGCTGATCCATTGTTGTTGAGATTGCAAGAGCTCAAAAACATTCGCCTCTCGTTTTCTGGATTCTCTTTCATATTGCTGATGCCTTGCTTCCATCATCTCTATCATGTCCAGCAATTGTTCCTTGTCGATGGTAGACAACGGGTGGTCCTTGGTTTCCTTTAAGATTTCCTCTTTTCCTCCCTCTCCCGTACGTGTCTGATATTGCCTCATTTATACATATAATTCGGACAATATCGAGTGTCCAAACACGTGTTTTTGGTATAATGTCAAGATAAAAGGTACTTATATGTTTAAATTACCAAAACACAGGAAAAATGGCTTTGCGGATAAAGAAGGAGCTGAATACGAGCCTTAAAGTGAACAAAAGAAGTTGAAGGCAGCTACAGCAGCGATCGCGACGCGATCCCCTATAGGGTCGCGACGCGACGAGTGATGCCACGGTGATGTAGTGCTGACCAAAAGATCGCGACACGAAGGGAAGATGGCAACCCGACGCGATCGCGACGCGACCTCCACATGGATCGCGACGCGACCCACCAACCACAGTCCACAAAGTCAGAATAGCGGCCAACTGAGTCACGCGTTTCACACTGGTTCGCGACGCGACGCCCTCTATGGTCGCGACGCGACGGGGCCTGGACAGCTCTATAAATAGAAGCCTTCTCTTGTTGTTTGAGATATCCAACACCAACCCATAAACACCTACACCCCATTACCAACACCAAACTCGGGAGTTTGCCCACTGCAACTGCCAGAAGGCTTGGAGGAGACGGTACGGTGCGTATGGAATCGAGAGCTTGAAGAATGTTCGGCCGGGACTTCATTCGGTTTGCTTTATATATGTTTAGCATTCTACTATGATTTCCTAGGCCGTATTCTTCAGATCATGTTATATTTATCTGCATTATTTATTACTTAGATTTGAATACTATCTAGTTATGATTTGATTGTTATTTATCGGATATTGAACGTTTTATATTTTATCTTGCATAATTTATTTGACTATCATATATGTTAAGGAACCTTCCTTTTGGACTTATTGCTGAGTTATTTTAGTCTAGAGGACCAATCTGACTATATGACTTTTATCATAACTGTGCTATGACCATTAGGCAGATATGACTAGTGATGGACCAAATCCTAGGATTAAGTCACGAAGGTAGGAACTTATATGTGTATGGCAAGTTTGTACTAGAGGACCAATCTGTACAAACCATTTTGATTTTCATGACCATTGAGATCAAAAACTCGAATGAATCTTGTATGATACGAACCAATACATGATTATTTGGAATATGTAATTGCATGACCATTGCCATTAACGACCTTATAATCATAGGATTAGGTAGTTGGACCAAAACATCTAATCACTCTAGAAATCGATATTTAGCTTTCAATATCCATTGCACTAATAGCATATCAAACATAACTAGATGGTTGAATCGAATCTAAGTATAAACATTTACTTTTATGTTTTGTAATTTATATTTATATTTTCCGATTTTAATAAACTTTTGCGTTGTCTCTTGACACGAGTCAATGCATTCTCTCAAAACCCCCTCCTTTTTAATTACTGTTTGCTTGAATAATTGTTAATTAATAATTGATTTTCTTAACTTAAAAATATCCGTTTTCCCTTGGGTTCGACAACCCGGATTTACCAATACTATACTACAACCGATTAGGTCCACTTGCCTAATTGTGTTGTTCTATTCATACATGGTATCTCCCTGTTCAAGAAATGTAAAACTAATGTGAAAACCAATTGCTAATATCATATATACGCTCGTAACACATCAAACTTTTGGTGCCGTTTCTGGGTATTTTATATGTATGTTTGAAAACACATCAAGTTTTTGGCGCCGTTGCCGGGGAATTCGGTTTTATTTTTATTTTTATGGAAAATTAAATTATTAGTTAATATTTGTGTGATTGTAAATTTGTTTTTTTTTGTATTATGTATTTTTATTGTTTTGATTGACATATCACTAATCATAAAACAAATATTTGCACATCTTAAGCATATTTTAAGTGTGGGGTGAATATTTGGGAAAATATGAAGTAACAAAATCTTTGAAGTCTTTTCTACTCACGCAATGCGACGTGTATGCCATCCGGACGCAACGCGTCGACAATCCGGAGTGCGTTGACAAAAAGACAACTTCAAAAATTACGCGACACGGAAACGTGCATAACGCGTAAACACCCGAGGCAGACACTGGTCGTACATAATGATACATAGCTAAAAATCAGTTACTACTGAGAAGGGGGACGCTTCTTTACAGTAGGGGCAGCGATACTGACGACGGTCAAAAGTCGCATAGCCACACCATACCCGCAAACCAGTCGCCACGAATTTGAAACTTCATGGAGCACAAAATGAGTGATATTTTTCTTTTATTGTTATTACTTTTGTTTATTTTTATTTTTTTGATTTAATTTTTGTGTGTTTATTTGTGTATGAATAATATTTGTCTGAGTGATGTGTATGCAGATTTGCTAAGATTCAAGGCTGGCAGCATGTTCAACGAATTCTTTTCTGTGGAAAGAGCCTCATATATGACGTCGACCGGTACCCAAGGGGAGTCTGTTCCATTTAGCTCCCTTTACTGTTTTGAATTATATATACAATAAAATTATTGTATAAAATGAGTGTAGGGTAAGAGCGTCATACTGCAATAATTAACTAAGCCAAATTAAATTTTTTATCTTAAACATCTATTCCAAAATTGAACGCTAAAAAAACTAATTGTTAAGAAAAATGTTTTGAAAATAAATTCGTAGGTTACATTTAATCTTATGTATGTATTTTTAGTTTTTCATTGTTTTATATAAAATTTAGTTCTATAGAGGACAAGTTTTCAGCTTGGTAGTTGCAAAATGTTTTGCATAAATAATAAAATAGACCCATTGAAAATTTATCAGTTGTTAAAAATTGAGTTTTTGCCAAAAGATATTGAGTCAGTTTCCCTACTTGCAAAAATGCACGAATTATATGCTGTTACTAAATTGAGGAAAATAAGCCTCGATAAATGAACTTAAAATGAGAAAAATTCTCAAGAAATTTGATGTGCTAAAAAAAGCAGAAGTCAAGTAATGTTATACCATAAGATTGAGACTCAGAAAGGAAAAGTCAATCAGTGGCCTTTGACATTCGAGCAAGTAGACATAAAATGGGTGGCCTTCGGGCATTTATGCACCTTATTACCTAAAACCAACTGGTTTGGGATAATATTGTCGAAAGCTCGCTACACGGGTGTCATCGAAAGTCATGGAATTTCCTTAGTGGCCTTTGGAATTTGAATTAGTAGACTCTGTACAGTCTTGAGTCGAAAATTTGTAATCAAGAGTTCCATCGAAAGTCACGAGTTTCAAAGGTGCGAAAAAAAAAATGGAAATAATAACTAAACTTGATAAATTTAGTCCAGCATGATTTTTATTTTAAATATGGGAAATTCGAGAAAAAGGTCTTGAGGTGGAAGAATCTTTAAAGGGGATATTCAATGTTATGTAAAAATGAGTATTTATCAATCTAAAGACTTGTCGTTTATAGAAAGAGAGTTTATGTAAAATTTTGAAAAGTTAGAAATATGTACATAAGGCTAGGTATAATCTACTATGTTTATTCTTAATTCATTATTCTTAACATCGGTAATAAACGCTAGATCTGTGATAGCGTATGGAAAGTTGTTTGGACATCAAGTTTCTCGGCTTGGTTTTAAATTGTAGTTTGCTTGAGGACAAGCAAAGTCCAAGTGTAGGGTATTTTGATATTGCCTCATTTATACATATAATTCGGACAATATCGAGTGTCCAAACACGTGTTTTTGGTATAATGTCAAGATAAAAGGTACTTATATGTTTAAATTACCAAAACACAGGAAAAATGGCTTTGCGGATAAAGAAGGAGCTGAATACGAGCCTTAAAGTGAACAAAAGAAGTTGAAGGCAGCTACAGCAGCGATCGCGACGCGATCCCCTATAGGGTCGCGACGCGACGAGTGATGCCACGGTGATGTAGTGCTGACCAAAAGATCGCGACACGAAGGGAAGATGGCAACCCGACGCGATCGCGACGCGACCTCCACATGGATCGCGACGCGACCCACCAACCACAGTCCACAAAGTCAGAATAGCGGCCAACTGAGTCACGCGTTTCACACTGGTTCGCGACGCGACGCCCTCTATGGTCGCGACGCGACGGGGCCTGGACAGCTCTATAAATAGAAGCCTTCTCTTGTTGTTTGAGATATCCAACACCAACCCATAAACACCTACACCCCATTACCAACACCAAACTCGGGAGTTTGCCCACTGCAACTGCCAGAAGGCTTGGAGGAGACGGTACGGTGCGTATGGAATCGAGAGCTTGAAGAATGTTCGGCCGGGACTTCATTCGGTTTGCTTTATATATGTTTAGCATTCTACTATGATTTCCTAGGCCGTATTCTTCAGATCATGTTATATTTATCTGCATTATTTATTACTTAGATTTGAATACTATCTAGTTATGATTTGATTGTTATTTATCGGATATTGAACGTTTTATATTTTATCTTGCATAATTTATTTGACTATCATATATGTTAAGGAACCTTCCTTTTGGACTTATTGCTGAGTTATTTTAGTCTAGAGGACCAATCTGACTATATGACTTTTATCATAACTGTGCTATGACCATTAGGCAGATATGACTAGTGATGGACCAAATCCTAGGATTAAGTCACGAAGGTAGGAACTTATATGTGTATGGCAAGTTTGTACTAGAGGACCAATCTGTACAAACCATTTTGATTTTCATGACCATTGAGATCAAAAACTCGAATGAATCTTGTATGATACGAACCAATACATGATTATTTGGAATATGTAATTGCATGACCATTGCCATTAACGACCTTATAATCATAGGATTAGGTAGTTGGACCAAAACATCTAATCACTCTAGAAATCGATATTTAGCTTTCAATATCCATTGCACTAATAGCATATCAAACATAACTAGATGGTTGAATCGAATCTAAGTATAAACATTTACTTTTATGTTTTGTAATTTATATTTATATTTTCCGATTTTAATAAACTTTTGCGTTGTCTCTTGACACGAGTCAATGCATTCTCTCAAAACCCCCTCCTTTTTAATTACTGTTTGCTTGAATAATTGTTAATTAATAATTGATTTTCTTAACTTAAAAATATCCGTTTTCCCTTGGGTTCGACAACCCGGATTTACCAATACTATACTACAACCGATTAGGTCCACTTGCCTAATTGTGTTGTTCTATTCATACATGGTATCTCCCTGTTCAAGAAATGTAAAACTAATGTGAAAACCAATTGCTAATATCATATATACGCTCGTAACACATCAAACTTTTGGTGCCGTTTCTGGGTATTTTATATGTATGTTTGAAAACACATCAGTGTCCATATCTTTTCTTTGCTCCTGATTCCTGGCTCCATTAATGTTTTCCTGTCTGCCGGTTTGCCATTTTCCTCTGAAGGTAATGATATCGGGTTCCCAAACATATTCAATCTTCTTTTCCTGGTTCCGAAGAAAATATCCATATCTCCAGTTTTGCAATCGATCACTGACCCGGCAATACCTAAAAATGGACGCCCTAAGATGAGCGCAGGCGCATCGTCCGGACTCTCATATTCCATGACCAGAAAATCTACGGGATAGAAAAAGTCCCCCACTTTGACTATTACATTTGTTAGCTTTCCCCTAGATACCTTAGTTGATTGGTCAGCCAGCTGCAATACGACATCTGCTGGCTCAATTTCTTCGTTTTTGTACTTGTCGTATAGGTATCCTGGCAAGATGTTAACACTTGCTCCCAAATCTAATAGGGTGTTCCGAATAACCACGTCCCCTACAGTTGTAGTGATCAATGGTGATCCGGGGTCCTTTTCCTTTTTGGGCAGTGTTCCCATAGGGGCTGATTCATTAAGGGTCCCGTTGATCTGGGTGCTTCCTGCTTCTTCTTTTCTTTCCTATTCTTCTTCTTCTGTTTGATCCCTGCTATTGTTAATTGCTCTTCCTTTTGGATCTCTTTATCTGTTTCTGGTTGAGTGCCATTCTCAACCGGAACTTCTCCTTCTTTACCTTCCTTGCTTTCTAGAGCCTTTCCTTCTTCCCCTGGTCTCACTTCACTCCCGACTTCGAACAAGTCCTCCAAAGTGACCTTTCGCCATCCTGATTCAACAGTGTTGACTTGTTCCTTCCCTGGACGTTGATTATGCGTAGGACTGACTTCAGTGGCACTTGGCAACTTGCCATTATCTCTCTTTTGCTGGTCTGCAGCCATTTGACCTATTTGTCTCTCCATATTTGCGATAGCCTTTGCATTCGCTTGAGATTGTTGTTGTGTCGTAGTGATCATATCATACATCTTTGCTATCATCTCTTCTTGGGTCCCTGGGGCGTTGTTGTTGGCATTAGTGGGACCCCTGTTGTTGTTGTTGTTTCCATTTCCATTGTTATTTCCATTGTTCGCAGGCTGATTGTTTCTAGGCTGACTAGTCGACTGACCCTGATAATTGTTTTGCCTAAATTTTTGATGTGGTCCCTGGTTGTATGGCCTGTAGGGTCGTCCATTATTGTGCTGGCCTTGACCCTGGCCATAAACTTGATTTGCCTCGTGAGTCTTAGGTCCTCCTTGACCTGCTTGTGATGAACTTGGCGGTCCATTCTGTAATGTTGACATAAGTCTGTCAAACTTCTTGTTTAGTTCACTGATTTCCTTTTTCACTTCCTTTTTCCAATCAGCATCGACTCCTACCGCTGCCGCCGTACTTACAGTTTTCCTGGTGGAAAAGTTTGCTTTGGATCCATTACTCAACTGCTCCAAAAACTGCCAGGCTTCTTCTGGGTCTTGCCACATAAATGTCCCACTGGATGAGGCATTTATCATGGCCTGGTGTGTCTCACTGACTCCTTCGAAGAACAGCTTGACCAACTGCCACCTGGGAATCTCATGATGTGGACAAGATCGCAACAACTCCTTCAACCTGTCAAAGGCTTCATGAAAAGTGTCACACCCCGATCCTTGGCGGAATCGATCAAGGCGTGATATATTGTTCAAAGTCTCATGACAACTATGTTATAATATGATTAGATTCAATTAAATACTAAGTATGCAAACAAGATCCACAACATACAAATACAAATTCAAATACAACAACATTTATTACATCAAATTTAAATAGTCTTGTGGGTTTCTAAGGTACACCCTACTTTTCATCAACTTCATTCTTCAAATCTGCATCATGGGTAAAAACAGGTCAACTACGAGAGTTGGTGAGTAATCTAGTTTTATTAAAGAAAATTGTGAGTTTGACTAATTTGAAATTTGTTTTCTTTTGAAGTTGGCAAGCAACTGTTATTGAGATAACAGTTTATAAATCAAAAATTGATTAACAAATGATAACAACAACAATAAGTCCTCACCCTATATATACATATATATGTATATATATATAGGATGGAGCATCTAATCATCATACACACTCAACCACGTGCAATCAATCACCTTAGCGTCCCAAGGCGGGGTGGTCAACCCAATAGCGCTATTATTGTCCATAACGTACCTCAAGAATACGGGCATAGTCATGGAGATTAGACTAAAAATGGTAATGCACTACAAGTACATGTAGCGTAAACAAACAATAATTATACAAATAATGATTCACATATAAATGTCCCAACAATGTCTCAATGGTGAAAAAATAATAAAATGAAGTTGGAACATATTAAAACCACATAATACACCCCAAAAGTATTGAAAATTATAAAATATGGGGTAGATTACTCACATTAGTCCAATAAAGAATGCGCGTGTTGTACGATAGACGGCTCGAGTCAAAATGTCGTAGAACCTAATATAATTAATAGTTTGGCTTAGGAATCGATAAACGGGAATATAGTATTAATAAAAATAATTAGACACATATTCTTATTTTAGATGAATTAACAATAATCCAAATTTTGTTTTGAATATTAATGTATTCATATGTTAAATGAATTTTAAATTGAATTAATTACTTTGCTTAATTAATTTATATCTTCACTTTAGGCAAGATTTTAATAATTTCTTATTAAAATAATAACTAGTCAAATTATAAGTATTTACAGATTTTATATATTATAAACAATTATTTATATGAAATAATCATTAAAAATGCATTTTTACATGCTTAGTTATTTAGGAAAATGGTTTTAAATACTAAACTGTAATGAAACATTCTGAAATATTCAGAAAATCATTATTTCATAAAATAGTAATTACTGTAAAATTTTCATATTTTTCTTAACTGCTTTAGTATTTATTTAGTATTTTAATAATTAAACCACAACAAAATTCGGGACAAATAATAAATGATTCCCAAAAATTCTGGAAAATTAACCATAGTTTTCTAACAATATATTGAGCCTACTGTAAATAGGTTGGATATTTTGGACTATGGGAAGTATTTCTTATGTTTTTCATTATTAACTAATCAATAAAATCATAAATAATAGGGAAATATTAAGAGAAATTCATTAGACTTTTTATTTATGACTAACATGTTATATATGGTATTCTGATAAGGTTTTATAATTTTTGGACATGTGTAGCTATTTATTATCAATTTAAACCATTAAATAAACATTAAATCAGGAAAAATAAGCAAACCTTCTTACAAAAATCTGTAAATTTTGTCATGGAGTCTTTAAAATGTGTATAAGGTGCGAAAAATATAAAATCTAGATTTTAACATACCTAACTATATTTTGAAATTTATTTTTCTACAACAAAATAAAATACAAAATAAGCATCAAACAGTAATATAAATGCATGAAACTTTATAAATCCACTTTACTCAATATATGGGTTGTTCCAAAATGTTTCCAGAATTTATTGACTGCAAAAAGTATTTTATGTGAATTATTGCCATATTTTATTTCAATAATTATAGTAATTCAATAAAAATAAGTTATTTTCTGAAAATTTCCAGAACTTCTTAGTTTATTTATGAGATTCTGAGAAAAATCAGGTTTATGCATAAAATGAGTTTTAGATATTTTGGTGGATTTAATTTGTTTCATGTATGAATTTGGAACTTTTAACAACATACCTTGATGAATGCTTCAAGAGGGATGGAGATTTGAGTATATTGAAGTGTTCTTGGCTGAAAAATGAAGATTTCTATGAGGAATTTCAAGATTGAGAGTGAGAGGAAGAATAGATATGGTTTAAGTGGTGATGAGAATAATGTGTTGGGAGAAAAATAAAAGGAAAGATGATGGAAGGTGTGAGTGGGAGACAATGGGAATAACCTTTTACTTTTGGTGGTCTTCATAATTCCCCACTAACACAAGCATCTTCAGAGTTTTATAAAATTTAATGTAGTGTTTATAAAAATAGAGTTTTATAAAAAAAATAGGTTATTATTTGATTATAACAATCTACTTTGATTTGAAGTTTAATTATAGCATTCAAGTTTGATTCTTTTAATTTAATTAGAGCATCATACTTTGATTTGATTTTAATATGGTATCATAATTTAATTTTATTATAGTTATAACGTTATACTATGATATATTGCTATTAACGTCAATTTATATCGTAGTGTAAGGGTTTTGATCCTATTAGCGTCAAGAAATCTCGAGTAGGGTTTATTAAATTTCCAATTGGGTTGGGTTGAACCGAATCCATTTTAGGCGGATGTCACAGTCTCCCCTACTTTAGGAAATTTCGTCCCGAAATTTAAAAAGAGAGTACCTTAAGAGAAAAGTTGCGGGTATTTGGTACGCATTTGATCCTCACGCTCCCATGTATACTCAGGTCCACGTGCTGACTGCCACCTGACCTTGACCAGGGGAATGCGACTTCTTTTGAGTTGCTTTTCCTTTCGGTCGGCAATTTCCAAGGGTTTCTCGATAAATTGCATTGTCTCGTCGATTTGGATATCCTCGAGAGGAACATGAAGGTTCTCGTCTGCTAAACACTTCTTGAGGTTGGCTATATGAAATACTGGGTGAACTTTATTAAGCTCTATTGGTAGATCCAACTCGTAGGCTACTGGTCCGATCCTTTTCAGGATCTTAAACGGCCCTACGTAGCGGGGTGCCAATTTACCCTTGCGTCCAAATCGAACCACACCTTTCCATGGGGACACTTTTAACATGACCATGTCACCCACGGTAAATTCAAGCGGTTTCCATCGCTTGTCGGCGTAACTCTTTTGTCGGCTACGAGCTGTGAGAAGGTTATTGCGAATCTGAGTGATTTTGTCGGTTGTTTCCTGGATAAGCTCAGGACCAACGATTGGAGAATCCACTGTTGCGCGAATTACGTGGGACTCGCCAATTTCATGCCAGCAAATAGGAGATCGGCATTTACGGCCATACAATGCCTCAAATGGTGGCATCCCGATGCTAGAATGATAACTGTTATTATAGGAGAATTCCACCAACGGTAAATGAGAGTCCCAGTTTCCTCCGAAATCTAAGACACACGCCCTCAACATATCTTCGAGTGTTTGAATTGTCCTCTCAGATTGACCATCGGTCTGAGGATGATAGGCGGTACTGAGATCGAGGCGGGTTCCCATGGCTTCTTGAAGTGATTGCCAGAACCGAGAGAGAAATCTCCCATCACGATCTGAAATGATGCTGAGAGGGATGCCATGCCGACTAACTATCTCGTCGTTGTAAATCCGAGCAAGTTGTTCGACCTTGAAATGTTCACGGATGGGAAGGAAGTGAGCAGATTTAGTCAAACGGTCAACGATTACCCAAATGCTGTCATGTCCCTTTGTGGTACGGGGAAGTTTGGTTACGAAATCCATGGTGATCGCTTCCCATTTCCACTCGGGGATTACCGGTTGGACCAATAGTCGAGAGGGTCGTTGATGTTCTGCTTTGACCTTGGAACATGTAAGACATTTGGCTACGAATAAAGCAATATCCTTGTTCATTCCAGACCACCAATAATTTGTTCTCAAGCCATGATACATCTTGTCAGCGCCCGGATGAATGGAATATCGAGTTTTATGGATTTCTTCCATCAGGAATGTACGAAGATTGTCGCGATCTGGGATCCAGATGCGATCTTGATAATAGAAAATACCATCAGATTTAGATTCCAACTCCCCATCAATTCCCGTGGGCATGTCATTTTCGGTAATTGCCGAGTGTTGGGCTCCTCGAATTCGGTTGCTGGGATTGGACAAGATAGGAGAACATATTAAATGAAATGCTTTGGCATGTTCTTTTCGACTTAACGCGTCGGCTACGACGTTCGCCTTTCCCGGATGATAGCGTATTTCACACTCGTAATCATTTAGGAGTTCTACCCATCGTGTTTGCCTCATATTGAGTTCCTTTTGATTAAGAATATGTTGCAAGCTCTTATGGTCGGTGAAAATTACGCATTTAGTGCCGTAAAGGTAATGCCTCCCAATTTTAAGAGCGAAAACCACGGCACCGAGCTCCAAACCATGAGTCGTATAATTCCTTTCGTGGATTTTGAGTTGTCGCGATGCGTAAGCTATAACCTTTCCCCTTTGCATCAAAACACAACCTAGACCGAGATTGGAGGCATCGCAATATACCACGAAATCTTCGGATCCTTCAGGGAGTGTAAGAATCGGAGCGTCACACAATCTTTGTTTAAGAGTTTGGAAAGCGTATTCCTGCTTGGGTCCCCAATCAAATGGTGTACCCTTGCAAGTGAGCGAAGTAAGCGGTAAAGCGATCTTTGAGAAATTTGAAATGAAACGTCGGTAATAACCGGCTAAACCGAGGAAGGACCGAATTTCCTTGGGGGTACGTGGGGCTTTCCAATTCTTGACTGCTTCAACTTTTGCGGGATCGACTAAAATACCCTTGTCACTTACAATATGACCGAGGAATTGTACCTCATTTAACCAAAACTCGCATTTCGAAAATTTGCCATAAAGCTGATTTCCTTGCAATGTTTGGAGAGTTAGACGAAGGTGTCTTTCATGGTCTGCCTTTGTCTTGGAGTAAATGAGGATGTCATCAATAAAGACGATAACAAAACGGTCGAGATAAGGTTTAAATACCCGATTCATCAAGTCCATGAATGCGGCAGGGGCATTCGTTAGGCCAAAAGGCATAACGGTGAACTCGTAATGACCATAGCGGGTTCGGAAAGCGGTTTTGGGGATGTCTTCTTCCCGTACTCGAAGTTGGTGATAACCCGAGCGGAGGTCGATTTTTGAGAAGCATGAAGCTCCTTGAAGCTGATCAAAAAGGTCGTCGATCCGAGGTAACGGATATCGATTCTTGATGGTTAATTTATTTAACTCCCGATAATCGATACACATACGAAACGAACCATATTTCTTTTTGATGAAGAGAACCGGGGCTCCCCAGGGTGAAGTACTAGGGCGGATAAATCCCTTATCGGTTAATTCTTGGAGCTGACTTGCCAATTCTTGCATCTCGGTTGGAGCCAACCGATATGGAGACTTGGCTATGGGAGCAGCTTCAGGAACGAGATCGATGCGGAACTCTAGCTCACGTACTGGAGGGAGTCCAGATACGTCATCGGGAAAGATGTCGGGAAAGTCTCGTACAATCGGAATATCTTCGATCTTCTTTTCTTTGACCTTTGTTTCCACCACATGGGCTAAGAAAGCCATGTATTCTTTACGTAGATATGATCGAGCTTGAGTACATGACATAAGACTAAGCTTTTTTGAACAAGTCTCGCCATAAATACGAAGACTTTGACCGTCGGCAAGAGGAATACGAATAAACTTCTCGTAACACACTATTTCAGCATGGTTTTGGGATAGCCAATCCATTCCCACGATGATGTCGAAGCTACCAAGTTCCATAGGAACTAAATTGACGGAAAATTTATGACCGCAAAAATCGAAAGTGCAATCTTGGATGACTGCATTGAGTGAAATGTATTTTCCATTGGCGACTTCTACGGTAAAGTGTTCATCAAGTATCGTGCGAGGTGTGTGAAGTATGGGTTCAAATTCCAAAGACACAAAACTTTTATCGGCACCTGAATCAAAAAGTACTGACGCGTAGCAGTCATTTATGAGAAACGTACCATTTACGACCTTGTTATCGGTCTGTGCTTGGGTTGCGGTAATGACAAATGCTCGGCCTTTGGGAGCTGGAACCTGCATTGTTGGATTTGCCTGGGCTTGAGTGTTAATGATATTGACAAGCCTAGGACACGCGTTTCTGAAATGGGTGGGGTCACCACAGTTGAAGCATGTTCCAGTTGGATACCGGGTTTGTGTTTGCTGATTTGAGGGTAGAGCGAATGGTCGCTGAGTTTTTGGTGCACGGCATGTGTCCGCCAAGTGGCCATAGCGACCACAAGTCGTACAAAGGCGACACGGGCTGGTGGACATATGGTGATAGTTACAATGGTTACAGAGGGGGTGAGGTCCGGTATACGGCATTTTGTTTGGTTGGGTGACTTGGGTGATAGGAGCAGCTGGGGTAATAACAACATGCTTGTGGTGATGGCTTTTCCGCTTCTTTTTGTCGTGTCGGTGTGAGGACTCGGACTTGACAATTAGGGGGGTCTCAGGGGTCGGCTTTTCAGTTGTCATCTTTGAACCCTTGCATGGGAGGACACCATCGTTCATATTATCCTCGTTGAGTTGACCTGCTATTTCAATAGCGGATTCCAGAGTAGATGGCCTGCTACTGGTCACCGAATCACGGATCTGGCGCGGTAACCCTTTAATGTAGCGGCGTATTGCAGTTTTCATAGGTTGAACCATGTGAGGTAGGAGTCTTGAAAGATCATAGAATCTATTAGTGTAGGTAGCGTTGTCTCCTCCCACCTGTTTCAGATTCCAGAATTCCTCCTCGAGAGTTTGCAATTCGCTGTCCGGGCAGAACTTCTCTATCATGCGTTCCTTTAGTTTTGACCAGGTCATTCCCAAGGCAACACCCTCTCTTTTTGCCCGTTTTTCTAGGTTCTACCATGAGAGAGCATGTCCTTGGAGGCACCCTGTAGCGTGACGGACCATCAGGTCCTCAGGACACTCGCTGTGGATGAAAGTACTCTCCATTTCTTCGATCCATGTGAGGAGTGCGGTGGCACCATCTATGCCTTTGAAGTAAGGCGGATTACAGCTACGAAAGTGCTTAAACGAGCAACGATGAATGGTTGCTGGAGCTTGCGGCTGAAGAGTTTGAAGATGGGTTGCAATTGTTGGGATGACATTTGCTACCTCCGTAGCGATAAGGGCGGCTAGCCTTCGGTTGTTACGAGCAGCGTATGGAGGTCGTAATGCCATCTATGAGAAACACGCATATGGACTTGTGAGTTATTTGTAAATTGATTATGGAAATTAAGTTTGTAGACATTGTTGGGTAAAATGATTGTAAAACACTTGTTAGGCCATGGTTAGGAGTGTTGGGCACCTTTTGGGCTTTCCATGGGTACTAAATGTGAAGCATGTAGCAATTGCGTGGGCCCCCACAATACTAAGTTTTCACATGTTTTTCCCACTTCAAGGCCCATTAGGGAACTTAATAGTCCAATTAGTTGGCCATTTTGGAGTGTATCCTTTCGGATACGTTTGATAAGGTCGGGTATTTTGATGGCTCAAAAGTAATGTGAGTGACGCGCTTTGGCCTATAGGTTTGGGAACTCTCGCCTTTGGTCCCCAGGTAAGCAAACTGGTCCCTCGGTTGATTGGGATGTATACGAATGCTTACCTAGTCAGGACTTTCGGGCTACCGACACCTCCCGCTTCCAGTTACTATGCGTCCATTACTTTGATCCTACCCAACTAGAGTGGATGACTTTTAATTTCCTATGAGCTCTAAGGAATATATCTGTATATAAATTTTTATTTTGAAACCATTTGAGTACTTGTGTGATTTTAAGAGAAAGAGGAGAAAATTCACAAGTGTATGCACACATATAAGTGTCGGGAATAATACCTAAGCACATAAGGGAGCAATTAGCACACAAAGGTATTCCTAGGATTTTCTAAGTGCGAATTGCATGCAGTTGTGTGTGCATTTTATAAACTAGCATACGAGAGGACCCTAGAGGCTATAGACTAGGTCAAGGCAATTAACCTAATTCCCTATAGTCAAGGGCTCTGATACCAATCTGTCACACCCCGATCCTTGGCGGAATCGATCAAGGCGTGATATATTGTTCAAAGTCTCATGACAACTATGTTATAATATGATTAGATTCAATTAAGTACTAAGTATACAAACAAGATCCACAACATACAAATACAAATTCAAATACAACAACATTTATTACATCAAATTTAAATAGTCTTGTGGGTTTCTAAGGTACACCCTACTTTTCATCAACTTCATTCTTCAAATCTGCATCATGGGTAAAAACAGGTCAACTACGAGAGTTGGTGAGTAATCTAGTTTTATTAAAGAAAATTGTGAGTTTGACTAATTTGAAATTTGTTTTCTTTTGAAGTTGGCAAGCAACTGTTATTGAGATAACAGTTTATAAATCAAAAATTGATTAACAAATGATAACAACAACAATAAGTCCTCACCCTATATATACATATATATGTATATATATGTTGGATTAGGTGTCTAAGCCATGACTAATAATTAGTATTTACCTAATTAATAGAAGCACAGTCCATTTGGGTTGCCCTCATGGCTGGAGGTTTGGTAGAAAATTCGGTAGAGAGAAAGGTTGATTTATTATGGGATTAATAAATCAACAGGAATTAAATATATGGTTTATTAATATATTAAAGTGATAATATATTAATTAGAAACTATATTAATTAATTAGGAATTAATCCAGAATTAATTGGATTTAATTTGGGGATTAAATTAATTAATTAAAGGTGCAGGGACTAAAACTGTAATTATTCAATAGTTGAGTAAGTGGCAGTGTGACAGTGACCAGTGGAAGTCGAAATCCATATATGGAAATATATGAATTTCGAAATCAATAATATAGATAAATAGGATTTGAATTATAAGATAAAAGGTTTATCTTATTTGAATTCAAAAAGGTTTATCTCTAAGGTTTATCCACTGGCCATTTGGAAACTATAAATAGGGGTTCCCAGCATCATAATTCACGCCACTTTTCAGATCTCTCTCTCTGGTTTTCGATTTCCTCTTCTCCTCTAGCTTGGGTGTGATTTCCATTTGAGGCAGGATAATTTTGCTGCTCAGCTTCAAGAAATAAAGGTTGGTTTTTCTGTTTTGATCTTTAGTTTCTTTTTCTGGCCTCTAGGTTTTTGTTATATGTTCAATTAGAAGAAAACATAGATCCTTATAGGTTGCATGTGAACTTAGGTTATTTAGTTCATGGATTGCTTAAAACCTTTCAGTGGTATCAGAGCCTGTTTTGTTTTCTTGTTGAATTGCTATAACTGTTTTAGGGTTTAAAGCCTATAAACCCTAATATATATTGAAATCGATTTTATGGATTAGGGTTTTGGAAACCCTAATCCCCCCCCTTGCTAAATTTCGAAATATGCCTTTAGGGTTTTAGAAAGTTTTCTATTTTTGGTAACTTTATTTGTTAATTAAATGGATAACCTTAAACCTTTTTGTTTGGATTCGAAATTTAGGGGTTTAAGGATAGGTTTTAATTAATTTGATTAATTTGGATAAACCTATCTTCATTTGAATTAATTTAATTAATTGTTAATTAAAAGATAATTCAAAAGGGATTTAAATTAATTTAAAATTTTGAAAAATTAATAGAAAAATCCAGAAAATTATTTTAAAATGTTTAAAATATTTAGATTTAATTAATTTAATTAATTGGTAATTAAAATTGATTAAATCGATTATAAGGTTTAATTTAATTCATAATTTAATTGTTAAATTTGGTAAAATTAAAAGATAAACCTTAAATATTTTAAAGGGTTTTAAAATACATCTTATATATGTTATTAAAAGTTAATACTATATATATGAGATAAATTTGGTCAGTCAATTCAATAGTAGGCCTCATTCACGAAGCTGGTCTATAAAGTGGGTATAAGGAGACTGCCTATAAAATGGTAGTCTAATGGGGGAACACTCTCACCCACCGCTCGCCTGATCAGTGGAGGGTCGTTAGCCGAACAGTTTTGACAAGGACCACTTAATCATTAAAAGTATAATGATCAAAGTACTAGAACCTTATACAAAATTCCCAATCTAGTTACTTTACGAAAAATGTGAATTTGATGCTACCCCATGAAATTGCACATTGCACTTTATGAAACGTTGGTGGAGCGTGTGTGGTTTACCGGCACACCAATGGGGGTTCATCAAGAGTGGCAATGGGTGTCTCGGGTGTTATCATTGTTGATGGAGCGTGTGTGGTTTACCGGCACATCAATTTGAGATGATAATGGACCCCGAGAGCACCAAGCTAATTTGCATGGTTATTCACACCCGGTTTGTGATCCTCGGCATCCCAGTCACAAACGGTGGGGCATATCCGAGATTAAACATGCTATTGAACAGTTCAATATATCTCAAAAGAAACTAGGAATTCCATTTATAATAAGATTATTTTTCCGCGGTGGAATCGGCTGAATCGTCATTCGCCTACCTTTATAAAATTTGCTTATAGATTACGGCATCCCTCTTCTATGTTGCAAATTGTTATAGTTGGATCCTAGCCTTATTTTATATTGGGTTATTATAAGGACCGACAAGTATCTAATTAAACTTACCTTCTTTTATAGATGTCTTCTGCTGATCAATCCGCTCCCCAATCAAACTCCAGTGTTCCATCAATCCTCTCACTATGTTCCAAGGTTCAATTGAACGGGACAAACTACAATGACTGGATTAGAAACATCAAGATGGCTCTGAGGTATGAGAACAAAGAGTATGTTCTCGAGACCGAGCTTGTCGATGTTGACCCCGAAACTGCTACTCCCGAGGAAATTGCCTCGTACCAAAAACATTCTGATGATGCGACCAAAGTGGCCTGCATCATGATTGCCACAATGAACCCCGAATTGCAGAGAATATACGAAGACTACTGGCCCTATGAGATGCACAAGGAGCTTGCGGAAAAGTTCCGCAAGCAAGAGCGCATCGAGAGGTGCGAGGTAGTCAAGGACTTCACGAACAGCAAACCCAAAGATGGAGAGTCCATCTGCACTCATGTGCAAAGAATGCAAGGTTACGTGGAGCGGCTTAGAAAGCTTGCGATGCCTGTACCGGAGCAGTTGGCCGTTGACATAGTGCTTAACTCGCTGCCGAGTTCTTATGACCAGTTCAGGCTGGCTTATCATTTGAACAACAATCGGGCTAATATGACTGAGTTGCATCGCATGCTTCGAGTTGCTGAGGACGGGATGAAGGGTAAAAGTGTACCCTCGGTTAATCAGCCCGTTCTAGCCATTGGAAGTGGCAAAGGGAAGAAAAGGAAGGGCCCTCCTAAGCAAAATTGGAGGGAAAAGGTTCAGGTCGGGTCATCCAGTAATGGCTCGAGAACCAAGACTTCCCAAATTCCTTGTGTGGCCAACCCCGATGAAGCCAACTGTTTTTACTGCAAAGAGAAGGGCCATTGGAAGAGAAGCTGCCCCAAATACTTGCAGGATGTCAAGGATGGGAAAGTAAAGCCATCGACAGCAGGTATATACACTATCTCTAAAAACTCACCATCTTCTAATTCTTGGGTCCTTGATACAGGATGTGGTTTTCACATTTGTTCTGATATGCAGGGCCTAAAGGAAAGCAGGGAGGTGGAGCACGGTAGACTGAACTTGATCATGGGCAATAGGAGATCGTCCCCTGTTACCAAGATTGGAGTTTATAGTTTAGTGCTTAGTAGTGAAGTTTGTATAGATTTATTAGATTGTTGCTATTCGCCAGAAATGGCAAGAAATATTATTTCATTTCACGCATTATTCAGACAAGGATTTCATTTTTCTTTTGATAATAATATTGGATCTATTTCTGTTTTCAAAAATGGTATTTTGAATTTTACTGCTTATCCTTGTGATGGTGTGTATGAAACTGTGAAATGTGTTGACAATCTAGGACAAAGTGTAAATTATATTGATTCTACTAGTGATGTGGAAAAGGCATGTCTGTGGCATAGTCGGCTCGGGCACATCAGCAAGAAACGCATCGCCCAACTCCAAAAGGATGGAGTGTTGGAATCATTCGACCTCAAGTCGGATGATGTATGCGAATCTTGTCTGTTGGGCAAGATGACTAAATCACCCTTCAAAGGGTCTTTTGAAAGAGGTGAGGGTCTGCTGGACATCATTCACACGGATGTGTGTGGTCCATTCAGATCAACCACAAAGGATGGCACGCGGTTCTACGTGACTTTTACCGACGATTTTAGTAGATACGGTTATATCTACTTAATCAAGCACAAGTCGGACACCTTTGAAAAGTTCAAAGAGTTTAAGAACGAAGTAGAAAATCAATTGGGCAGGAAGATAAAGATGCTCAGATCCGACAGAGGCGGAGAGTATCTAAGTATCGAGTTCCTAGACTATCTAAAGGAATGCGGAATAGTTTCGCAGTTGACACCTCCTAGGACACCACAGTTGAACGGTGTTGCAGAGAGGCGCAACCGAACCCTGTTGGACATGGTTCGTTCCATGATGAGTCGAGCTTCACTTCCCATTCACTTCTGGGGGTATGCCTTAGAGACTGCCGCCCATATCCTCAATCTTGTCCCAACTAAGAAGGTTGCAAAAACACCTCCTGAGATGTGGACGGGGAAAGCTCCCTCGTTGGCACATATCAAGGTCTGGGGTTGTGAGGCTTTCGTTAGACGAGAGACTCAAGACAAACTCGCAGACAGAAGCGAAAGGTGTTTCTTCATTGGTTATCCCAAACAGTCCTTTGGATATCTATTCTACAGACCGAGCGAGGACGTGGTCTTTGTAGCTAGACGAGCAGTCTTTCGAGAGAGAGAGCTCGTATTCAAAGAGGACAGTGGGAGTACCATTGATCTGGAAGAAATTCAAGAGTCATCAGATGACGCAACCTTAGGAGAAACTAGCAACCAACATGAGGAAGAAGTTCCTGTTGGTCCGACAGATGTATCCTTACCTCTTAGGCGTTCTGGTAGGGTTAGCATGCCACCCGAGTTTTATGGGTTCCATATAACTTCGGATGGGGACACGTTTGTCAGTGATAGGACACTGATAAATTTGGATGAACCAGCTAACTACCAGGAAATGAACCAGCTAACTACCATGGATAGCGAGATCAAGTCCATGTATGACAATCAAGTTTGGAACTTGGTTGACAATGTACCGGGTCGGAAGACAGTCGGGTGCAAATGGATCTTCAAGAAGAAGACCGACATGGACGGAAAGGTACACACTTTCAAGGCAAGACTGGTTGCGAAGGGCTTTACTCAAACCCCAGGGGTTGATTATGACGAGACCTTCTCACCAGTAGCTAAGATAAAGTCTATTAGGATTATGCTGGCCATAGCTGCATTTCATGACTATGAAATTTGGCAGATGGACGTCAAAACCGCTTTCCTTAATGGGAAGTTGACTGAGGATGTTTACATGAATCAGCCAGAGGGTTTTGTCGATGCAAAGTATCCAAATAAGGTGTGTAAGCTTGAGAGATCAATCTATGGATTGAAGCAAGCTTCTCGCAGCTGGAATCTTTGTTTCCATGAGAAAGTCAAAGAGTTTGGCTTCTCTAGGAGCGAGGATGAGTCCTGCGTATATGTCAAAGCTAGTGGGAGTATAGTCACCTTTCTAGTGCTGTATGTCGATGACATACTGCTCATGGGAAACGATATTCCAACCTTGCAAGATGTCAAGGCTTGGCTTGGGAAATGTTTCGCCATGAAGGACCTAGGAGAGGCTGCCTATATTCTTGGGATTAGAATATTGAGAGATAGGAAGAAAAGACTAATTGGACTTAGTCAGGGTACATACTTGGAAAAGGTACTAAAGAGGTTTAGTATGGAAAATTCCAAGAAGGGAGAGCTACCTATCCAAAGTAATGCGAAGCTGAGTAAGACTCAAAGTCCGAGTACAGACGAGGAAATAGCTGAGATGAGTCGAGTACCATATGCTTCGGCTGTGGGATCGATCATGTATGCTATGACGTGTACTCGCCCTGACGTGGCTTTTGCCTTGAGCATGGTCAGTCGGTACCAGGGTAATCCTGGAAGGGCGCATTGGATAGCTGTGAAAAATATACTCAAGTACCTGCGAAGGACCAAGAACATGGTGTTAGTCCTCGGTGGCAGTGATACCTTGAGAGTTGAAGGATATACAGATGCCAGCTTTCAGACGGATAGAGACAGTGGTCGGTCTCAGTCGGGCTGGGTATTCCTTTTGAACGGTGGAGCAGTGACTTGGAAAAGTTCCAAGCAAGAAACGGTGGCTGATTCTACATGCGAATCAGAGTACATAGCAGCAAGTGAAGCGTCAAAGGAAGCGGCTTGGCTGAAGAACTTCATCGGTGACCTTGGAGTAGTCCCGAGTATTCAGGAGCCCTTGGAACTGTTCTGCGATAACGAAGGTGCGGTCGCCTTGACAAAGGAACCGCGAGACCATGGAAAGTCCAGGCATATCGACAGAAAGTACCACTACATCAGACATAGGGTAGAAGAAGGTCACCTCCTTGTAAAGAGGGTATCATCGGAAGATAATCCTGCAGATCCCTTGACAAAGGCTCTGAGTAGGATTAAGCATAATCAGCATGCTAGGAGCATAGGACTAAGAGATGATACAAGTTTTAGTAATTAGATAGGTTTCGAAACTTGTAACAATGTATTGTATTTGACTCTTGTGATTTAATAATAGAGATTTATTATGGTTTACTACTCTTGTCAATACTTTATCATTGTGTTTCATTTTTTGCATGTTTTTACTTCCTGAATAATTGGATTATTCAAATATCCACAGTCGATTACACTTTAAGGGAGTAAGTGTGAAGTAAGACTGTCATGAATTGGTAATAGATTGTCTAAGGAGTTAGACAATGCAATTGGATTGCTGAACCATTCGTGAGTACTTGGAAATGGAGATTTGAGTATTGGATAAACCCGCGCTCAATGGATTGCTTCATGGATTATATCACAAGCAATATTGAGACGATAATATCTTTTGATCTTTAAGCTAAGACATATAAGTTATGATTTACTAAGACGGTTGTTCATTGATAATACGAAAACGCATCGGTAACTCGGTGTTATAAAACGTATTGTTGTGAGTAATTTGTTTGGTAAAAGACATAAGTATATGAGTCAAAGTTTATTCGTCCCTTGACCCTAATGGGGAACAGATATCTGTAGGCCTCTCGATGATTTTGAAGTTGACTGAAATGGTTGGCCAACCGGGACTAAATTGGTAGTCTAAGAGTCATATGCAAATCGGAAATCGAGGAACAGTGATTCAGACCAGATTGATTTTATCCATGTCTTGAGTCTGAAAAATATCTTGTTGGACGGAGGATCATCTGATCACTTATCTATGGACAGGACTGATTAGATCAGAGTTTGGCATTGGTTTCTAGGAAGCTACAAGTGCTGGTTAATTAGAGGCTAAATTGGTAATTATAGTCATAGACTTATCCAAGTGGGAGACTGTTGGATTAGGTGTCTAAGCCATGACTAATAATTAGTATTTACCTAATTAATAGAAGCACAGTCCATTTGGGTTGCCCTCATGGCTGGAGGTTTGGTAGAAAATTCGGTAGAGAGAAAGGTTGATTTATTATGGGATTAATAAATCAACAGGAATTAAATATATGGTTTATTAATATATTAAAGTGATAATATATTAATTAGAAACTATATTAATTAATTAGGAATTAATCCAGAATTAATTGGATTTAATTTGGGGATTAAATTAATTAATTAAAGGTGCAGGGACTAAAACTGTAATTATTCAATAGTTGAGTAAGTGGCAGTGTGACAGTGACCAGTGGAAGTCGAAATCCATATATGGAAATATATGAATTTCGAAATCAATAATATAGATAAATAGGATTTGAATTATAAGATAAAAGGTTTATCTTATTTGAATTCAAAAAGGTTTATCTCTAAGGTTTATCCACTGGCCATTTGGAAACTATAAATAGGGGTTCCCAGCATCATAATTCACGCCACTTTTCAGATCTCTCTCTTTGGTTTTCGATTTCCTCTTCTCCTCTAGCTTGGGTGTGATTTCCATTTGAGGCAGGATAATTTTGCTGCTCAGCTTCAAGAAATAAAGGTTGGTTTTTCTGTTTTGATCTTTAGTTTCTTTTTCTGGCCTCTAGGTTTTTGTTATATGTTCAATTAGAAGAAAACATAGATCCTTATAGGTTGCATGTGAACTTAGATTATTTAGTTCATGGATTGCTTAAAACCTTTCAATATATAGGATGGAGCATCTAATCATCATACACACTCAACCACGTGCAATCAATCACCTTAGCGTCCCAAGGCGGGGTGGTTAACCCAATAGCGCTATTATTGTCCATAACGTACCTCAAGAATACGGGCATAGTCATGGAGATTAGACTAAAAATGGTAATGCACTACAAGTACATGTAGCGTAAACAAACAATAATTATACAAATAATGATTCACATATAAATGTCCCAACAATGTCTCAATGGTGAAAAAATAATAAAATGAAGTTGGAACATATTAAAACCACATGATACACCCCAAAAGTATTGAAAATTATAAAATATGGGGTAGATTACTCACATTAGTCCAATAAGGAATGCGCGTGTTGTACGATAGACGACTCGAGTCAAAATGTCGTAGAACCTAATATAATTAATAGTTTGGCTTAGGAATCGATAAACGGGAATATAGTATTAATAAAAATAATTAGACACATATTCTTATTTTAGATAAATTAACAATAATCCAAATTTTGTTTTGAATATTAATGTATTCATATGTTAAATGAATTTTAAATTGAATTAATTACTTTGCTTAATTAATTTATATCTTCACTTTAGGCAAGATTTTAATAATTTCTTATTAAAATAATAACTAGTCAAATTATAAGTATTTACAGATTTTATATATTATAAACAATTATTTATATGAAATAATCATTAAAAATGCATTTTTACATGCTTAGTTATTTAGGAAAATGGTTTTAAATACTAAACAGTAATGAAACATTCTTAAATTATCAGAAAATCATTATTTCATAAAATAGTAATTACTGTAAAATTTTCATATTTTTCTTAACTGCTTTAGTATTTATTTAGTATTTTAATAATTAAACCACAACAAAATTCGGGAAAAATAATAAATTATTCCCAAAACTTCTGGAAACTTAACCATAGTTTTCAAACAATATATTGAGCCTACTGTAAATATGTTGGATATTTTGGACTAGGGGAAGTATTTATTATGTTTTTCATTATTAACTAATCAATAAAATCATAAATAATAGGGAAATATTAAGAGAAATTCATTAGACTTTTTATTTATGATTAACATGTTATATATGGTATTCTGATAAGGTTTTATAATTTTTGGACATGTGTAGCTATTTATTATCAATTTAAACCATTAAATAAACATTAAATCAGGAAAAATAAGCAAACCTTCTTACAAAAATCTGTAAATTTTTTCATGGAGTCTTTAAAATGTGTATAAGGTGCGAAAAATATAAAATCTAGATTTTAACATACCTAACTATATTTGTAAATTTATTTTTCTACAATACAATAAAATACAAAATAAGCATCAAACAGTAATATAAATGCATGAAACTTTATAAATCCACTTTACACAATATATGGGTTGTTCCAAAATTTATCCAGAATTTATTGACTGCAAAAAGTATTTTATGTGAATTATTGCCATATTTTATTTCAATAATTATAGTAATTCAATAAAAATAAGTTATTTTCTGAAAATTTCCAGAACTTATTATTTTATTTATGAGAGTCTGAGAAAAATCAGGTTTATGCATAAAATGAGTTTTAGATATTTTGGTGGATTTAATTTGTTTCATGTATGAATTTAGAACTTTTAACAACATACCTTGATGAATGCTTCAAGAGGGATGGAGATTTGAGTATATTGAAGTGTTCTTGGCTGAAAAATGAAGATTTCTAGGAGGAATTTCGAGATTGAGAGTGAGAGGAAGAATAGATATGGTTTAAGTGGTGATGAGAATAATGTGTTGGGAGAAAAATAAAAGGAAAGATGATGGAAGGTGTGAGTGGGAGACAATGGGAATAACCTTTTACTTTTGGTGGTCTTCATAATTCCCCACTAACACAAGCATCTTAAGAGTTTTATAAAATTTAATGTAGTGTTTATAAAAATAGAGTTTTATAAAAAAATAGGTTATTATTTGATTATAACAATCTACTTTGATTTGAAGTTTAATTATAGCATTCAAGTTTGATTCTTTTAATTTAATTAGAGCATCATACTTTGATTTGATTTTAATATGGTATCATAATTTAATTTTATTATAGTTATAACGTTATACTATGATATATTGCTATTAACGTCAATTTATATCGTAGTGTAAGGGTTTTGATCCTATTAGCGTCAAGAAATCTCGAGTAGGGTTTATTAAATTTCCAATTGGGTTGGGTTGAACCGAATCCATTTTAGGCGGATGTCACAAAAAGCCTCTCCAGGCTTTTGCTGGAAATCCTGGATAACTCTTCTGATTTCAGTTGTCTTGCTCGCTGGATAAAATTCCTGAAGGAACTTTGCCTTAAGCTGATCCCATGTAGTGATACTGTTTGATGGCAACGATATGAACCAATATTGGCTTTATCCTTAAGAGTTAACGGAAACAGTCTAAGCCTAAAAATATTTTTATTTGTGTTTCTGGGGTTGTTAGCATTAGCGATCGCTAAGAATTCATATAAATGATTATAGGGATCGTCCTGCTTATGCCCTCTAAACTCTGGTAATATTCTTAATAACTGAGGTCTAATCTCTACTTGCGAATCTATGTTATCAGGAATATAGATCGGCGACGAATCATCATATTCCCGCGGTTGGAAATGTGATGCAACCGATTGCCGTCTCGGTTGTGCAAAATGTAAAGGTTGAGCGGGGTTACTGTAAAAATGATCATTGTACTCCCGCTGACCTGGTGGTGGATATCGTGGCGTTCTTCTAAGAGGTCCCCGACCTCGGTTCCATTGTGGTTGTGGTGCTAGTGGCACCTATCCTTCATCTTCCTCGTCATACACTTCCTCCGTCTCTGTGTAAGGGTATCGTGGCTGAGGCGGTTGTTGAAAGTGTATAGGTTGTGTTGTTTGGTAAGTGGGTTGAGGTTTAAAGAGGGCTGGTTGTGGTTAGTATGTTGGTGTCTGCTGTCTAGGAGCTAGGGTGCCATCTCGGGTCGGCTCTCCCCAAGACATAGCAGAAGTAAATGGATTGGTGGATTGGGGTTGTGAAGCGGGTGTAAATGGTGGGATAGATGGTGGAGTGCATGATGGTATGGGTGCTGGGGCTGAAACTGCACCACCAGAAGCACTCGTGCTCCCAAACTGAAATTCTGAAAGTGGGGGAATGGAAAACATCCCCGTTGCCTCACCTGATGGTTCCTGGGCAACTCTCACCGGACTACTGCTAACTTGACTAAAATTCATGATGCTTAAACGCCTACGGGCACGGAGTTTGCGCGCAGTACGCTCAATCTCAGAATCAAACTGCAATGGGGATAATTGCTTTCCCCTGCGGGTACGCATGCACTAGTGCAACACACCCACAAAAATCAAAAATCAAAATTACCAAAATGAAATTTCAAAAAGCAAGAAACGAGTTCCTACTACTCACCTAACCTAAGCTCACAGCTCCCCGGCAACGGCGCCAAAATTTGACACGCGCAGAGGTCGTCGTGCGGTCAAAAATAAGAGAAAACCTAACACACACACTAGTATAGCGGTAGTCAGGGTCGATCCACAGGAGCTTCGTGGTTAGACTAGATGAGAGATTACCAACTAATAGTGTCACAGCTATAGTCGGAGGATCTGGTTTCTATTTCCCTAATCACTAGCAAATGAGACAATGATCCAATACTCAAGCCAAGCTAAGCTATGTCCAAATGACCTAGTCACTTTCTGAAATCAGAAGTACATCTCTGACTCAGAAGCAATCAAAGGCATCCAATCAATCAATCAAACTAAACACAAACATCCAAAACACCGAAAAGCTAAGATTAAATGTAACCAAATTCTTTTCATTCACCAAATCTGAATTCCAATCACAAAACAGTAACCAAATGTTTCTAAAATCAGAAACCTAAGTGCTCAAAGTCAGTGGTTGCCACTCCCAAAGACTTTAGCTACAAAACTACTTACTACTAAAAGGAAATTAAATCCAAAAACATAAAATACCAATTGTGAGCTTGCTGAAATGAAATCCTGGAGTCAAAGAGCTTCAAGGTCGATTTTACACCCGGTCTTTGCTAGGGTTTTCGGCTGGAAATGCATTTATTTATACTTGCAAATTTCCCGCAACCGCGCCGCGAAGAAATGAAATCCGCGGCGCGCGTACTTATCTTTTCCCGTTTCTTCGGCATTTGAATGTGTTCCACCGCCTTAAGCCCGCGTCGCGCATAGTTGATTCCCGCGGCACGCGTACGAGTTCTCTTGATTTTTCATTCCTTCCCAACTTCTTCCTTTTGCACGCTTTTAGTCCCTGTTTCTATTCTTTTTCTCCAAACAAGTCCTGGCACGAAAAGTGAGAATACCCAGACATATTTGATATAATTTTATCAAGAACAGGGCTCAACAACGCCTAAAATACTTGATATCACTAGGCGTTGTCAACTTCCGATCTTGACAGTCATCTGATCTTTAGTTGATTCTACATATGTCTTCTCAACTTGGTTCTTATGCCGAGACCATCTTTGTTGCATGGTTCCGAAATCCAAGACTGGATTTCGGTATAACATATTTCGGACATATATATAATCATTATAAATAAAGACATTCAGATCAAACCATATTCATTGATAATATAAACGTTATTCAGAACATACATAGAAAGATAAGATAAAGTATTGTTCAACCAACAAACCATCAAACAAATGTTTAAGTACCACAACAACAAACATTTAAATCACCAGAAAAACTCCGGGTTGGTCAATGACCTGTTTTGACATTAAGAATTCCCCCTTCGGTGACCAACCGAGGGGTTTGATTCTGTTCACTTTACTACTCCTCCAAGATAGCTTGCTTCCATGAATAAGACCATAATTTGCTAATTTTAAGCATCCACTCCATCCTGAGCAGCAACTCCTTTTTGTGTTCGGGATCCGAGTGAGACGTTTTCTTCATTACAGCCACATAACTTTCTAGCATCACCGATGGAGCTCTTCTAATTTGATGAGCTCGGAAAAAGAGTTTGGTTCCTTTCCTTGACTTGTCTGTGTAGACAAGTCCCAGCATTGGATCAAATATGGCAACCTTCTTCCATTATGATCTGGCATCTGGCAAGGATACGTCTACCAGGTCTCGGTATTGGTCTTCTGGATGGTTTTCCACGAATTTGTACAATTCACCATCACCGAAACTGAACTCTTCCACGAGTTGGTGAAGAAAACGTTTGGCAGCAACGAATGCTTCTCTGGAATCTTTACATCTTTCAACCCTTGGAGCCAACTTGATTATAATGGAGTAAATATCTGATGGATTCATTTTTCTGAAGTCAACTTCCGTTATCACCAGCTTCTTCTTATCTCTAACAATTCCGTACTCATAAAAGTTTGATTTTTCATAAGTTCTTCTCTTTACACTAGATACAGCTGTGATGGGTTCTATGGACCAGGTATTTATTTGTGGTTGAGTATACCTGTCCAGAAATTTCTAAAGCTTGAGTCTCATAACCATAGTTTTGTTTTGATCTGGGATGCCAGAGAAAGTCAAAGTATAAATATACTTGTCTCCATTTGGGTTAGAGGAACATCCCAGTTGTGTGCCGGAGAAGGATGAGGAGCATACGATTGATGTGGTCGGAAGTCTGCGTCTGTTAATGGTTGAAATCTAAAGAGTATAGAAAAATCGGGCTTGCTCGAACCAGCTTGTGTTAAGGCGGTAGCTTCTGCGTTAGTGTCATTTTCAAATTCTTCTGCGAACATGTTCGCTCTGGCATCAAAGTATTCATCTTTAATGCTTTGAGTTCAGGAGTGTCGGCGTCCCTAATGGGGGACTACAAAAGGTTTTCACCTTTTGTATGAATACGGGCTTGGATCGGAATTGATTTCGATGAAGAAGGTGGGGTAGGAGCTTTTAGAGTTTCTTTTGGAATGTTATCCGTTACTTTCTTTTCTTCATCACCAGTTGCTTTTGTTTCTTTCTTCTCTTCGTTACCAACACCAACATTGACATCTTCCATTTCCTTATCCTCTTTGTCATTTTCATCATCATCAATCTGAATCGCCTTTCCCCCTCCTGGGACTCCTTCGGATGTTGAAGGGGGCATAGGTAGGCGATTGAGGATAGCCTCAAGCTTTAATATCATGTCCTGGGAGACGTTGTTTATTTCTTTGGAAATGGTCGTGGAGGAGACCTCCTTGAAAATATCACAGGTTTCTAGATTCATGCTCGTGGCTAGCTTCATTTTCTCAATAGGACATGGATGGTATCAGTCACTTTCTAAAGAGTGTTGGGCAGAAGTTGCAGGAGGAGGCAATGAGTCTTCCTTAGTGATTCATTCTTGGCAAGAATTCCAAGAAGATATTACTGAATATGTTCAAGAAAAGATCGAATCTTCACATCAACTTACTAAGCCACACTGGCAAGGTTCTGTTCAAGTTTCTGAAGCTCTGCCAAGGTCTCCTGAGCTTTCTTCATAAGGGTGGTGGCATCATCTTTTCTCTTAGCATCAATATCCTATAGACCTTTTGCAAGTTCCTTCTGAACTTCACCATCCATATCAAGCACAAAATCTCTCTTTTCAAAATCAGAAACTCTTTGCTTAAGTTTTGATATTCCTTTTACCAGAGCCTTCTGAGTTTGAGAGGTCTTAAGCTCACAAACTAAAGAAAACAGAGAGTCAACTTTCTGTTGTAGGACTTTGTCTTTGGAAGTGATTACAGATGGTTTGGAGGGAGGAACTTCCGTTTCAGCTGCGTCTGATGATGAATTGGTTTCACTAAGATTAATTTCTTGGACCTTGGACAATGTGGGTTTGTCCACCTCCTGATCGGTATCGAAGAAGACTACGCGAGATCCAGATTCGGCTGGAGTGCCAGAAACAGGTTTGATTACTAGGGGATTATTTTTCTTTTATTATTGGGCCTTGTATCGATCCCAAGTGAGAGGGACGATTGAAGAAGCAATGTTTGCCCATACCTGTTCCTAAGTGTCGAATAGGTAGAATGGAGTGTCCACCAACTTAGGAAGTTCTGAACCTAGATATTGATTGATGCCGGATACAAGTTCTGTGATACGGGCGCATTCTTGTTTGACATTTTCATGTTTAGAGTCCAAGGGAGGACTGATATCATTGAGGGCTTGTTGTTCAATATTTCAGAGTTCAAAACGTTGCTGTAGACGCTTGACTAGGTTAGCTTGAGCATTGACAGCCCTTTAAAATTTCCATGCTTCCAGAGGACTTATACCAGGAGGAGGTGTGGTAAGATCAGGAATAAAAGTGGCTGTCCTCTTAAATTTCTCGTTTTCTATTACTTTCTCTTTTCCTTTTTCTTTGATCGGTGAGTTTTGTGTTTCCACCTCTTTTTCTTTCTCTTTTGAATCTTCTGAGTCATGAGTGTTCTGTTTTTCCTTATTCTTTTCCGACTCAGAATCTTTGAGGGACCAATCGACAGGCTGAAAGTGTTGGGTTAGGTGTCTAAGCCATGACTATAATTGGTATATACTTGATAGATAGTAGCAAAGTCCTTTTGGGTTGCCCTCATAGCTGGCAATTTGATAAAATAATTTTGAGAGAGAGAGATGGATTTATTATGTGATTAATAAATCAATATAAATAATTTGCTAATATATTATGAGGATAATATATTAATTAAAAATTGTATTGTTTAAATAATAATTAATCAGAAATTAATTGGAATTAATTTTGGGATTACTTTGATTAATTAAAAGTGCAGGGGCTGAATTGTAATTATTCAATAGTTGAGTAGTGAACAGTTTTGGCAGGTAATATAGTTGGCGAAATTAAGGATGGGTTTATCCTTGATTTCGAAATCTATATAGTAGATAAATAGGGATTTGAATTAAAGATAAAAGGTTTATCTCGTTTGAATTCAAATAAGGTTTATCTCTAAGGCTTATCTGCTTATCCCTTGGAGGCTATAAATATGGGGTTTTGGATCCCATATTCTGCGCCACTTTTCATAGCTCTCCTCCCTCTCTTTGGTTTTTCTTGTTGCTTGCTTTGGGTGTGAACCATTTGAGGCACGGCGCTTGTGGTGCTCGCTTCCAAAAGATTCAACAAAAGGTTAGTAAGTTTCTTTTATTCCTTTTAGTATTTTCGAAATTGCGTTAGGTATTACTTATGGGTTCAAATAGTGAAAACATATATCTAATTAGGTTGCATGTGAACTTAAGGGTGCATTTGGTTCATAGAATGTTTAAAAAGGAATTGGAATCTTTTGGATGAATGAGAATTTGAAGGAATTAGAATCTCTAACGCGTTTGGTTGACAAGGAATTAAATGAAATTATTTGTTGATTTCTATTTGGTTTGCAAATTTTATCGAATGAATTGAAATAAAAAATATATAAAATGACTAAACTATCATTTATAAGGTTAAATATGTCATTTTAATTCGAGAAAAGAAAAGATAAACAATGGTATTTGAATTATTTGGCATTATTCAAAGGAATGATAGATTCAATCATATATGGAATTTGATGGAATCTTATACAATTCCATTCCATCAAGTTTCCAACCAAACACATTTTGAACGGAATTTCTCTTTCCAATTCCTTTGAATTCCATCAGAATACTTGAAACAAACACACCCTAAGAGTTAAGTTTATTTGTATTGCCTATTTCCCATCAATGGTATCAGAGCTTTTGGCTTGTTTTCTGTTTGAATTTGCTATAATTATTATACCTTTGAATTAGGGTTTATAGAAATTAAACCCTAAAGGCTTATTTTCGATTTTTGGGGCTAGGGTTTCAGAAACCCTAGCCTCCCCCCTAATTTTCGATTTCTGCTAGGTATTTGAGGGTTTTTCTATTTTTGGTAATTATGATTAATTAATAAATTGATAACCCTATACACCCTTTTGTGGTTTTCGAATTTAGTGGGTAAAGGATAGGATTAAATTAATTTGATTAATTTGTTGATCCCTATTTGATTTAATTTATTTAATTAATTTTTTATTAAAATATAAATATTAAATCATTTAAGGTTTAAATTTAAATTTAAATTAAAAGGTTTAATTCGAAAAAAATTTAAATAGATAAACCAAAATATTTTAAAAGGTTTAAAATACATCTTACATATATTATTATTAAAAGTTAATATTTATATGTATAAGAACTAGTCAGTCAAATCGCTAGTATGCTATTCACGAAGCTGATCTATATGGGGGTATAAGGAAACTGCTTATAACATGGCGGTTCAATGGGTGTCCACTCTCGCCCACCGCTTCCTTGATTAGTGGAGGGTCGTTAGCATAACGGATTTGATAGGACGAACTTAATCTCATTAAAATTATAATACTATTAGACAAAGTACTAGAACATTCAATAAAATCTCAAATCTAGTTACTTTAGGAAAAATGTGAAAGATATGCTAATCCATGAAATTGCACATTACACTTTATGAGACATTATTAGAGCGTGTGTGGTTTACCAGCACACTAATAGAGGCTCATAAAGAGTGGTAATGGGTATCTCATAAATTATCATTGTTGATGGAGCGTGTGTGGTTAACCGACACATCAATTTGAGATGATAAACAATATTGAGGTTACCAAGCACATTTTCATGGTTATTCACATCTTGTTTGTGATCCTCGGCATCCCAGTCACAAATAGAAGAGCATAATCTGAGATTAAACATGCCATTGAACAGTTCAATGAATCTCACAGATATAGGAATTTCATAAGACTGAAATTCATAAATGTGTATCTACCTTAATGACCATTATGTTGTGATTACGGCATCCCTCTTCACACCATAGTTGGGTATTTTGGGTCCTAGCCTTATTAAATAATAATTGGGTAATTATTTAAAAGATTTAAAATTAAACTAATTATGATTTTATAGATGTCTGAAACCAGTGTCAACTCTCCTACTCCTCCTCTAACACCCATTTCTGAGAGCTTCAGAAAGTATCTGTTAAATATTGAAGGCTGACTGGCCTTTAACATGTGGAATGTCTTCGCTAATGGAGATTGGTTCTTTGTTTTCGTGGCAAGCCATATCTGATTAAGTATCCACTCCCCGTTCCACCGAAGGATGGCATCACACAGCAGCTTTTGATGAACATGACTTCATGATACATCCGAAGAAGTTCATAGCTCATGCTAATTGACCATTGACCCCGAGTTCCGCAAGGATTTCGAATTCCTGGGGCCATATGAGTTAGCACGACCAGTTGAGGAAAGATTCTGAGAACCGATTGAAAAGGAACGAACTAGGATCTTCAAGGAGCTTGAAGTGTGCAAGCTAGTAGAAGAAGTAGCATCAGTCCGCATGTTCTCATGATTGAGGGACACATAGGAAAACTGTATAAACTTGGTCACCCTATCAATCGGGAGTTGAGCATTAGCTCGACTCGCTGACTAGCCAGTACGATCTGTACATCCAAATGTACAGCAAAGGGAACTGAGACAAGACTATCATGGAAATGCATTCCATGTTGACTTTGTACGAGTCGTTCATAGAGAAACATAGTTCCACTACTTCTGCTACTTCGGGATTGTGCCCGGAAATTAGACACATCTAGAAACGATGGAGATCGTCTAAACCGCTTTTGAGATGTCTCAAATTAGGAATCCGCATGGTGGGATACAGTCACAGAAATATTGGAAAATGCTCCAAAGCCGAATCGTTTGGCAACTCAGATATATCTAAAACTCAAAACTTCTGATCCTTAATTCCCTGATACAGGATGTGATTGTCACATTTGCTTTGTATGCAGGGACTTGGTAGGATGCAGGGCATTGACGCATAGGAGCACATTCGGATTGGATCACGGGCTCGTGCAGTTTTGAAGTTTAGTTAGATATTTTAGTCTTGTTGTTAACTTATTAGATGCGTATGACACTGTTATCATATAATACATTGGTTGAGGATAATTTTGATTTAATAAAATGTTGATTTTCCTTTTTTTTAAAACATAGTTGTTTAAATTATCCTTAAAATGTTGTATGAGTGTGTTAATTGCATGGATGGTAATAACTTAAATGTTGGTGCATCCAAAATGTATTGTATTTATATATTGTGTTCTTTATGATTGTTAAAGTAAGTTTTCATAAGAATCGCTTCAACCAAAGGTCCAGATGGACAGGACTTTGGAATCATTTGACTTAGAGTCACATGATGAAGTGAATTCTTAATAAAATTAATTGTTGCAAGAAATCTATCACCCAAAGATCAAATGGACATCATTTTGGAATCAGTTGACTTAGAGCCAAATGATGAATACATATCTTGAACAAATTAACAAAGTCATAAATTTACATGGAGATGTAAAAGACTTTGAGATTACGAGCAATGGACACTTTAGTGAATTGCTCGAATCTACAAATAAAACAAAATTAGTTATACTTCATAATATTTGCCAATCAGTATGACAAATATGACTTCGCTTATTAGAATAAGCGTTTGATTGAAACCTTGAACTGTTCAAGGACTTCAAAGGAAGTATAAAGACCAACGTAGTTTGAGTGAAAAACATAAACTGAGAAAAAGTTTCGCACTTCATCCTCTTCCAAGAACATTAATGGCTATAATGTTTCTTAGGGAAGAAGATCGAGCATTGGTCGAATCAGTTCGATCCTCTATGTATTAGATACAATTCGAGTTTTTGATAAATTACGTATTCAGCCAGTCAGACCATGTAAGTATACTCTGACCACATCTTAGACTAAGTAGGTTATGCTGACACCGTCTGAAATGTAAAGCAGGGTTTTGTCCCACTTTTAAATGGGGGTCTAGGGTCATGTAGCGTTCGTCCAAACCTCATGACTGGCCTGAACCTGATCACCAGTGTCATTTCATTGGCCATCCCCCAAGCACTTACGAAAAAAGAGTTCTTTTAGCAAGGACTCACATTCTAAGGAAACAGTGGGAGCAATAGTAATCCTGAAGAGTTCAAGGATTAGACACGTGCATGAACCTCTAGTCATTACTGGGACTTGACCAGGGATCGGATTCCTGTTAAACGTGACATACTCTTCTCTTCACAAACTCTTCTCTTCACAAACCAGTAGTATTGGTCACCGTCACAAGGTATTATGATCTGGGTGACATACTGATTAGTGTTAAAACACTAAGATTGGTACGGATAAGCAATCCTACTACTTGGAAGCATTGGTGAGCCTGGTTGCTACCAAATAAGAAAACCTAAGGGCGAGACCGAATCTATGTGACAATTTGACTGATGTTAAACGTGGCCTAAAAACCAATGGGAGTAATTGAATCATCAAAATAAGCAAACATAGATAGAAATGTACATGCATTTTGAGCTAGGTTGGTTGAATGAGGCGATACTTAGAGTCATGAGATTGACTTCGACAGAAAACGCTCTCAACAAAATTGAAATAAATCTGAAGGGATATCATCTGCTGCAACTGCACTTCGTGAGTCATGGCATGATTGGATGATCTGAACCGCTTTCCTTAAATGGAAAACACAAAGGTTGTGTGTAGACACAACAGAAGGGATTTAGAACATGCCAATATTGTTGGATTAGGTGTCTAAGCCATGACTTATAATTGTATTTATCTTGTTAATTGAAGCATAAGTCCATTTGGGTTGCCCTCATAGCTGGAGGTTTAGTGTAAAGTTCAGTAAAGTAAAAGGATGATTTATTAATTGTTTAATAAATCAATAGAATTAATTAAATAGTTTATTAATATATTTAAGTGTTAATATATTAATTAGAAACTATAATAATTAATTAAAATTTAATCTAGAATTAATTGGATTTAATTTAGTGATTAAATTAATTAATTAAAAGTGCAGGGACTGGTTTGTATTTATTCAATAATTGAATAACTGGCAAAGAGAAGTCCAGGGGCCAAAAGCGGCGCCACCCTGGAGGCTCCTCTAGGGTTGGCGAAAACCCTAGTTAGGGTTTGGGGATCTGGTCCAAGTGGTCAACAGGCTTGCCCACTTTGGAGGCTCCCTAGGGTTTCAGCTGTGACCCTAGGAGGCTATAAAAGGAACCCTCTGGAACCCTTATTTCCTACGCCATTTTGACCTAAGATTACTCTGTTGGACTCTCTTCTCCATTGCTTTGGGTGTGACTTGTATTTGAGGCAGGATTTGTTTGCTGCTTGCTTCAAGATCAAAAGATCAAAAGGTTGGTTAATTCTTATTTGATCTTTAGAAATAAATGTTTGCCTTAGGTTTTTAGTTTATATCTTTATAGAAGAAAACATAGATCTTTCTAGGGTTGCATGTGAACTTAGGATTTTGTTTGTTCATTGATTGCCTTAAAACCCTTCAGTGGTATCAGAGCTATGGCTTGTTTTCTTGTGTTTTGATATAAACATAGATCTTTCTAGGGTTGCATGTGAACTTAGGATTTCGTTTGTTCATTGATTGCCTTAAGACCCTTCAGTGGTATCAGAGCTATGACTTGTTTCTTGTGTTTTGATATAAACTGCTTGTCTTGACCTAAAGGGTTTTTCGAAAATAACAATTTGAGAGGCCTTGATCGATTTCAAGGCTAGGGTTTCCTAACCCTAGCCGCCATCCCCATATGGTTCCCCCTTTTGCTTGCCATGGAAAGTATGTTGTTATTTTTGGTAATTGGATTAATAAAATAACTGGAACACTTAAACCCTACCTTGCAATTTTCGATCCATTTGGGGTTTAAGATAGGTAAATTAATTTTATTAATTTGTGTTATCTATCTTAGATTTAATTAATTTAATTAATTGTTAATTAAAACATCAATTAAATCAACTTAAAGACTTAATTTAAATTTTCGAAAAAAAGATACAAATTAGCGAAAGTTAAGATTAAATTAATTCTAAAATATTTTAATGAGATTAAAATATATCTTATATATTTATGATTAAAAGTTAATATTTATATATAAGAAATTCGTTACTCTTACCGTTAGTAGGCCTCATTCACAAAACTGTCCTATAAAGAGGGTATAATGCGACTGTCTATAAAATGACAATCTAATGGGTATCTACTCTTACCCACCGCTCTCCTGGTCAGTCGAGTGTCGTTAGCCGAACGGGTTTGATAGAACCGCTAAGCCTCTTAAAAGTATAATGCTATAATTAAAAGTATTAGAACTTTGAACAAAACCCAATCTAGTTACTTTAGGTTCAAAATTGTGAATTGGTGCTGATCCATGGAATTGCACATTGCACTTTGTGGAACGTTGGTGGAGCGTGTGTGGTTTACCGGCACGCTAACTGGGGTCCGCAAAGAGTTGCAATGGGTTTCTCGATTTTGTCATTATTAACGGAGCGTGTGTGGTTAACCGACACGTTAATTAAGGATGACGATTGACTTCGAGAGTACCGAGCTAATTTGCATGGTTATTCACACCCGATTTGTGATCCTCGGTATCCCACTCACAAACAGCGGGGCATTCCCGAGATTAAAACATGCTATTGAACAGTTCAATAAATCTAAAAATAAACTAGGAATTCCATTATAATTTGATTATGTTTCCACGGGGGAATTGGCTGAATCATCATTCGTCTACCTTATAAAATTTACAATAAAGATTACGGCATCCCTCTTCGATATTGTAGATTGTTATTGTAGGATCCTAGCCTTATATTTATTCTTGGGTGAATATAAGGATTACTTAATAATGTCTAATTAAAACTATCTTCTTCTTATTCAGATGTCTTCTGACCAATCCGTTCCCCACTCAAACCCCGGTAATGTCACCTTGATTCTGTCATTGTGCTCAAAAGTGACGTTGGATGGCACTAATTACAATGACTGGATCTGCAACATCAAAATGGCCTTAAGGTTTGAACATAAAGAGTATGTTCTGGAAAACGAGCTAGTTGAGGTTGACCCAGATACCGCTACTCCCGAGGAAATCGCCTCGTACACCAAACATTCTGATGATGCAACCAAAGTCGCTTGCATCACGATCGCTACCATGAACCCTGAACTGCAGCGTATTTATGAGGACTGTTGGCCTTACGAGATGCACAAAGAGCTCGTGGAAAAGTTCCGCAAGCAAGAGCGCATCGAAAGGCGTGAGGTGGTTAAAGCTTTCACTAACAGCAAGCCTAAAGATGGAGAGTCCATCTGCACACATGTGCAAAGGATCCAGGGTTATGTGGAAAGGCTTAGAAAGTTGGAGATGCCTGTACATGAGGATTTGTACATGAGGATTTGGCAGTTGACATAGTGTTGAATTCTCTACCTAGTTCTTATGACCAGTTCACACTGGCTTATCATTTGAACAACAGTCAGGCGACTTTGGCTGAACTCCACTACATGCTTCGTACTGTTGAAGACGGAATGAAAGGGAACAGTATGCTCCCGGTCAACCCGCCTGTCCTGGCTATTGGATCTGGCAAGGGAAAGAAAAGGAAGGGCCCTCCAAAGCAAAGCTGGAGTGAAAAGACTCATGTCGGGTCATCTAGCAGTGCCCCAAGAGCCAAGTCTTCCAGCATTCACCACGTCACGAACCCCAAAGAAGCTGACTGCTTTTACTACAAGGAAAAGGGTCACTGGAAGAGAAGCTGCCCTAGGTATCTACAAGACATCAAGGATGGCAAAGTAAAGCCATTACAAGCAGGTACATATTATATATCTAATAACTCATCTTCTTCCTATTCTTCGATCCTTGATACAGGATGTGGTTTTCATATCTGTTCTGATTTGCAGGGCCTAGAGGAAAGTAGGGAGTTGGAGCATGGTAGATTGAACCTGGTCATGAACAATAGGCGAACGTCACGTGTTACCAAGATCGGTGTCTATAGACTAGTGCTTAGTAGTGGAGTTAGATTAGATTTACATAATTGCTGCTATTCGCCTGATATGGCAAATAACATAATTTCTTTTCATGCATTGTTCAAACAGGGCTTTTATTATGAGTTTAATAAATTGAATGGTTTAATTTCAGTTGTCAAAAATGATGTTTTTGTTTTTAATGCTATGCCTTGTGATGGAGTGTATGAGACTATTATGTGTGTTGATAATTATGGTAAAAATGTTTTAGCTATTGATTCTTCAAGTGGTATAGAAAAGGCGTGTTTGTAGCCCTGTTGCCTTGGCCATATCAACAAGAAACGCATCGCCCAACTCCAAAGGGATGGAGTGTTGGAATCATTCAACCTCGGGTCGGATGATGTATGCGAATCTTGCTTGGTTGGCAAGATGACAAAATCACCATTCAAAGGTTCCTTTGAAAGAGGTGAAGGTATGTTGGATATCATACACACAGATGTGTGTGGTCCCTTCAGAACAACCACAACAGATGGCACGCATTTCTATGTGACCTTTACTGACGATTTTAGTAGATATGGGTATATCTACTTAATAAAGAATAAGTCAGATACCTTTGAAAAGTTCAAAGAGTTCAAAAATGAAGCAGAAAATCAACTGGGCAGAAAGATAAAGATTCTTAGATCTGACAGAGGCGAGTATCTTAGTATCGAGTTTCTCGATTATCTTAAGGAATGTGGAATTGTTTCACAGTTGTCGCCTCCAAGAACACCTCAGTTCAACGGTGTTGCTGAGAGACGAAACCGAACCTTGTTGGACATGGTTCGTTCCATGATGACTCGAGCTTCACTTCCAATCCATTTTTCTGGGTATTCCTTAGCGACTATCGCCCATATCCTCAACCTTGTCCCAACCAAGAAGGTTGCAAAAACACTACACGAGATGTGGACGGGGAAATTTCCCTCGTTGGCACACATCAAAGTCTGGGGTTGTGAGGCTTTCGTAAGACGAGGGACGCATGACAAGCTCACACAAAGAAGTGAGAGGTGTTTCTTCATTGAATACCCGAAACAGTCATTTGGATACTTGTTCTACAGACCAAGCGAGGACGTGGTCTTTGTAGCAAGACGAGGATTCTTTCGAGAGAGAGAGAACTCATTTCTAAAGAGGACAGTGGGAGTACAATCGATCTCGAAGAAATTCAGGAGACGACCGATGAAACAACCTTAGAAGAAACTAGCAACCAACATGAGGAAGAAGTTCCTATTGGACCAACGGACATCTCATTACCTCTTAGACGTTCGGGTAGAGTTAGCATGCCACCCGAGTTTTATGGTTTCCGTATTATTTCGGATGGTGACACGTTAGTCAGTGATCGTACATTGACTAATTTGGATGAACCAGCTAACTACCACGAAGCAGTGGCGGGCCCCGAGACTGCCAAATGGAAAGAGGCAATGGACAGCAAGATTAAGTCCATGTATGACAATCAAGTTTGGAACTTGGTTGACAATGTGCCGGGTCGTAAGACAGTCAGGTGCAAATGGATATTCAAGAAGAAGACCGACATGGATGGTAAAGTACATACTTATAAAGCTCGGTTGGTTGCAAAGGGATCCACTCAGACCCCGGGGGTTGACTATGATGAAACATTCTCACCAGTAGCCAAGATTAAGTCAATCAGGATAATGCTTGCCATAGCTGCGTTTCATGATTATGAAATTTGGCAGATGGATGTCAAAACCGCTTTCCTTAACGGGAAACTGACTGAGGATGTTTACATGAATCAGCCAGAAGATTTTGTAGACACAAAGCACCCTGATAAAGTGTGTAAGCTTGAGAGATCAATCTACGGATTGAAACAAGCATCTCGCAGTTGGACTCTCTGCTTCCATGAGAAAGTCAAAGAGTTTGGTTTCTCTAGGACTGAAGATGAGTCCTGTGTATATGTCAAGGCTAGTGGGAGTATAGTCACTTTTCTAGTGATGTATGTTGATGACATACTACTCATGGGAAACGACATTCCAGCCTTGCAAGAGGTGAAGTCTTGGCTCGGGAAGTGTTTCGCCATGAAAGACCTTAGAGAAGCTGCTTATATTCTCGGGATAAGAATACTGAGGGATAGAATGAGAAAATTAATAGGTATGAGCTAGTGTACATATTTGGAAAATGTGTTGAAAATGTTTACCATGGAAAAGTCCAAAAAGGGAGAGCTACCGATCCATAGTAATGCCAAGTTGAGTAAGACTCAAAGCCCGAGTACCAATGAAGAAATAGCTGAAATGAGTCGGGTACCTTATGCTTCGGCAGTAGGGTCGATCATGTATGCTATGACATGTACTCGCCCCGACGTATCCTTTGCATTGAGCATGGTTAGTCGGTACTAGGGTAATCCTGGAAAGGCACACTGGATTGCAGTTAAGAACATACTCAAGTATCTGCGAAGGACAAAGAATATGATATTAGTCCTTCGTGGCAGTGATGACTTGAAAGTGAGTGGATATACAAATGCCAGCTTCCAGACAGATAGGGACAGTGGTCGGTCCCAGTTGGGCTGGGTATTTCATTTGAATGGTGGAGCGGTCACTTGGAAAAGTTCCAAGCAAGAAACGGTGGCTGATTCAATGTGCGAATCAGAGTACATTGCAGCGAGTGAAGCGTCTAAGGAAGCGGCTTGGCTGAAGAACTTTATCGGTGACCTTGGAGTTGTCCCGAGTATTCAGGAGCCGATGGAACTGTTCTGCGATAATGAAGGAGCGGTCGCTTTTACAAAAGAACCGCAAGATCATGGAAAGTCCCGACATATCGACAGAAAGTACCATTACATTCGACATCGCATAGAAGAAGGTCACTTACCTGTTAAGAGAGTATCATCAGAAGACAATCCTGCAGATCCTTTGACTAAGGCACTGAGTAGGATCAAGCATAATCAGCATGCTCGGAGCATTGGACTGAAGGATGATATTAGTTTTAGTAATTAGATAGATTTGAAACTTGTAACAATATAAATGTAATTGACTTAGTGATTTTATAATGGAGATTTATAAATGAGTATTGTTACTACCTTTGTCAATTGTTTATTATTGTGTTTCTATATTTGCATGTTTAACTTCCTAAATAATTAGATTATTTGAAATTCCACAGTCGATCACACTGTTAGGGAGTAAGCGTGAATGAAGACTGTCATGAATTGGTTGTAGATTGTCTAATGAGTTAGACATTGCAGTAAGACTGCTACAACATTCATGAGTACTTAGAAAATAGAGATTTGAGTATTGGATAAACCCGCGCTTAACGGATTGCTTCATGGATTACATCATGAGCAATGTTAAGACAATAAAATCTTTTGATCTTTAAGTGGAGAGATATGATCTGTAATTTACGAGACAGGTGCTTATTGATAATGCGAAAACGCGTCGGTAACTCGGTGTTGTAAAACGCATTGTTATGAGTATTCTGACTAGTAAAAGGTATGGACATATAAGTCGAAACTTATCCGTCCCCTGACCCGATGGGGAAACAGATATCTGTACGCCTCTCGATAATTTTGAAGTAGACTGAAAGTGTTGGCCAACCGGGACTAAATTGATGTGTTCAATTAGTAGTCTCAAATGTCATATGCAAATCGGAAATCCAGAAACAGAGTATCAGACCAAGATTGATATTGATCCATATCTTGAGTCTGAAAAATATCTTGTTGGACGAAGGATCATCTGATCACTTATCTTTGGACAGAACTGACTGTGTTAGAGTTCAGGAACAGTTTCTAGGAAACTGGTATTAATCAGAAGGTAAATGGACAATTGAAGTCATAGACTTATCCAAGTGGGAGACTGTTGGATTAGGTGTCTAAGCCATGACTTATAATTGTATTTATCTTGTTAATTGAAGCATAAGTCCATTTGGGTTGCCCTCATAGCTGGAGGTTTAGTGTAGTGTTCAGTAGAGTAAAAGGTTGATTTATTAATTGTTTAATAAATCAATAGAATTAATTAAATAGTTTATTAATATATTTAAGTGTTAATATATTAATTAGAAACTATAATAATTAATTAAAATTTAATCTAGAATTAATTGGATTTAATTTAGTAATTAAATTAATTAATTAAAAGTGCAGGGACTGGTTTGTATTTATTTAATAGTTGAATAACCGGCAAAGAGAAGTCCAGGGGCCAAAAGTGGCGCCACCCTGGAGGCTCCTCTAGGGTTGGCGAAAACCCTAGTTAGGGTTTGGGGATCTGGTCCAAGTGGTTAACATGCTTGCCCACTTTGGAGGCTCCCTAGGGTTTCAGCTGTAACCCTAGGAGGCTATAAAAGGAACCCTCTGGCACCCTTATTTCCTGCGCCATTTTGACCTAAGATTACTCTGTTGGACTTTCTTCTTCATTGCTTTGGGTGTGACTTGCATTTGAGGCAGGATTTGTTTGCTTCTTGCTTCAAGATCAAAAGATCAAAAGGTTGGTTAATTCTTATTTGGTCTTTAGAAATAAATGTTTGCCTTAGGTTTTTAGTTTATATCTTCATAGAAGAAAACATAGATCTTTCTAGGGTTGCATGTGAACTTAGGATTTTGTTTGTTCATGGATTGCCTTAAAACCCTTCAGATATATCCAAACAGAAAGGTACATGGCCCCGAGATTCATCTTACGGGGACCTCACAAGGAAGGATATTCGGATTCTCAAAATGAACCAAATGTTTGGATTTTGTGAATAGCTTGAAAGAATCCTGTGATTATGTCAGAAGGTTTGGATTTTGGAATCTGAAAATATGCCAAAGGGTTTGGATTTTGTGATAATCCAAAAGAGACCTATAACCGTGTCAAAGCCAGTGGGAGTGTCGTTGTGATCTGTCTATCAATGTATGTTAGTTACATACCATTCCAGGAAATGTCTCTTATCATTCCAAAGTGTGATGAGTTAGCATTAAGAGATGATTCGCTGTGAAAACTCTAGAACATATACAACTTACTCAGGTGATCACAAGCATCTATCAGATAGATGACATCATTAGTGTAGATCCTGCCAATGTAAGTATGATCTTGATAAGATTCAAGATGCATGACTTCAAGAAAGGAGTTTCTCGAAATTACAAGGTGTAATGACCAGGCATGATCTAAAAGAGATACAAGATATTCACGTAGTTACAAACATCTATCAGATAGATGAAATCGGCAGTATAGACCTAGCCATTATGAGTGTGTTCTTGATATGTTCAAGATACATGAAATAAAGAGTCTTCAAAAGGAAATAGTTTTTGAAAGTCATAATGAGTAATCCATAGGTTCTAAAAAGATTCAGAATGGAACAGATCGGTTTCCATGAGCTTCTACAAATTGGATCGATCATAGGTGTCATGGACTTATCCTGATGAGTTGAAGCTTGGCGTATAGTAAGTTGGATTCAGGATACAACCTGGCTAAGAATACTGGACAGGTTATTTGAGCACATGTGAGAAAATCATTGAGAAGTGATTGGGGTGAATGTAATAATAATCTGAAAGGAGTTTCAAATCTGTAACTATTAACATCAGAATATGGTGCTAAAGGACTTCATGGTTAAAGAGTTTTGTTGGTATTCTGATGGAGCGCGTTTGGTTCACCGGCACATCATAACATCTCAAAATAGTCTTAGGGTGCAGTCATCTGGACTAAAGACCCTGAGAACTATGAGAAGTCGCAGTACACATCCCCATTTCCGAAATGGAGTTGGGAGAGAGAAAGACAAAATGACATATTGAGATATCATCGGAAGAGTATCTGATTGGATTATCTGCAATGAAGTGTATCAATGTAAGACATTATGGATACATAGAAAGAGTGAAAGGTCGTTTTGGGTGTAAAGACATGGATATAAAACTTAAATTTAAAGTTTAAAAGAAACCAAGAAACACATAACAGTATTATGACAGATCCGACTAGGTGATTACCTCTTGTAGACTTGGTAATAAGCAGGAGTAGCTGCCAGTCAGATATTTTATGTTTCGCTTTTGCATGTTTTACTTCCCGAATAATATCATTATTCAAATATCCAGAGTCATTCATACTTTTGGAAGTAAGTAGTGAATCAAGACTGTCATGAACTGGATTGTAGATTGTCTAAGTAGTTAGACATAACAATAGAATTGTTGCAATGTTCATGAGTACTTAGAAATGGGGATTTGAGTATTGGATAAACCCATGCTCAAAGAATCACTTCATGGATTATATCACGAGTAATTCTGAGACGATAATATCTTATGGTCTTGAAATGGAGACATCTGAGTTGGAATTTACAAGTCGGTTGTACATTGATAATGCGTAAACGCATCGGTAACTCGATGTCATAAAATGTATTATTGTGTGCGATTTGATGAATAAAGGATACTAGCATATGAGTCAAATTTTATTCATTCCTTTTACACTAACGAGAAAAAGCAATATCTTTGGGCCCCTCGGTGATTTGGTGATTGACTTATAAGTGCTAGGCCTGGCCAGGACTGAATTGATGTGTTCAATTAGAAGTCCTATATCATCACAAATCAGAAATCGGGAAACATAGTATCAGACTGAGATTGATTCTAATCCATGTCTCTAGTCCGAATGATATATTGTAGAACGGAGGATCATATGATTACTTATCTTAGGACAGAACTGACTGGGTCAGAGTTCCGGTAGCAGCTTTTGGAAGCTACAATTTGCTGGTCAATTTGGAAGTTATACTGACAGTTATAGTCATAGACTTGTCCAAGTGGGAGACTGTTGGATTAGGTGTCTAAGCCATGACTATAATTGGTATATACTTGATTGATAGTAGCAAAGTCCTTTTGGGTTGCCCTCAAAGCTGGCAATTTGACAGAATAACTTTTAGAGAGAGAGAGAGAGATTGATTTATTATGTGATTAATAAATCAATATAAATAATTTGTTAATATATTATAAGGATAATATATTAATTAGAAATAGTATTATTTAATTAATAATTAGTCATAAATTAATTGGAATTAATTTTGGGATTAATTTGATTAATTAAAAGTGCAGGGCTGAATTGTAATTATTCAATAGTTGAGTAGTGAACAGTTTTGGCAGGTAATATAGTTGGCTAAATTAAGGATGGGTTTATCCTTGATTTCGAAATCTATATAGTAGATAAATAGGAATTTGAATTCAAGATAAAAGGTTTATCTCGTTTCAATTCAAATACGGTTTATCTCTAAGGCTTATCTGCTTATGCCTTGGAGGTTATAAATATGGGGTTCTAGATCCCATATTCTGCGCCACTTTTCATAGCTCTCCTCCCTCTCTCTGGTTTTTCTTGTTGCTTGCTTTGGGTGTGAACGATTTGAGGCACGACGCTTGTGGTGCTCTCTTCCAAAAGATTCAACATAAGGTTAGTAATTTTCTTTTATTCCTTTTAGTATTTTCGAAATTGCCTTAGGTATTAGTTATAGGTTCAAATAGTGAAAACATAGATCCAATTAGGTTACATGTGAACTTAAGAGTTAAGTTTATTTGTTTTGCCTATTTCCCATCAGAAAGATGTACAAAATGTTAGGATACAGAACATGGAAACGAATTCTGAGGGTAACACATACCTTAGGGAAACCGAATTTAGCTTATCACATAGATACCAAAATTCATGACCAAAAGCTTATTTTGGATTCCCAAAAATCACATATTTTTGTTATGCAAGTTGTTTAAACATAGAAGTTAGAACAACTTAACCAAACAATACTGAATATATATATGCATTTCTCAAATGCCAATGACGATAGACAATAAATTGCTAACATGGCATTCAATTATAACTTATGTAAAATAAGTGAAGTGTTATTCTGAAAAGAAGTTATCCTAATCAAGTGATGTACATCAGACGTGAGATACCAAAAATGTTAAGTTCTGAAGTGATTGGGACTCGGAATATCATTTTTATTTAGAAAGGGGTGAAGTTCAAAAATCCATTCAGAAAATGATATGAGTTTAGAGAAAGTTAGATTCAGATAACCATTTAGAAAATGATATGAGTTCAAAGAAAGTTAGATTCAGATGACCATTCAGAAAATGATATGAGTTCAGAGAAAGTTAGATTCAGATAACCATTCAGAAAATGATATAAGTTCAGAGAAAGATATGTTCACAAAATCATTCAACGATTTATTATGATTCAGAATTAGAGAAGTCTACCTCTCTGGAACTCTTTTGTTTCTTTTTCTGGGGTTGTTTAGCTGGGGAGGATTCAGAAGCTTTCTTCTTTCCTTTCTTTGGAGCTAGAGTGTTTTGTAGAGGTTGGGGAGGATAAGGTGGAGCGTTATCGGTATCAGCAATATGTTTGATTACGACCTCATCTACTGGATCAGCCAAGTTCAGAAGAGCATCTGGCATTCTTCAGATTTTATCGAAGATGGGATCATGCTTCAGTGCATAAGCTTTAGCTAATGTAATTTTCAGAGCATCACCATCGGATTCTGGGATCGGAAGTTGAAAGATACCATAAAGTTGCTCAATGCACATTGCCCAGAAGCGTGCAGAGTGAATCTTGCGTGGACTTTTCTAAGATGTCGGAATTTATGAGAGGAAATCTTCGAAAATAATTTCGGCATAGTCAACCTCATTTCTGGAGAAAAGACGGCACAATAGTTCCAGCATCCGTTTACTCAACTGGTCTGTCCCACCAGTTTTACCTGTTAAGCACTTAATGCAATAATGAATTAAGCATTGCCATATGGGAGAAATGTTTCCCTTAGAGAATTGGGATAGGGTCTCCATTTTTGAAGCATATCCCATGCGGTAGATCATGCTTTGAACCTGATGTGGGGGTGGATAATCGAACTGGGCTTGATGATAAGTTGGCTCAAGAGCTGCAGCAAAAATATTCTTATTGACAACACCTAGTAATATGAAGTATTTTAGGCGTTGTTTAGCCGTGTTTTAGTTAATTTATCTTTATTAATTGGAAAATATCACTTACTTTTGTGCCAAAGTGCTTGGAAATGTTTTTAATGTAAATGTAGGGGTTTTAGTGCAATTATGGAGAAGTTACAGAGTAAAACGGACAAGAAAAAGAAGTCAGCAGATATTAGCGTCGCTAACTTTTATAGTTAGCGTCGCTAATGTTCACAGGAGGGAAATATTCAGATTCAAATTTCGAATGCGCACGAGGAATCTTCTGGAAGCACATATTAGCGACGCTAATTTATAGATTAACGACGCTAATGTCAAAAAAAGATAAAGTCTCCGTTTTTTACTTTTAAATTCCAAAATTTCGGGCTTGGAACGATATGCGCGGCGCGGGAAAGCTTGGCCGCGACGCGGCAACCCTAATTTCGCACCATTATAAATATCGGAGTCCCGTCCGACTTTTGAAGCATCCCGGGAAGCGAAGGAGGGATCCGAAGGCACAATTTTCGTCAGTTTTTCAGTGGGAATCAATATTTTGGTTAGTAATTTAGTTTTTCTCTTATTTTATCAACCCAGTATCGAGGTATTCCACGATTGGGATTTCCATCGAGTACTCGATGTTTGTTTGGATTCATAATTTCTGATTTCAGTAGAGTAGTTTATAGTTTAGATCTGATATTTGAGTGTTTGGATATTGGTTTGATGTTTGGTTTTGAATTATAAAGTAATCATTCGGTTCTTGGTTTATTTGCAATTTTTGGTGTTATTGATGTTTCAATGCTTGTTTGGATGTTTTGGGATTGGCATTGCTTCTGATTTTTCTAGAATCTATTTCTGAAATCAGTAATTAATCTTAGTTTAGAACTTAGTGTAGTTTAGATTAGTTCATGCTTGATTTGGATTTTGGCAATTGTTTCGGTATTCGTTTTGTGTTGGTTTTTGGGAAAGTAGAAACAATACCGCTGACTGTAGAGTGACACCACAGTTGGTATACTGTCATCTATCTTGACCACCAAACTCCTACGGATCGACCCTTGCTACAGCTATACTAGTGTGTGTAAGGTTTATTTTACTATTTTTGACAGCACGATGACCTAGGCGTGTCAAATTTTGGCGCCGTTGCCGGGGAGTTGTGCGCTTAGGATTGACGATCAGTGGTATTTTTTTCTTTTGATGTTTGATTTTTGTTTTTAATTTTCTGTATGTGTACGTCCTCACAATAGACGATTACATGTACTCGAGTCAATATACGTGTTATGCTGGCACGGTTTATTATGATAACAACCAGTGGAACCAAGGTCGAGGACCTCCACGACAGCAACAAGATAGCAATCAGTGGGGAGGACAACGGTATAACAATGGGCTCTACGATAACGGTAATTTCGTTCCTCCGCTTTATTTTGCACAACCGAGTGGGCAGTCGGTTGCATCGCACTTCCAACCACGGGAGTATGATGAGGCATCGCCTATATTTTTTCCTAAAAATGTAGATTGTCAGGTAGAGATTGGGCCTGAGTTGTCTGGTGTGTTGCCTAAATTTAGGGGTCATAAGCATGATAATCCTTATTATCGTCTTCACGAGTTCTTAGCTATAGCTAACGTGAACATACCTAGAAATGTTGATATGAATATCGTTAGGCTTAAGTTGTTTCCATTCACACTCAAGGACAAGGCGCAGTATTGGTTCATGTCGCTGCCAGCCAATAGCATCACCACTTGGAAGCAGTTGAGGACATGGTTCTTGCAGGAGTTCTACCCTGCAAGCAAGACAATGGAAGTAAGAAGAGCTATTGACGATTTCAAGAAAACGCCCGGGGAAGCATTCCATGATGCTTTCGAGAGATTGAATGAGCTGTTGCGCTCATGTCCACACCACGAGTTTCCACGATGGCAGTTGGTCACGATATTCTACGACGTTGTCGACCGTATGAGCTAGACCATGATTAATGCATCGTTTGGAGGGACAATTATGCTGCAAGATAGCAAGACGGCATGGAGGTTCTTGGAGCAACTCAGCAATGGATCCAAGTTCAATCATTCAGCAAGGAAGACAAACAACACCTCATCGGCGGTAGCAGTAGATATCGATAACTACTGGAAGAAGGAGGTGAAGAATGAGATCGGTGCCCTTAGCAGGAAGCTTGATACAGTATTGGCCATCGTGCAGCAAGGACCGCCAAATCAACAGCAACTCGGTCAACAAGAACAAAGACCACAAGAGGTTAGTCAAGCGTATAGTCAAGTGCAATACCACAACAACAACCGACAAGATAATTGTGCTGATGTGAACGACCAAAATTTGGGATTTCCGCCAAACTCGCCAGAAACAGAGACGAGTGATTTTAATACCAATGATACTGTGTGTGAACCTACATCACTTGAACATGTGATGGAAGGACATGCACCTTGGGAAAGTCAAGAGACCACCGAGATGGTCGAAATGGTTGCTGAGGAGGAGGTGGTAGATGACAATATTACCCCTGACTCAACAACTTTTGATATTTTTGAGAATTTTGGTAATGTTGATCTAGTGATGAGTGAATCTATACCATCACCAGACAATTTGGTCGAAAGGGAAGTTGAGGAGGGGGCTGTAAGTGACAGTACAAACCCCAGCCCAACGACTCTTGAAACTCCTGAAATTGTTGACGCTTTTGAAATTCAAGATCTGGTGATGAGTGAATCTATATCATTACCAGATAAAACTAGTTCTTCATTATTGGTCCCGAACCACCTGTTGGACGGTGACCAAAATGATGATAACGACGATGTGGTTTTTGAAAACGGGAAATATAGTTTTTCACCACTCATGATCCATTAATGAGTGAAAAGTTGAATGTGATCAATACCATCGATGAGGATATTCGGGAGCATACTAATATTATGCCCTCCACAATATAAATATCTCGTCCGATTATAAATATCGGAGTCCCGTCCGACTTTTGAAGCATCCCGGGACGCGAAGGAGGGATCCGAAGGCACAATTTCGTCATTTTTTCAGTGGGAATCAATATTTTGGTTAGTAATTTAGTTTTTCTCATATTTTATCAACTCGGTATCGAGGTATTCCACAATTGGGATTTCCATCGATTACTCGATGTTTGTTTGGATTCATAATTTCTGATTTCAGTAGAGTAGTTTATAGTTTAGATCTGATATTTGAGTGTTTAGAGATTGGTTTGATGTTTGGTTTTGAATTATAAAGTAATCATTCGGTTCTTGGTTTATTTGCAATTTTTGGTGTTATTGATGTTTGAATGCTTGTTTGGATGTTTTGGGATAGGCATTGCTTCTGATTTTTCTGGAATCTATTTCTGAAATTAGTAAGTAATCTTAGTTTAGAACTTAGTGTAGTTTAGTTTAGTTCATGCTTGATTTGGATTTTGGCAATTGTTTCGGTATTCGTTTTGTGTTGGTTTTTGGGAAAGTAGAAACAATACCGCTGACTGTAGAGTGACACTACAGTTGGTATACTGTCATCTATCTTGACCACCAAACTCCTGCAGATCGACCCTTGCTACCGCTATACTAGTGTATGTAAGGTTTATTTTACTATTTTTGACCGCACGACGACCTAGGCGTGTCACTTATCCAAAGGCATTTCCTTGCCATCAGATAGAGTGATCAAGTAGTGGTTCCCATGTTTCTTGGCGGAGAGGACAGTACGTTCGGGTAATGAGACAGGGATTGCCGGTAGCTTATCAAAGAATGCCCTAGCCAGCTGGTGTCTAGACATGATGTGGATCAAAATACACACGTGTTCTTTGTAAAGGGATAGATCCATGGATATCGTAATGTTGCACGGTGCAACGACGATGGTGTCCTCACCGGTAGACCCTCCACTTTTGGAAGATGTAGCCATTAACACTTTTCTAAAAGAATCAAAGAGCAAAACATACTAAAAAGTTTAGTTAAAGAGCAAGAATAGTTAGCATCATGTATGAATATTCAAAAAACTACTTGCCGAATCACTAGATGTTTGACAGATAAACTAGATCAAGACTGGTTAAGAAAGTCATTTCAGAAGCCATTGATCATAAGTTTACTCAACAACAAATAAGAACAATGTGAAAAATACAGTTGAACACGAAGAACGATCAATCATCGGTGGGATGAACATAATGCAGAAAACATTAAGGAAAGAAGGATAAAGCATTTACCTGAGAAGATGCTTAAAATCGATAGAGGGAAGAAGAGTAGAGTGAAGACGGCGGACTATGGTTGGTCAAAAATTAGGGTTTGACTGTAAACCCTACAGATCTACACTGAGGCAAGCGGCAATAACAGCAAAGAGGACGAGAGTCGAGTAACTCCGGTGACTCGTAGAAGTTCAGAGGTTCCGGTTACTATGCGGAGATCGGAGGTTGGAAGATCGAGAGGTGAAATTTGCTGAGAGAGAGAGATAGAGGAAGAAGATGAAGGGTGGGAGAAGATAAAGAGGAGGGAACGGTTAAAAGGGTTTTGAATTTTCTGAAAAACCGCTAGAAAGGGAATGAAAGGACATTGACAAGACGTGTCAGAAAAAGGCTTCGCTTGGCATTTAATGCCAAGGCATGATTAAACAAGATGGTCCGGTCGGAGAGGGACACGTATGACACGGTTACAGATACATTTAGATATATACTAAATATTAATTACAAATTATTGAATATTTAATGTAACTGTATTTAATTCACATTCCTTTCTCATTTAGTTGGTCGTTTTTTGATTTCGAAAGATTATGAGAATAGAGATTATGTACCTTAACTGCTTGCATGAGTCAGAGAATGTACTTACCGAAATGTCGATGTTCTGAGGTCAGAATTATACAAAACATAATATGGGGAAAAGGGATGTTCCGAAAAGTTCAGAAAATTGATGATCAGAAGTTGGGTTTTAAATGAGGCTCCTCAGAATTTGAAAAGTTCAGAAGTTGAGTTTGAAACGAGGTTCCTTAGAAGTTTAAAAATTTAGAAGTTGAGTTTGAAACGAGGTTCCTCAGAAGTTTAAAAAGTTCAGAAAATATTTTTGAACCTCAGGAGAGCCGTAGTTCCGAAAACAAAAAAAAATTCTCAGACAAATTTGAGTTCCGAATGAGAATAAAATGGAGGGATTCTGAAATAAGAATAAACAAAGGTTGTCAGAAAATAAATGTGATATTGAGTTTTTAGAAAATTCTTATGAAAAACAAGTTGACATGAAATTCGTTAAAAAATTAATCTCTAAAGAAATTTGGATCAGGATTCAACATGCCAAGCATTTCTAAGAAATTGTGAAATTTAGATGAATCCAATGCCATTGTGAAAACATCAGCCACTTGTTCTTCAGTAGGAATGAAATAAAGTTCAATGTTACCTTGAAGGATCTGATCCTCAATGAAATGATACCGAAGATAAATATGCTTGGTCATTGAGTGCTGAATTAGGTTGTGGGAAATGGCAATAGCACTTTTGGTACCTGAAGAAATCGATATCCATAGTCCAGAAGTTGGGTCTTCATCCAGAGGACTTGTGAGCAACAAGTGGAAGCAGCAACATATTCTACTTCTGCTGAAGATAGAGCAACACAATTTTTGCTTCTTTGAGGACCAACTCACAAGTCTTCCACCTAAGAATTGACAACCTCCAGACATGCTTTTTCTTTCCAATCTACATCCAGCATGATCTGCATCGGTGAATGCTTGAAGCTTAAAGTTATCTCCGACTAGATACCAGAGACCCATTGCCTTAGTGCCTTTGAGATATTTGAAAATTTGTTTCACAGCAATCAGATGTGATAATTTTGGAGCTGCTTGATATCTCGCACATATACATGTAGCAAACATAATATCTGGTCTACTTGCTGTCAAATAGAGGAGAGAACCTATCATTCCTCGGTAAATTTTGTGGTCTACTGGTTCTCCATCAGGATCAGCAGAGATCTTGTGATTGGTTGATTGGGACTTTCGAGGTAGAGGAATTCTCAAGAGAAAACATTTTTAACAATTTATTCGTATATTTCTCCTGGTGAATGAATATTCCTCTATTGGTCTGTTTAATCTAAAGATCCAAGAAAAAGTTAATTTCCCTACTCATACTCATGTGGAATTTGTCTGTCATTACTTTGGAAAATTCATCAAACATTGCCTGATCCGTTGAACCGAAAATAATATCATCCACATAAACTTGTACAGTCATGATGTGTTTACAGTCATGATGTGATCGGACAAAGAATGTGGGATTAATGGTTCCTCTTCGATAACCAGATTGTACCAAGAAAATTGACAGAGTCTCATACCAAGCCCTTGGAGATTTCTTTAACCATACACAGCCTTGTTCAGTCAGTAGACGTGATTGGGACGAGATAGGTCTTCAAAACCCGGAGGTTGCTGAAGATAGTCAACCTCGTGTAGATCACCTTGCAGAAATGCACTCTTCACATCCATTTGACGAACAATAATATTCTTGTGAGCAGCATAGGCCAAGCAGATTCGGATTGCTTCTAGCCGTGCTACTGGTACGTATGTCTCATCATAATCAATCCCTTCTATCTAACTATAGCGTTTAGCTACTAGTCTGGCTTTGTTTCGGAACACGGTACCCATATCATCTAGTTTATTTCGGAAGACCCATCTTGTGTCAACAACAGTTTGATTGGCTGATCGAGGCACAACATCCCAAACCTTATTCCTCTTGAACTCTTCCATTTCTTCATGCATGGCTTTGATCCAGTCGTCATCATCCAGAGCATCGAAGATAGTCTTTGGTTCAAATTTGCTAATATAAGCAGCAAATTGACATCTATTATGGATAGACTTTTTGGATCGTGTTTGAACTCCAGAGGAAGGATTTTCGATAATTTGATTCGGAGGATAGTTCCGAGTCTATTTATAGAGTCTCGGAATTAAGGCGGGGTCTGACTCAGGTGGCATAATGTCCTGGATAAATTCCAAATTTTCGGGAGTGACATCTTGGATATGTGATTCTTCAGCTGAAATTTCTTCATGGGCATCGAATGTGAAGATTGGTGCATCATTTGATGTATCTGCTGAAGAGTTGTTTCTTTCATTTCCTGAATGTTGATGGTCCCCCTCAAATTGAGGAATTCCATCAACATGAGTCGGGAGCGGAAGCTCCCCTTGGACGCTTGCTGGGAGCGAAGGCTCCCTCTGAACCTGTTGAACATCTGGAGGGAGCGAAGGTTCCCCCTCAAATATTGCATTAATATTTGAAATTCTAACATGATTGGATGGAACCATTGATTTGGTAGATGTAGAAGGTGATGGTGCTGAAGCTGTTGTAATCTGCTGAATAGCTTTAGGAGAGCGAATGATTTCGGCATGAGTTGCTGTCTCTCAAGGATCGAAGAGAAGATCATAGTTAACTTCGGTTGTTTGGATAGATTGATGACCTTCCGGAATCTCAGCCTCCATGACATATAGAATGCCTTTTGCTGGTTTCCTCCAGAGGTATTGGTCATCAAATTCAATGTCGGAGCTTTCTTCAATGACTCAAGTTCTCCTGTTCAGCACATGATAAGCAACAGATTTAGATGAGCAACCCATGAATATTGCTTCATCACTTTTGGGCACAAATTTTCCCAAGTGATCTTTGTTATTTTTGATGAAGCAACTACAACAAAAAATGGAAAATTTTAACATAGGGTTTTCTCCCAAATAACACTTCGTATGGTGTCATCAAAAGTCGCTTATTGATGATTGATCGATTCTGTACAAAGCATGTTGTTGCTACAGCTTCTGCCCAGAAGGATAATGGAAGATTGGCGAAGTTAAGCATAGATCTAGCTGCTTCAACTAGGGTTCGATTTCTCCTTTCTAGCACACCATTTTGTTGATGTGTGTAAGGAGTAGAGAAGTTGTGCTCAATTCCTTTTGATTCCAGGAATTCTTCTAGTTGGCGATTGTTAAATTCTGTTCCATTATCACTTCGGATTCTTCTGACTGGCAGTTGCACTTTGAGCTCAATTGATACGATGAAATTTTGGAGCTCCAAGAAGGTGTCGGACTTTAACCTCATGGAAAATACCCACGTGAAGTGGGTGAAATCATCTACAATCACCAAAATATATTTCTTGTGATTCAGACTTGCAACTGTCGATGGACCATAGAGGTCGACGTAGAGGAGTTCCAAAGGATATGAGATGCTTGAGTCTGTGATAGATTTATGAGGCTTCTTCTTCTGCTTTCCCAATGCACACGTAGCGCAGAGATTCTCGTTGTCAAACTTCAAAAGAGGGATTCCTCGGACCATCTCTCCTGTAACTAACTGATTCATGTACCGAAAATTTAGATGAGCCGACTTCCGGTGCCATAGCCAGCTAATTTTAGAATGAGCCTTCGAAAGTAAACACAGTCGTTGTTTCCAAGAAACATATAAATGCCTAGAGGAAACATGTTAATATGCCTCGGAGACTTCACTAAACATCTGTCTCGGGTCTTGGTCATGATGTAGCTGAATTCATCATCGAATTCTACCCGAAGACCAGTACTGACGAGTTGTCCTACGCTTATGAGTTTGTGTTTGAGTCCGAGGAAATAGGCAACCTTCTGAATTTTGAAGTTTCCATTTGTCAGAACCCCATATCCTTTGATTATACCATTAGCATCATTTCCAAATGTTACATATCCTCCATTGCTGACTTCTCGATAATCCCTCAAAAATTCCAATCTCCCGGTCATGTACATTTAGTAGGCACTATCAATAACCCATTTGTCATCCTGCTCCTCCGCACTAAATGCCTGAAAATTAAACAGTTAGTTTGAGCACCCAAACTTGTTTGGGGTCAATGGTTTTTCCAGATTTGGGAGATGTGGACTTTTTCTTGATTGTCCTGTTTGTAGAAGTTTCAACTTCTGAAGTGTGAGTAGTTGAGTCAGAAGTTGGAATTTTTACAATCCATTTTTGAACAGTTCTTTTGGGAATTTTTGAAAGTGATTTTTATTTTGATTGTTGAGATTCTTTAGTTTAGTGTTGACCGAGGGAGTAATAGAAGGTGGTTTTGAAAGATTGTTATAGCAAATAGTGGTTTGTTCGTGTTTTAGTATTTTCGGAGCTGTTTGCTTTTGAGAAATATTTGATTTTTCAATTTTCTGAAAATTTATAACAGTTTTTCCTTTTTGAAAGTTGTTATTTCTGCTTTTGAAAGTATTCTGCTGTTGAGTGCTTCTCTTTGGCGTAACTAAAAATTTGATGGATTTTGAGTCTGACGGGCTGGATTTGTTGGACTCAATATCATGTTTTCCTGTGGTCGAGACAACAGACTTTGCTGCTCTCGAAACATAGGCAATTTTGGGAAAATCTGAATGATAATCTAAGAAATTTGTAGCTTGACGATAATGAATAAATTCAATGCGTGGCGTCGGAAGTAGACCCTTGAGAATGTACTTGTATGGTACCGAAGTTACTGGGTTCCGAGTTTGTCTCGGAATCACAGCTTTGATGATGGTTGATGAGGTGCAATTTGATTTAGTTTGATAAAAATAATTTTTCTCTTCCACTCTTGCATGGGATCTGGGTGATCGGATGTCTTTATGATTGAGATATGGTTTTACCCCGTTCTTGGTTAAATTTTGTCCCTTTCCTTTCTTAAAATTTTCTCTAGGTGAAGAAGAGTCAGATAAAGAATCATTTAATGTGTTTGACTCGTCCTGACTGGTTTTATGTTTTCCGAGAGAGATGTTTTTATCTGAGTTCAGAGATTTTGAAATATTTTGTTGTAAGGCATCAACATATGACTTGGAGGTGATTCAGCAGTCATACTTGGTGCTTTCCGAGAGAGATTTTTTTACCTGAGTTCAAAGATTTTGAAATATTTTGCTATAATGCATCAACATATGACTTGGTGCCTGAATCGGATGATTCAGCAGTCATACTTAGTGCTTTGATAGTAAGGGGACTTTTAATTGTAATTTTGTTGAAGTCAGTCCTGATGATAATTTGCTTGTTAGGACATTCTTCCATTTCAATTTCTTCATCAATTTCTTCTTCCTTTGAATTTTCGTCCATGTTGGCTTGAGATTGGTTAAATTATTCAGCAACACAGTTTCTTTGTAAATTTGCGAAGAAAGAATGTTGATTAGAAGTTGAAGGAATATCATTGGGGACCGAAGTCAAGTGTCTTGGCACAAATGGGACCGAAGATGTTGACAGTTTACTGCTTGCAGCAGTCTCAACATTTTGACTTGGAGTATCCGAAAAATATGAAAATAGGTTTTTTGCCCCTTCTGATGATTCCAAAGTTGCGGCTTCCAAATCAATCATAGGAGTTTCGGCTTGTGTCAAATCAACATCGATATTATCATCGTTTTGGTTTGAAGGATATCTAAAAATGGGTTCTGTTTGTTGTACACAGGATAATTTTATTTTTTGCTTTTCGAACCCATCCCTAGTTGAAAGTGTTTTCGGAAGAATTTTTGTTAGCAGGAGATTTAAAAACTTCAGTTGCATGATACAACTGGTCAATTAACTGATTAAGACGTACATTATGGATTCGGGCTAAATCCCGTTGCAATATCAAAAGCTTATTTATATTTTCAGTGGTAATCCTAGATGTCTTTTCTATTTTGAAATCAGCATCAAGTTTATCACACAAAAGTTTTCGACCCTCTAGTCTACTCTTGAGCTTCATCACCTCATCAAAAACATCGTCTATTTCGTCTAGAACTCTTTAGTATGCCACTAGCGCATCTGCACAAGTGTTAGAAATCTTTTCCAAGCAAGGTTCTAATTTAACAGAGTAGATGTTATTAGAGTGAAGCATATTGCATACCTGTTCAATGATACTGACTTCATTCCCAGTTTTTTGGTTTACCATAAATGCATAATTTCTTGGAGTCGAAGTGGCACATTCCACGTCATTAACTTTCTTGACGTTCCCCAATCCGGGGATTGGAATTTCACTTGGACGATTATACACTCACCTACATCTTTTCCACGTTTGCGTTTGTTTTCATAAGTTCCTTCGTCTTCATCTCCAGAAGACCAAACTTCAACATTTCTTGAGGTTGCTACAAAGGCTTTCACTTTTTCATCATCCTTTTCCTTGTGAAAGTTCCGAGGGCTCTACAGTCAGCCGCGTAGTGCCACAACCCACCACAGTTGTGACACTTTATCACACTTGTCTCATTTTTATCAGGTGTTCGGTTATGATTGGAACTAGCAGCTGGTGCTGGAGTAGTTTTGGATTTTTCATGACGCTGTTCCTTGGTATTTGGATGATGTTGATTCTGGGTTGATTGATGCTGGCTTCTCTAATAGTTGTGATTTTGATTTCTGGATGAATAACCTGCACATTGGTTAGTTTGTCGAAAATTGTTCTTTGGACTAGTGTAAGATGGCATCCAAATAAATTTTTGGTTTATCAGGGCAATTTCCTGTTGGTAGGCTGCTTCTTCTTCTTCGTCTTCGTCATACTCGGAATAGCTTATTGAAAGGATGGTTGGGGATCTGAAGCCTGAAACTAGGTTTATGGTGTTTGATAGTACAAAGGGAAAGATATATGTGGCTGGGAAGGATGGCAGGATGGAACTAGACTTGGCTGGTAAATAAGCTGACTCATTTCTCTGGGAGCATTTTGGTGGTTGGCGGCTAATATATTAGTTGGTTGCTGAACAGCTTGATGAAACTGTACAAGCTGTTGCGGACAATTCCCCATCACTGGAAGATTGCGTTCTGCCACCAATGCTAGTGGTCTACCAAGTTGAGATTAGTTGCTCTTCACATCATTTTCTTGTCCAAGCAAGTTATTGTGTAGACGATACATGTTATAAGTTTTTAATTTACCAGAATCCTTGAGTATCATCTTAACCAGCATCCGGTCTCTCCCTAATCCTTCAAGAAAGCAATGATTGACTTCTTGATTGGACCTTGTGGCTCATGAACTTAGGAGTCTTGTAACAATTAGAGAGAAGCGGGTGAATGACTGGTAAACATCAACATATATATATATATATATATATATATATATATATATATATATATATATATATATATATATATATATATATATATATATATATATATATATATATATATATATATATACTAGTTATATATATACTAGGTGTGTACCCGTGCAACAGGGCGGCAACAAATAGTTTGTTTCGTTTAATAGTTTGTAGGTGGTGACGCAGGTATTACAGTATCATTTAAGCTGATAGTGCGTAGGCATGGCTGGACTACCACTCATGAAAAAACCGTTTTCGGTATTTTTCAAAAAGTACTCAAAGCAAACTGTACATTTGTGCAGCTAAAACTTGAAACTGCAGAACTGCACAAGACATATCAGTTAATATGGAATCTCCAAACTAAACAATGCCAATTCAAAATACACCGGATGCTATAAAAAACAGACACATATTCAGATAATGATGGAGGAAAAACATACAGGAAAGATGTATGCATAGAACCAAACAAAATGTTTTCTTAAATCATCACATACATATAGATTTATACGTAAACAAACAATCAAATGTATACTTACACAAGGATATATACATAGACAAAACAAAATACCAAAAAGTCCAATAATTTACAAATAGAAACAAAATTATACTTATAAAACATTTAGACAGCACATATGGATCTATAAAACATACATATAGACCTAAATAATCTGTTAGGACCAAAGTAACCTTATTTTATCTACTTCGAGATTAGTTCCTGCAACTTTCTAGATTTACCAACTACCTTTAAATAGTTTATATTTATTTAAATCACCACTTAAAAAATAGCAAACATATCAATGGAAAAATTGGTAATATAAGGATTAACAGTCTCTTACCTTAAAAAGAGTATCACAATACAGATGGGTGATTACAGATCCGGTTCTTGCTGTCACATATACAACAGCTCTGTTGCGGGCAAGTTATGGTTCTTAAAGCCCAAAATTTAACATTAAATGAGATAAATGAAAAGTGGGAATAATGTATAACCCGGTGCAAGAGTAAAGAAACAGAATCAAACCCATAAATGCCCCATTTCGTCTCTCTATCACATCTTCTGTATGGAAGGAAAGCAGAATCGAGCCATATGTACCTTGAACCTAACGATATAAGAGAAGTAAAGATAACAAAACAAATTGAAAATGAACAATCATTGGTTTTAACAAAATACCAAATGAGCATTAATTTGAATTTGCAAATTAGTAATTTCAAATTTTTTGAAAACTAAAAATACGAGTCCCATCACTTGTGGCTTTTTTGACCAGATAGCATAATTGCCACATGAAAACCTTAATTGACAAAACACATTCGGAAATCTAAGTCTGCTGCAAAATGGATTAAAATTGTACAAAGATGGTTATATGCAAGTAGTAGTTACATAAGTGAATCTTTGTTTTTTTCTCATATTTTTGCGTTTTCAATCTCTATTCTTGCGTATTGATCTTTCAAAAAAACAATGTCCTTCTTCTCTATGTTGACCTATTGTACACATTTGACCAGAATTAAATAACTAACAAAGAAGTGGCTATTTACATCTACTATCGTTTATAGTTTCCTTTTTTTGGTTCATTCTCATTGGATGTGGGAGGTCTGAAAACAAAATAGAAATGAAACCAAAATCGACAAAACTCAAAGAAATTAGTCACTCTGTGACGAAGATCTGAAACAAATTTGAAAAAGACCGAAATCAAAATAGTTGCATTACCTTGAAGCTCTCTCTCTCTCTCCCTCTCTCTCATAAAAAATAGTAGTGTCATTCATGAAGAAATCGAACCCACCTACAAAATACATCAAAATCAAAAAGTTAACAGAATATAAAAGTAAATTGGAAAGATTTAGTTGTCTCTAGAGAGATAATCGAGATTAGAGACGGAGAAGAGAAAGAAAAGAAGAGAGGTATATCTTCTCTGTTGGTTAAATTGATTAAAGAGGAATACATGGGCTGAATACGTAGGAAAATACATTAAGAACGGAAAGGAACTAATAACTATTCATCGATTTCGATTCTGGACAAAAATCAGATGATGCCTCTCGTCACACACAACATAGATACATGCGAAGCACACAGATTTTCTCGATTTCTTGAGCTTTCTTCTATCTTCCAACAGAATGAGAGAGAGGGCGTGAGTGACATGTTCAGATCATTGGTATAGTAGCCGACAGTGGCCATTTTAGGGTATGGAGTAACATACTGATAGAGAGATGGTCGTACTAACAATACCTGCAACTCAAGTTAAAACTCTAATCAGAAAAAGGTGAAATAATGATGGTGATGTATGGATCTAGGTAAAGATTGACTAAAATGACACGGTGGGGAGATCGCGTTTTAAAACTGAAGCCCCAGATACTTTCGATTTTCATTATTGTGACTCCATTGTTTCACGTACATGTCAACTTCATCTTATAGACGGTGCTGTTTGCGTAAAATTAAGGCACTTCATCCTAGAGACGGTGTTGTCTGTGTAAAATTAAGGAGAGAAAATATCACAGGCGGTAGATTGAGTTTGAGTTTTAAAAGAGAAGATGAGAGAGTTGGGAGAAAGAAAGAGTTTCCAATTATGAAACATGAGATCCGAGGATACTCAAATCAGATCTAGCCTCGAGAACGTATTTATTTTCAAATTTGAATCATCTCAAAAATTTCAATTGTGACGCCCGGTGAGTGGATTTCAAATGGCATAATGTATAGAAAGGTGAAAGCTATCAATGGTTGTACATATTTTAAGACTTTAAGACATTTATGCTATAAGATACTTGTAAATTATCCATGCATTATAAGACATTTATGCTATAAGACATCTATATGTAAAATTAAAAAACAGTGATATTTAATAATATTTGTTTATCATAATGATATCAAAGGCCCCTAGGACTTCTAAATATCAAGCCAAACACAATTACAATGTCCACATTGTTAAATTTGGGGTCATTGTGTACACCTGTTTGGCTTTTATAAAAATTATATTTGTCACCTCACCAAACTGACTATATAAATATTCCAACTGAAAATAGACATTACAAAGAAAATTTAGCAAAAAGAATTAGCTGAAACGAACATCGTACAAGAAAGTTATGACTGAAACAAGTTGGCACTTAGGATGGTACTCGACTACCGCGATTTTTCGGCCTAGGGTGACTTAAAACAGGTCGTCGCTCGAAATTCAATAAAAATGAATTGAAAATGCCGAACCCACATTATTTTATCTCTGCTAGAGTCCTTGGCCCATGTTCATGAGCTAGGCAGTTATCACGGTCAAAAATCAGGAATCAAAATTTGAGATATCGTTTCACGTCGTGAAATATCGGTGATATATTGGTATTAAATATATATATATATATATATATATATATATATATATATATATATATATATATATATATATATATATATATATATATATATATATATATATATATATATATAGGAAGGTTCTATTGAGAATGAAAAAAAGGTTGAGAATGCAAAATAGAATCTGGGTCAATAGATGCGCCACCGCTGATGCGCCGCTCTACGACGACGAGATGGGTTTAATTTTTTGTATATGATTTATTCATATATGAATGGGTATATTCATATATGAATGCGAGAATGAATCTGTGCCACTAGATGCGTCAGCGCGCGCTGACGCGCTGCTTTACGACGACGAGACAGGTTTAATTTTTCGTATATGATTTATTCATATATGAATGTGTATATTCATATATGATTATTCATATAATCATATATGATTATTCATATAATCATATATGAATAAACATATATGGTTGTGGTGGTTGTCAACGCCTAGTAATATCAAGTATTTTAGTCGTTGTTAGGCCATATTCTTAGTGATTGTATATGATATATGTTGTGGTATTTCTCACTTTTTGTGCTAGTGTTTGTTTGCAAAGAAATGATATAAAAAGGGACTTAAAGCGGGCAATTTGAAGAAGTTTTGAGGATAAGTCAAATTCAGTTGAATGCGTACGCGCGCCATGGGAAGGAAGCTATGCGCGACGCGCCACGTCAAAGATCATATATCGAGTTGAATTTCAATCCGCGAGAAATCGGGGATAAGGCTCTACGCGTGCCGCGAGATAGAAATATGCGTGTCGCGGGTTCTAATTTTCACAACTATAAATAGAGGCTTTTAGGTCGAATTCTGGAGGTGAAGATCAGACCCTAAGGTGGACTTATAGCGACTTTGACTCAACTTTTGAGATTTCAGCAGTCCTTTGTGGTATTTTTATGTTTTCATTCCATTTTCAATATTAGTTTAGTTGTTTTTAGTTCTTAGCTTCGTGTTTCTGGATAGTGACAGCCAGTAGCGGTAGGGTAAAGCAATTTAATTTCGTATATGAATGTTTTGGATCTTCTGGAATTGAGTTTAATATAGTTAATCGTTCAGTTAATGTTTTATTACACTTTTTGCATTTTATTGTCGTTGAATGCTCTTGAATGCTTTTGGATTGTGTTAGTGCTTCTAAATTCTGAATATTGTTTTGCGATTTCAGTAAGTAATATTGGTTTGGATTTGGACATTGAGTTTAGAATTGTGATTTTGGATTGTTTTGGAAACGTGGAAGTTAGTCCCTCTGGCTGTAGCGTGACACTACAGTTGGTAAGCTATCGTCTTGTATTCACCATGAAACTCCTATGGATCGACCCTTACTATCACAGTACTAGTGTGTGGAAGGTTTATTTTCTTATTTTTGACCGCATGACGACCCCTGTGTAGGTCAAATTTTGGCGCCGTTGCCGGGGAGTTGTGAGCTTAGGATAAGATGATCTGTAAGGAGGTGTTTTCTTATTTTTTAATTTAGTTTTGGTGATCTAGGATGGTTAGTAGTTTTCATTTTGGTTTTGACGGGCGCTTTGCATTAGTGCATGCGTACCCGTCGGGGTGGGCATACATCACCCTTGTTTTTTGACTCTGAAATCGAGCGAACCACGCGCAACAATCGTATTTATATTACCAATGAGCCTTCGGGCGAGGTATCGGGGGCAGCTCCATTTATACCCCCAGTGTCGAAATTTCACATTGGTAGCACGAGTGCTAGTGGTGGTGCGGTTTCAGCCCCCGCATCGGTACCATCATGCACTCCGCCTTCAGTTCCACCTTTAGGACAACAAACCACCAACCCTTTTTCCGCTGCGTTGGCTTGGGGAGCGCCGACCCAAGATGGCAACCCACTGCCACGACAGCAAGCAACCAATTCGCAACCCTTACCATCACAACCTTTACAATACCAATAACCATTCTTTAAACCAAAACCTGTTTTTCAAACCATACCACCACAGACCCAACAGCAGTTACAACCACAATAACCTTCACCACAGCAGTACCAATACCAGGAGTTAGAGCAAGGATATGACGAAGAGGACGAGGGATGGATACCTCAGCAACAACAACAACAGTGGAACCGAGGTCGGGGACCTCCAAGGAGAGTACAACAACCACAGCAGTAGCAAGGGCAACAATTTTACAACAATAATCATCATCATAACGGTAGTATTGTTCCACCTTTATATTTTGCACAACGGAGAGGGCAATCGGTTACGTCACACTTCCAAACTCGGGAGTATGACGATGCGTCGCCCGTATACATTCCTGAGAACATTGAAAATCACGTAGAAATTAGGCCGCAACTTTTAGGTATATTGCCTGAGTTTAAGGGTTACAAACAAGACGTCCATATAATCACTTGTATGAGTTCATAGCCATAGCCAATGCGAATACCCCTAGGAACACAAACAGAAATATCTTTAGGTTAAGACTGTTCCCGTTCACTCTCAAGGACAAAGCCAAATAATGGTTTACTTTACTCCAGCCCAATAGTATCACCACCTGGGAGCAGATAAAAGCCAAGTTTTTGCAAGAGTTCTATCTGGCGAGTAAGACCACAGAAATTAGACGAGCAATTCAAGATTTCCAGCAGAAACTGGGGGAGGCATTTCACGAGGCTTTTGAGCAATTGAAGGAATTTGTGCGGTCATGCCCACATCACGACATCCCAAAGTGGCAGCTGGTGAAGTTATTCTTTGAAGGGGTGGATTTGACCAATCAAGCAATGATCAATGCATCATCCAGCGGGACCATCATGATGCAGGATCTGGAAGACGCATGGCGATTCTTAGAACAACTTAGCAATGGATCAAAAGCAAATTTTCCACCAGGAAGCCTGTCAGCATAGTTGCATCAGTACGAGCAGATGCGGATTGGAACAAAGAACTAAAAAAGGATATTGGTGAGTTGAATAGGAAATTCGACATGTTGATGTCCACATTGCAGAACGGACCGCAGAACCAGCAACAGTGTGGTCAGCAAGGACAAAGGGCCCAAGAAGTTAATAAGGATTACGGGCAAGGTCAAGGACAGCATAATAATAGACGACCTTATAGGCCTTACAACAACAACAATAATCAAGCTTATAGGCAGAATAATTATCAGGGTAGCCTTCCAGCCAACCTAGACAATTTCAGCCAGGAAGCAGCAGCGGTTCTAGTAGGAACAACAATAGTAATCGGGGGCCAACCAATTCTAGCAACAATGCCCCAGAAAGCGAAGAGAACATGATTGCTAAAATGTATGATTTGTTCAATGCCAGTCAATAGCAAACCCAAGCAAATGCCAAGGCCATTGCCAATATGGAGAGACAAATAGCTCAGATGGCTGAGGACCAGAGGAAAAGGGACAGTGACAAATTACCCGGTAGTACATAAATGAATCCAAATCATGCATAACGGGCTGGAAAGGAGCATGTGAATGTTGTTGAAGCTGAATGGAAGAAAGTCACCAAAGAGGATTTTTTTGGAAAGGAAGAAGAGTCTAAGACTGAAGAGGGTAAGGACAAGAGTGAGGAGGACAATCAAGTTAAGGAGGACAATGAAGTCCATGATGAGGAGCAGCCAGTTATGGCTGGTATTAAGAAGAAAAAGGATAAGAAAATAAAAAAGAAGCAGGAGGTGCCTAGCAAGCCGACCGGGCCATCGATTAACCAACCCTTTTGGGACGAACTGAAAAATGTGCCTGAAGATACAAGGATTCTTCAAGAAATGTGTGAAAGGAACGGGAAATCCAAGACGCCTACACCAGACATGGTGAGATTAACCATTAAGGAAAGCGAGGCTCCGTTAGGGACATTGCCAAAGAAAGAAAGGGACCCCGGTTCACCATTGATCACTGTCACGGTAGGGGATGTTATCATTAGGAACATGTTGCTAGACTTAGGAGCAAGTGTTAATGTCTTACCAGGATACCTGTATGATAAGTATAAGAATGAGGAACTCGAGCCAGCAAAAACAGTGCTTCAGCTTGTCACACCCCCAAACCACGATGGCGGAATCGTCGGAGGGTGGAACGGCACATAGTATCACAACCATTGCATACATTGAAACATAAGTAGATAAACAACCATCATACATTATAATTGGAAATTTACATTGTTCAATAATATGTTTTTAGACCAATTACATTATGATATCAAAATAATCAAAATAGACGTCTTCGTGTCCCATCCAGAGGTTAGTCGTACCTGACTAATTATTACCTGAGAATACAAGTAATTTTGCAAGTGTCAACATTACGTTAGAGAGTTCATAAGATTTTTGTAGTGAGAAAAATAGTGATTCCTTTGTAAAAGCTCGTAGTGTAATAGCGAAAACGTTCGTAGTGTAATAGCGAAAATATTCGTAGTGTAAAAGCGAAGATATTCGTAGTGTAATAGTGAAAAGCTCGTAGTGTAATAGTGTAAAACCATACTCATTTGTATCTTGTTGGAACGTAGTTTTAGACTTCATAAAACTCGTATGTATAAGTAAAATAGTACTTATATTTGTATGTTCCGAAATGTAGTTTTAATTTCCATAAAACCCGTAGAGAAATAGTATCAACTTTCGTAGCGTAATAGTGAAAATCTCATAGTGTAGTAGTGAAAACTCATAGTGTAATAGTGAAAGTTCTTGTAATAAGATAGCGGTATATGTTTGGTAGTGAAATAGTGAAAGTTCTTATCTGAATCCTTGAAAAGTGTACCATGTAGTTTCACATTTAAGTGAAACCATTTGAAGATGTTTTCTCCAAATATAGGATGTTCGTTGTTAAATTGCGAGTTATTATAACCTTGCTAAGACCTAGTGACCTGGCACGACGTTCTTCAGGCGTCGTCGTAATAGTGAAGACATTTGTCACCACCCTTGATCCGTCGATCGTAGTTGTAGCTAACAACCATAGGTGGGGATTGTCAATCCCATATAGATCTATATACAACTATCCCGCTCATACATGATTAAGGTTATAATCCATGATTTAATGTGTACTCTTTTTAGTACCGTGAAGCGATGTCTCACAATGTTACCCAACGCAAATGTCATATCCTTATTTGTAGCGTAGTGAAAACCGTTTTGTATTGAAATGAAAATCCCTTATGTTTATAACTATCAAATTTGTCCATGATAATTATAGTGTATAAGTGTACTGAAAATCCGTTTGTATTTGTAATTATCAAAATGTCAATGATAATTATAGTGTGTAATAATTATATTATTATATAATTATCTTTAGCATATCTACCGTTTCTTGTCGTTCGTTCCATAAATTATACCCTTTATAATTTATATAATCATGTTTAGTATGTCTACTGTTTCTTGTCGTTTGTTCCATAAATTATACCCTTTATAATTTATATAAATGTTTCCCGTCGTATCGGTATATTTAGATCTAAAAGATGTCGATGAGTTGAAATGCACGATTTCTTGCATCTAAAACACTAAATATATACATGTCGAAGATAGTTTTAAAGTTCATACAATATGTCATGGTAAGAAGTTTATTTTAGTCATTTTATTTAAGTGATGGCAACACTTTTTAAACCTCATCATTTTATAGGAAATAATAGTGATTTTTCTAAATGGTCATTCTTGTACTCATTACCAAAAATATAGTTTTTTTCGTTTTAAGTACCAACTTCATTATAAAATAACATTTCCAAAACTTATTATGACGTTATAAGTTCAAAAGTGATTATTACGTCGTAATAACATTCTTTTTGCCAAATAATAGTTTTGACGTAAAGATGATGGCATCATGTTTACTTAGAACATTTTAATAGAGTGTATTTTCACATCTTTTGTCAAATATTCATATAAAGTATCATATTTATGACCATTTTGTCAACAACATAAACTATAAAGTTTTGTTGGTGACAATATGTGTAAACGTCTAGATGGTTATTTCCTTAAACTAAATGTGTATTATAGTTTACCATAATTCATTTTGTTTGTGCCAATCACTTTATAATAAGATGACTAAACCATGAACACATAATATTTCAAGAACATAACATATAACATATTATTTGTCAACAACATATCATAAACTTTAGAAAAATATGTCATTTTCATGGTTAAACTTGGATTCTCCCCCTAAAACATGGATAAAAGTGAAAATGAGGGGTATGAACTCACCTTGAGTGGTAGATCTTAAGGTTTCTTGGTAGGAGATTGAAGAGTTTGGTTCTAGGACCCGGAGGACTCTTGGACAAAGCTATTATCCAATGGATCTCCGTGAGTATTTGTGTGTAAAAGAGTAGATGAAGGTATTTAGAACTTTAACTACTAGATGATCATGACTTACCAAGAAGACTTGCAAGATTCTTGAAGATGATGAAGATTGGAGCTCAAGGACCTTTGAATAAAGCTAATACCCAATGGATTTTGTAGATGTTAGTGTGTGTAAAAGAGATGAAATTGACATGGGAATTCTTAGAATCGAGAGAGGAACACAACTCACCAAGTTGCTTTGCAAAATACTTGAAAATGAAGGAGGGTGGAGCATGATGGTGGTGGCCGACGGTTTTGAGTGGTGGAGGAGGGAGGTGGGATGATGGTATGTGAACCGAGAGCTAGAGAGAAGAGAGGAGAGTGTGTTGGGTGAGTGACTTGTGTGCTCTAGATAGTACATGTATTTATATGATTTTCTAGATTTTTGGTTGATTTTATTGTATTATTTTAATTATAGTCATTATTTCACCTAGATCATGAATAGTAACCTTGAGATTGTGTTGTGATGTCTTGGGTTCTAGGGTGGCTGCCGATTGGGGGGGGGGGGGTAGGAGGTGGGTAGGGTTAGTTGATTTTATAAAATATAGCAATCTACTTATATAAATAAGTAGTTTTTATAAAACCGTAAAATGTTTTTGTGGAAATTTTATGTGGTTTTGAGTAAACGATGTTCCAAATAAATGTTATATATAAAAACATTGTTAAACATTTATTTTGATTGAATTATGACTTGTTGGATGTTGAAATACGCGTTTAAGCGCGGTATTCTTCCGATTTCGCGATTTTCGGCATTTTACCGGAAATTGAATTTGGCTTTGAAATTAAATACTAGATATTATTACGTCCCATAATATATGAATTTTTATTTCATAATTGATATTTAAGACACCACATTTTGTATTTTGCATTCAAACCCTGTGTACATTTATCCGTTCACAGCGATTTAATCGTTGTATCTTTCACAGACGAACTCCGTTTTCGATGTTTTATATATCCACGGGTTCGTATTCACGAATACATTGTGTTATGAATATTATTTATATCAAAATAATATTTGTGCGTTTATCGAATTTCTACGCTGCTGTAATTTATTTTACGTATTTATAGTGTTCATTCGATAACTGTTCTCAACTAGTGCGTATAGTATTATAATATTCAGTTATATAATACTAAGGTTATGAAACTTACATTACAACATGTTGGCCCAATGTACGCCTCAGTTGACTTTGTTGACTTTCGTTGACCCTTGTTGACCTATTTTTGACGGTTATCACACAGCTTGCCGATTAGTCAATGAAGGTTTCTAGGGGCAAGCTTACCAACGTGATAGTCAAGGTTGGTGACTTCTTTTATCCCGTGGATTTCTTGGTAATGGAATACGAGAGTTTAGAAGACGCGCCCACTCTCATTTTAGGACGCCCATTCTTAGCCACTGCTGTGGCTGTGATGGATTGCAGGACTGGAGATCTGTATATCTCCTTTGGAAAAAGGAAGCGCAGGCAACATGTTTGGATGCCCAAGATCGTTACCATCAGGGTATGACGACAAGTACAACAAACAACTTATGGCACCTCAGGCAAGTGATAAAGGAAAGGAATGGACACGAGAAGGCGGAATTGAAGAAGAAGAAATCTTATGGGAAGCAAAGCGACATCCGTTGTCAACTGTTGACAAGGTGCAGTTACTTGATATGATGGAAATGATGGAGTTGAAGCATCAGCAATATGAGAAAGATGCACGATTACGGGAGGCAAAGGTCTTCCAGCTGCTGGATGCACAACAACAATGGATTAGTCAAGTGAGTGATCGCATGACACAGCTCACATCCTTATTGGCGACAATGGTTCACAACTTTGCACCCGAGGTAAAGAAGATGATGCCACCAGAAAATCATGAAGAATATGAGGAACCACGTCTGGCTGAAGACGTTAAACGTAGCGCTTGTTGGGAGGCAACCCATCCTTTATAGGTTAGGTATAGTGTTTATTAGGAGTAATTAGGAGAATATTATCATCATTATTGCAGGTATTGGTGGTACGAGGCAAGTGTGGGGTCACACGAGGATTTTGGAGAATTTGGAAGCCATGACGCGGTAAAGAGAAGAGTGCGATGCCGGATCGCACGATAACCCGATGCGCAAGGGTTATTTGGCGACACGCGCGACATTGCATCCAGGTGCGTCGCGGAATTTGATCGGTCAGAATTTGCTTTATAAGGTACGTACCCTCGTCGCACACCCATCACCACGTCGCGCGAGAACAGAGCATCCTCTGATCAACCGATTTCCTTCGTTTTTCTTGCATTCTTGTGTTCTACTACTACGGTATGTCGTCTGGAACTTGTTATTTCGTGTTATTACAAGCAATTGAGTGGTTAATTTGATAGAAATAGCAAAACTTAAAAACTTAGACAATCAGCAATGCCGGCTTGTAGGGTGCTTTGTTTGCAAAATCAACACCCTAGAGGGCCTAGTCGGTAGTTAGGCTACCTTGTAGAGGTGTTAGATTAAGTTTAATAGGTGAAATCAACGATTTTGGGGTTTGGTTTGTAACAGACCTACGGCGCGCCGTGCCTGGTTCTTGAGCCGCGTCGCGCGTGTCTGGGAGAGACAAAGGACTAATTTTGAAAAAATATTTCGTGTGTGGTTTCTTTTGTGCAGATGACATTCAGAGCGGACCACCCATTTCTTCAGTTCCCACAGGTGTTAGACGATACTCAAGTGTAGGAGACTCGACGAGATGCACTGGGTGCTCGATCGGTCCTGGTAGCTGTTCAGCTGGACCGAGTGATTTTGGGCCAGGTAGGACTCTGGGCCGAGCTGGATCCATTTCTTCATCGCACATGGACCAGTACCGATGGCACACACACATTCACATGCCATGGCTGGGACAGGCTGATGGCTACTGACGAGGACGTGTTTTACAAGGAGCTCTTGCTTGAGTTCCTAGCGACTTGCCGATACTCGCCAGCATCACCTGATGCGAGATCTTAGTTGGTTCGGTTTAGACTGGGAGGAGCAAGCAGGGAGTGTAGTCTCCAAGAGTTTGGTAGGCATACGGGATTTATACTGCAGAGGAGCTAGAGAACCGCCATTTTCAACCATTTCTCCGTGTCTGCATCAAGGGACAGCCGGACCGTCCGGCCAACGCAGCTATCTGGAGGACGATGTCCAATGTTATGTTTGAGGCCGGGTCGGCCAGGGAGAGTCAACTCTGCGACCCATTACATCGATTGATGCACCGTATCATATCCACTTCTGTTATGCAGAAGAAAGGATGTGAGCAGGTGTCCAGGGAGGACATGACCTTTATGTGGGCCATCTCCGATGCCACCAGATTTCTCCACCTACCATACGCACCGGCGGTTTCCTTGACCACCCGGGCAGCGGTTGTGGTTCACAGCAGCCCCTTAGCCAGCGGACACTACATCACTCGCTTGGCCCGATCCTACGGTATTCTCACGGCCGAGACAATGGCAGGCTTGACAGCAACACTACCCTCACAGACATCGGTCCGTTATTTGGAGATCATGGGGCTGATTCACTAGCCACAGGCAGGCCTTGTTATGAGGGTGGCGACAGAGGCACCACGGGCACCCCGACTAGCCTATGTATAGGAGGAGGGGCCAGCCAGACGACGTCTGAGAGTTGAGGCACCGGCCCAGCAGCAGCCGCAGTTATCAGAGGTGATTGCTGCATTGTAGGACATGAGAGAGAGGCTTATGATGCTGGAGGATCAGCAATTATGGATGGGAGAGGTACTATTGGAGATGGCCTCTCAGTCTGGATGACATCCACCGCCCTTTCTAGCCAGAGCTCACGATGATGAGGCGGTCCATCCGGGACACGCCATGATGATTGATGTATTTTCTTTTTCACCTTTTTTAGACATTGTACCAAACTTATTACTATCTTTTGTATTTTCAGTTTTATAGCTTTATGTTTGTTCTTTTTGCATTTGATGTGTTTGTGAGTGTTTGTATGTGGAATACCAAATGGGGAATCTGTGGAGGAGTTGTTTCAAGCAAGTGTGGGGTCACCGTGCCCCCTCCACTTGCTTTGATCATCGGTGTGTTTACTGTTGTGCTACAACTCCTGGAAATCTGAATAGTGAGACGTTCGTATTTTTGTACCTGTGACAATCGAGTACCATCAAGCAGTTCTACCGTCTAAGGGGTAACTCTGTCTCCCTTGTTTTGAATTATTTTGTACAACAGGGACGTTGTACGGTTTTAAGTGTGGGGTGTGGATGGTCGAAAGAGATTTTTTTTGAAATTTTTGCGGGAAACGACCAATTTAGCACTTTTTTCAAAATTTTTAAGAGATTTTAATTTTGAAACGAATAGTGTTTGAATGTTATAGCATTAGTATTTATCGAGAAATATTGTTTAGTAGTTATCATGCTATCGGTTTAGTCAAATAAGTTGAGTTTTAGGAGTTAGAAGATTGGGGTATTTTATGTTTGGAATTTAGGAAGGAACTGTCAATCAGTGGCCTTTGTTGTTCGAGCTGGTAGGTCTAAAATGGGTGGGACTTATGCACCTTACCACCTAAGATCGTATGGTCTGGGATGGTATTTCTGAAAGCTTGTTACATGGACAACATCAAAAGTCATGGATGATTCCTTAATGGCCTTTAGAATTTGAATAAGTACGTACACTCTTTTGTGGACAGAAAATTTGTAATCAAGGGTTCTCTAGAAAGTCATGAATTCCAAAGAATACTCTGGTTATGTTTTCAAAAACTATTTCAATCTAACTTTGAGGACAATAAGCTTTGAAACTAAATGCACTCAAAATGTTTGAGTCTTAGTTAAAATCTATTAAAAAAACTCTCTTGCTTGGGGACAAGCAAGGCACAAGTGTGGGGTGTTTGACAACGCCTAGTAATATCAAGTATTTTAGTCGTTGTTAGGCCCTATTCTTGGTGATTTTATATCATATATGCTGTGGTATTTCTCACTTTTTGTGCTAGTGTTTGTTTGCAAAGAAAAGATATAAGCAGGGACTAAAAACGGGCAATTTGAAGAAGTTTTGAGGATAAGTCAAATTCAGTCGAATGCATACGCACGCTGTGGGAAGGAAGCTATGCGCGACGTGCCACGTCAAAGATCAGATATCAAGTTGAATTTCAAACCGTGAGAAATCGGGGATAAGGCTCTACGCGCGCTGTGGGATAAAGATATACGCATCGCGGGTTTTAATTTTCACAACTATAAACAGAGGCTTTTGGGTCGAATTTTGGAGGCGAAGATCAGACCCTACGGTGGACTTACGGCGACTTTGACTCAACTTTCGAGATTTCAGCAGCCCTTTGTGGTATTTTTATGTTGTCATTCCATTTTCAATATTAGTTTAGTTGTTTTTAGTTCTTAGCTTGGTGTTTCTGGATAGTGACAGCCAGTAGCAGTATGTTAAAGCTATTTAATTTCGTATTAGAATGTTTTGGATCTTCTGGAATTGAGTTGAATATAGTTAATCATTCAGTTAATGTTTTATTGCACTTTTTACATTTTCTTGTCGTTGAATACTCTTGAATGCTTTTGGATTGTGTTAGTGCTTCTAAATTTTGAATATTGTTTCTGATTTTAGTAAGTAATATTGGTTTGGATTGGACTTTGAGTTTAAAATTGTGATTTTGGATTGTTTTGGAAAAGTGGAAGTTAGTCCCTCTGGCTGTAGCGTGACACTACAGTTGGTAAGTTATCGTCTTGTCTTAACCTCGAAACTCCTGTGGATCGACCCTTACTATCACTGTACTAGTGTGTGGAAGGTTTATTTTCTTATTTTTGACCGCATAACGACCCCTGTGTATGTCAGTGGTCAGAATGGTGGTAGATGGTGGCAATGATGATGCTGATGAAAATAGACGGTGGCGATGATGGTGGTTATGGTGGCGGCGGTGTTAGTGGGGTGGTGGTATTGGTGGAGATGGGTGGTGGCGAATGTGGTGGCGGCGGCGACGGTGATGGAGGTGGTAGTGGTGGCGGTGGGTGGTGGTAGCGGTGGTGGAGGTGATGGTAAATGTGGTAGCGGTGGTGGTGGTCGAGATGGTGATAGAGGTGGTAGAGTTAGCAGTAGCGGTGGTGGTGGTTGGTGGCGGCGGCAGCGGCGGCGGCGGCGGCGATGACGGTGGGGGAGGTGGCGGTGTGTAAGTCCCAAACTCGATCTAACACGGTATCAATCAAAGATTGTTCAATTGGAACGACTGGTACACAAGATTACACACTAACACACAACTCGGTTTCACCCTTGTCCACCCTTCATGTGATTGGCCAGCCGAGAGCCCAAAACACGCCTAACACCTAGTATTTATACTAGACCCAACAAACTAGCCCATAACACCCTAAGCCCAACTATACATTTTAGCCCAAAGCCCAAACTAACTACAAAACCAATAAATAAAGCATAAACCACAAAATAGGGCCCAACAATCTCCCCCTTGGTTTATTGCTTTCTGGTCTTCATGATAGATCAAGAAGATGAACGTCTGCATTTCTTAACGCTCCTGCCCAATAACCCTTTTCAATGATCTTGGCAGTCGTTCCGGTAAACAGTTTGGCTGCAACTTCAAACGAGGGATTTTCTACCAGTATCTGAGTACTAGCAAGCCTCCAAATGTCTCGTTCAGCAAACTTCAACAAGTCTCTATGATCAATCAGACGAATCCGATTGTTCTTTAGTTTAATCACAGCAGTAGCAGTCGAAGGATCAAATGTCCACAACTCCATGTTGTCGAGAGTACCTTCTGGAAGAGGTTTAGAGTTGGGAATGCTCTTGAGCTTATCAGTAGCAGGCCACATGAAGTTCTTCAATCGTTTACCCGTATAAGCGTCTCTGACACCCTTAACTCTTTTGGTGAATGATTTGGCAGTCGGCATATCCTTAAACTTGCACTTGACTTGATCTTCCACAAACCTTTTGAACATCCAGGCCTTAGGGTCTTGTGACGGATTGTGGAAGGGAGCTTGAGAAAGTTCTGTCAGATCAACTCTCGTCCAGGATCTGAACTTAGTGCCCCTCTCGTAGTATTCCACGCGATCACTTTTTCTCTTCACAAACCACAAGTTCTTCTCAGCATCAAAACCCCACACTTTAATTCTTGAACGATCCCCGTATTTGTCAGAGAATCTTTCCTACACATCAGAGATAAACACCTCCGATTCATTGACTCAAACAGCATGTTGATCGGAGTTTATTCTGATCAGTGTGTTGCCCTTTGGTGGTTTCTGGAGATCCATCCTCGCTCGTTTTTCTCTCCTTTCTTCAACAGTGAAAGGATCAGAAGAAATGTACTGAGCAAGCGTTTCATCAGGAGCAGGAGTGATGGTTCTCGAGCCAGTAGCAGCATTTCTTGTTGGGTGTTGAATTCAATCAATTAGTAGAATATTACAAGTATTCTAACGGATAATATCAAGCTAAATAATCAACACAAGCAAATACGAAGTAGAATAATGAAGAACACAATAAGGATTGGATAACAGGTGTCGAATGCTTTGATTTATCAATTAGGGTTTAACAATGAGATTGGATCAAACGAACACTCGACATAGACAAGTGTCACTAATATTTATACATAATCAGTGATACGAATAGTCCAAAAGATAATGCAGAATATTCCTACAGTGTACTAGCCAATAGGAATAGCTTATTGTGCAACACGTTGTCTGCTGAATACGCGTGCACTCAAAACGGTTATTAAAGATAAGCCTTCGGATCCTCTAGGATAAACCCTTCGGAGTCTTCAGGCTTCGGTGTGACAATCGTCAAAAAATAAGTCAACGAAAGTCAACAAAGTCAACTGAGGCGTACATTGGGCTAACATGTTGTAATGTAAGTTTCATAACCTTAGTATTATACAAATGAATATTATAATACTACACGCACTAGTTGAGAACAGTTATCGAATGAGCACTATAAATACGTAAAATAAATTACAGCAGCGTAGAAATTATATAAACACACAAATATTATTTTGATATAAATAATATTCATAACACGATGTATTCGTGAATACGAACCCGTGGATATATAGAACGTCGAAAACGGAGTTCGTATATGAAAGATACAACGATTAAACCGCTGTGAACGGATAAATGTACACAGGGTTTGAACCCAAAATACAAAATGTGGTGTCTTAAACATCAATTATGAACTGACAATTCATATATTATGAGACGTAATAACATCTAGTATTTAATTTCAAAGCCAAATTCAATTTCCGGTAAAATGCCGAAAATCGCAAAATCGGAAGAATACCGCGCTTAAACGCGTATTTCAACATCCAACGAGTTATAATTCAATCAAAATAAATGTTAGACAATGTTTTTATACAAAATAATTATTTAGAACTTTGTTTTGTCAAAAACTCATAAAATTTCACTAAAACGACTTACGATTTTATAAAAATCACATATTTTATATAAGTAAAATGCTATTTTTATAAAAACTAACCCACCCACCCCTCCTACCCCACCCCCATCGTCTGCACCACCAGCCCCCATGCAATCCATGGGTTACTATTCAAGATCTAGGTGTAATTAGGGCTAGGAATAAACAAATACACAAAAATCAAACTTAGATTTTTAAACCATTATGCATTTCATATGAGAACAACTAGCACCACTCTTCTCCTACATCTCTCTCATTCTCCTCTCGGCTCTCTCCCTCCAACACCCTCTCTCCAACCCGCCACCACCTTACACCACCACAAACCACCGCCGGCCAACCTCATCATCCACCATTTTTAGTGCAAAACATTCCAAACTTGGTAAGTTAGCTTCTCTTGTGATTTTAACCACTATGACACAAGTTTTACTCCATTTACACACACTAACATTCACTAAAATCCATTGGATAATAGGTTTGTCCAAAGGTTCTCCAAGATCCACCATTCATCACCTTCAAGATCTTGCAAACCAACTTGGTAAGTTATGTTCATCTAGCAATTCTAAGACTTCTACCACCTTTTCATCTCTTTTACACAAAAACTCAAGGGAATCCTTTGGATAATAGTTTTGTCCAAGAGTCTTTCAAGCTCCAAAGCCAAGATCTTCATCCTTTCCACCAAGATCCTTAGATCCATCACCCAATGTGAGTTCATACCCCTCATTTTCACTTTTATTCAAGTTTTAGGGGGGAGAATACAAGTTTTAACTATAAAAATATTGTATTATTGTAAAGTTTATGATATAATCTTGAAAAATGTTATGTTTACATGTTATATTCTTGAAATGCTAAGAGATCCATGTTAGTCATCTTATTATAAAGTGAATGGCACAAACAAAATACTTGTAGTAAACTATTATACATTTGTAGCTTAAAGAAACAAATATTTAGACTTTTACACATATTTGTTACAAATGATGCTATATAGTCTAGGTTATGATGAAATGGACATAAATGTGTTGTTCATGTGAGTACTTGGCAAAGGATGTAAAAATGAGTGTTTTGTTGAAATAGCAAAGTACACATGATGACACAACTTTTACTCCAAAACTATGATATAAGTAAAAAGAACGTTATTACGACGTAACTAGGTTTTCCTTGAATGATTAACGCCAAAGTAAGTTTGGGGTTATTATTTACAAAAATTTGAGTTTTCAAAATGAAGAGGAACATGTCATAATAACAAGTACTAGAAAAGCCATTTGGGAAAAATTACTATTATTACCAAAATACGACGAGATTTGAAAATATGTTGCCATCACTTTACTAAAATGACTTATATGAACTCTTCACTATGACTTATTACATGACTTCAAAACTATCTTGATATTTACATGTTTAGATGTTTAGATGTAAGAAATGAATACATTTCAACTCATTGACATCATTTGGAGCTAAATATACCAATACAACGGGAAAACAATTATATAAATTATTAAGGGAATAATTTATGAAACGAACGATAAGGTACAGTAAAAGTTATAAGAATAATTATATGAAATATATAATTATTACATATATTAATTATCTTGGAAATATTTGGTAATTATCAATACAAAACGGTTTTCACTACGCTACAAATAAGGATATGACATTTGCGTTGGGTAACATTGTGAGACATCGCTTCACGGTACTAAAAAAAGTACACATTAAATCCTGGATTATAACCTTAATCATGTATGAGCGGGATAGTTGTATATAGATCTATATGGGATTGACAATCCCCACCTATGGTTGTTAGCTACAACTACGATCGACGAATCAAGGGTGACAAATGTCTTCACTATTACGACACCTGAAGAACGTCGTGCCAGGTTACTATGTCTTAGCAAGGTTATAATAACTCACAAATTAACAACGAACGTCCTATATTTGGGAAAATATCTTTAAATGGTTTCACTTAAAGTTGAAACTACGCGTGACACTTTTCAAGGGTTCAAACAGAAATTTTCACTATTTCACTACGAAACGAATACCGCTATCATACTACAAGAACTTTTCACTATGACACTATGGGTTTTCCACTACTACACTATGAGTTTTTCACTACTATACTAAGGAAGTTTTCACCTTTTCTCTATGGTTTTCATGAAGAAATCACTTGGTTTTATCACTACAAAAACTCTTATGAACTCACCAACGTAATGTTGACACTTGTAAAATTACTTGTATTCTCAGGTAACCGTTAAACAAGAACAGGTAAAACCTTTTGGCGAGACACGAAGACGTTTCCGATTAATACTTTTGATATCGTGATGTAATTGGATCGAAACAATATTACTAAACTGTGTAACTTTCCAATTTTAATGCATGATGGTTGTTATTTACTTATGTTTGGTTGTATGCAATGGTTGTGACACTATGTGCCGTTCCACCCTCCGACAATTCCGCCATCGTGGTTTGGGGGTGTGACAGATTGGTATCAGAGCAATTGTCTATAGCGAACTAAGTATATTGTTCCATGTAATAAATACAACTATAGATACGGGGACTTATACCTTTGCTAAAAATTTTAAACATACAATAATACTTTTAGAATATAATGATATTCGTAGAAAAGTATACATATACGTTAGAGTTTAAGTTGAAAATTATGATTAGACTTAGTATAATATGTTATCAAATCATGGAAAGACGTAGCCTGATCAACTACGTTTAACTACGGTTTGACCGACATATAACTAAGTGTGGGCATAATGGACAACGTAGTAAAAACTCGGAAGTCATATAGTAACTAGTAACCACGTTAATGTTTGACATAAATACTTCTATAAGTATTACTTACTATTAAGAGCCACTATTGATAATCCTAAGTCGACACTACTATCAACATTATCGCAATACCTCTTTATCGTCTGCATACCTGAGTTACAACTAAGGAAAAGGGTTCCGATGCTGGCAAGGGCGGCAACAGGAGCTACACGTTAAGGGACAGTTGAGTCGCCATGAGTATACACGACTTGAAAACCATTGGTGAGTATTCCCGATATGACTCACGAGGAGACACATAGGATTAAATCATAGTTGACCGATACATAAGACTTTTCTTTTTGCGCTACGATTTTAGCCTTAGGATCATTTCCATCTCGAGCTTAAGACTTAAGCTAAGATATTTCTTGATTCTAACCTTACTCCTTGGGGATGCATACCCGACCATCTTTACTTCGTGTATCGTAATTCAATGCACAAAACCGCGTCCGCTTATGTCAAAATCTCTAAGTTTTATTTCAAGCCCTCAGAAACACTATCATCTTACACTTTCCAAATTATTCACATGTTTTTTGGAACAATCTTTGACCTTACGCTTTTCATTCCCAGTTCAACTTCACACTTTGTCGACCAACGGAAATTTCCTATAACTTCGAGCTCTCCTTCGACTCATATCGTTTCATACATTCGTTTGAGTCATTCTGACATTGCTGGTATCCTTATTGTTATCAAGGATTACATCCTCATACGCCACACGTCAAACCTATAACATAACCGTTGACTCTATAGAAGGTACGGAACTACATTCACACCATGAAACGTTGTATAAACAATTTGACGTGTCTTCTATTTTGAGGAGAGAAAGTTTTAGATGTATAATTCTCTATCCTCCAAAGGATTGTTTTCCTAGAATCACTAAATTGAGAATGTGCCCATTTTCAATGATCAATACTTTCACACCTTTCTTTAAGGTAGCATTCTACCTTACGATTTCCAATGAGTTCCTAACTCCTAAACTCATATTTTTTTGACTCCTTTCTATTTGCAATTGGATTCACTTAAACAATCAGATAATTTATCCAAATAATAACCAAAATAGTCATATATGAGTTCCCTCATTGACGATTTATCATAACGAACTTCTTCATTGTCTTACTACTTCGTTTGGTTATCACAAGAGTACCTTCATTCACTTGAAGTTACGACGCATTTTGATAACAGTAAAGTTGCTTATCATTCTAAACTCTCGAACATCACCTAGGTCATGTGGTTTATTTCATCATGAACTTTCACCGCATTCACTAGAGACAATGACCCCCCCTAAACATATTCTTCGAATATGGTTCCGTTGTGGTGAGAGTACCCGCAACAGTAATCGTAGCTCCAGAAATCCTTGATCATTTCGTAAATTGTTTGGTAGACGGCACTTAAATAGTCTTTACGTCTAGAGACACACCAAAACTTCGCTGCCTATCCGTAGTGCATACCTCTGGAAAAATGTATCGAATAACGAAACCCTCATTACGTGTATTAGTACCATTAAAGTTGTATACAGTAGGAAATTGAATAGTCTGAGAATACCCAATTTGGCCTTATTGCATGTTCCTTGTTTGGTAGTTGCCTTAAGGTAGGATCTATTTTTCGAATGCCTATTTAATTCTACGCTGTATATAGCTGTGCAATTGAGCAACAACTCGTCAACACTAAAGGAATTCTATCATAGTAACGTAGTAGGGCGGGCAGGATTCCTATGTTTTTCATAACCCACGTCATGGATTGAAGAAGGAAGTGAAGAAATTGCGGACATATCAGAAGTCTGTGACTTTCCTGTTGTGCTACCAGAAGACCTTCCGGGAATACCACCAACACGACAGGTCAAGTTCGAAATCAACTTAATCCCAAGTACGGCCCCTGTAGAAAAGTCCCCATCCAAATCGGCCCCAGCAGAGATGCAGTAGCTATCTAGTCAACTACACGAACTACTAGAAAAAGGATTCATTAGACCGAGCTTCTCTCTTTGGGGAGCACCGGTTTTACTCGCGGAAAGAAGGATGGATCCTTTAGAATGTGTATTGACTATAGAGAATTGAACAAGTTGACTGTCAAGTATAGATACCCACTTCCAAAAATTGATGACCTATTCGATCAGTTACAAGGATCTAGTTACTTTTCGAAGATCGATTTGAGGTCCGGGTATCATCAACTTAGAGTTCAAGAAGATGACATTCCGAAGACAGCATTTAAAACACATTATGGTCATTGCGAATTTTTCGTGATGCCATTCAGATTAACCAACGCCCCCGTAGTATTCATGGATCTTATGAACCGAGTATGCAGACTGCTCTTAGACAAATTTGTGATTGTATTTATCGATGATATATTGGTATATTCACGAAGCGAAGAAGAACACGGTCAACACCTGCGTTTAATCTTGGAACTAATCAGAAAGAGAAATTGTATGCCAAATTCTCAAAATGTGAATTTTGGATACGAAAAGTAGACTTCTTGGGCCATGCGGTTAGCCAATAAGGGATTCATGTCGATCCATCCAAGATCAAAGCAATAGAAAACTGGGAGATACCAAGAACCCCGACGGAGATACGTCAATTTTTTTTGGGTCTCGCTGGTTACTATCGAAGATTCATCAAGAACTTCCCCAAGATAGCGAAACCTCTGACAACATTGATATAGAAAGGTGTCAGTTTCGAATGGGAAGACAAACAAGAGGTTACCTTTCAAACACTAAAGCAAATGCGGTGCAGCATGCCAATCCTATCTCTTCCAGAAGGCATGGAAGACTTTGTTGTGTATTATAACGCATCAAAACAAGGTTTGGGATGCGTGCTTATACAAAGAGACAAATTCATTGCTTATGCTTCTAGACAACTCAAGCCTCACGAGGTCAACTTCATCACTCACGACCTTGAGTTGGGAGCCGTGGTATTCGCGCTAAAGATATAGAGACATCACCTCTACGGAAACAAGGTGTACGATTTTCACAGACCACAAGAGTCTCCAACTCATCCTCGGCCAGAAAGAATTCGACATGAGGCAACGGAGATGGGTCGAATTACTAAGTGATTACGAGTGCGACATTCGTTATCATCCGGGCAAGGCAAACATAGTAGCAGATGCATTGAGCCGAAAAGAGTACTCGGGACGTCGAGTAAGGTCGCTAACAATCACCATACATTCACACCTCCCTACTCAAATCAGGGATGCCCAGCTTGAAGCCCTGAAACCAGAGAACGTCACCCATGAGGCTCTTCGTGGGATGGACAAAAGTTTCGAGCTCAAAGAGGATGGTACACGATATTTCATGAACCGAATCTGGATGCCAAAGTTCGGTGGGTTCAGAGAATTGGTTATGGAAGAAGCCCACAAGACAAAGTACTCCATCCATCCTGGGTCGGATAAGATGTATCTTGACTTAAAGAAGTTCTACTGGTGGCCTAACATGAAAGCAGAAATCGCCACCTTTGTGAGCAAGTGCTTAACCTGTGCAAAAGTCAAGGTAGAATACCAGATGCTCTCGGGTCTGTTGCAACAGCCGGAAATACCCGAGTGGAAGTGGGAGCGGATCACCATGGATTTCATAACAAAATTACCTAGAACAACTGGTGGACATGACACCATTTGGGTAATCGTAGACCTATTAACAAAATCTGCAAACTTTCTACCAATCAAGGAGACTGATAAGATGGAAAAGCTGACAAGGGTTTACCTCAAGGAAATTGTAAAATTGCATGGTGTGCCAATATCAATCATCTCGGATAGAGATAGCCGATTCACTTCGCGCTTTTGGCAATCATTGCAAGAGGCCATGGGAACCAGACTCGATATGAGCACAGCTTACCATCCGCAGACAGATGGCCAAAGTGAACGAACCATTCAGACACTGGAAGACATGATTCGCGCTTGTGTAATAGACTTTGGCAAAGCATGGGACGTTCACTTGCCACTAATTGAATTCTTTTACAACAACAGTTACCACACTAGCATCAAGGCCGCTCCATTCAAAGCATTGTACGGGCGTAAGTGCAGATCACCTTTGTGTTGGGCTGAGGTTGGCGACACACAACTAATCAAAGGTCATGTGACAAACAGCACCCTCACCGGGCCAAAAATCATACGAGAAACAACAGAAAAGATCGTTCAAATCCGGGAACGATTGAAGGCCTCTCGTGATCGACAGAAGAGCTATGCAGACAAAAGGCATAAGCCGTTAGAATTCCAAGTGGGTGACCTTGTCATGTTGAAGGTCTCCCCTTGGAAAGGAACGATACGCTTCGGCAAGAGGGGAAAACTTAACCCAAGGTACAATGGACCCTTCAAAATCCTAGCAAGGATCGGTCCTGTAGCCTATAAACTTCAGCTACCCCAAGAGTTTGATCAAGGTATACAGCACCTTCCACGTATCTAATCTCAAGAGGTGCTTATCCGATGAGACCCTGGTTATTCCTCTTGACGAAATCGAAGTCAATGAAAACCTTCAGTTCATAGAGGAACCGGTGGAGATCATGGATGGGGAAATCAAAAGAACCAAACAAAGTCGTATTCTAATAGTAAAGGTTCGCTGGAACGCTAAGCGAGGACTTGAGTTTACTTGGGAACGCGAAGATCAGATGAAACAAAAGTACCCCCAATTGTTCCCAGAAACCCCCGTAACCGATACCTAAAACTAAATTTCGGGACGAAATTTCCTCTAACGGGGGGATGATGTGACAATCGTCAAAAAATAAGTCAACGAAAGTCAACAAAGTCAACTGAGGCGTACATTGAGCCAACATGTTGTAATGTAAGTTTCATAACCTTAGTATTACACAAATGAATATTATAATACTACACGCACTAGTTGAGAACAGTTATCGAATGAGCACTATAAATACGTAAAATAAATTACAGCAGCGTAGAAATTCGATAAACACACAAATATTATCTTGATATAAATAATATTCATAACACGATGTATTCGTGAATACGAACCCGTGGATATATAGAACGTCGAAAACGGAGTTCCTATGTGAAAGATACAACGATTAAACCGCTGTGAACGGATAAATGTACACCGGGTTTGAACGCAAAATACAAAATGTGGAGTCTTAAACATCAATTATGAACTGAAAATTCATATATTATGAGACGTAATAACATCTAGTATTAAATTTCAAAGCCAAATTCAATTTCCGGTAAAATGCCGAAAATCGCAAAATCGGAAAAATACCGCGCTTAAACGCGTATTTCAACATCCAACTAGTTATAATTCAATCAAAATAAATGTTAGACAATGTTTTTATACAAAATAATTATTTAGAGCTTTGTTTCGTCAAAAACTCATAAAATTTCACTAAAACGACTTACGATTTTATAAAAATCACATATTTTATATAAGTAAAATGCTATTTTTATAAAAACTAACCCACCCACCCCTCCTACCCCACCCCCATCGGCTGCACCACCAGCCCCCATGCAATCCATGGGTTACAATTCAAGATCTAGGTGTAATTAGGGCTAGGAATAAACAAATACACAAAAATCAAACTTAGATTTTTAAACCATTATGCATTTCATATGAGAACAACTAGCACCACTCTTCTCCTACATCTCTCTCTTTCTCCTCTCGGCTCTCTCCCTCCACCACCCTCTCTCCAACCCGCCACCACCTTACACCACCATAAACCACCGCCGGCCACCCTCATCATCCACCATTTTTAGTGCAAAACATTCCAAACTTGGTAAGTTAGCTTCTCTTGTGATTTTAACCACTATGACACAAGTTTTACTCCATTTACACACACTAATATTCACTAAAATCCATTGGATAATAGCTTTGTCCAAAGGTTCTCCAAGATCCACCATTCATCACCTTCAAGATCTTGCAAACCAACTTGGTAAGTTATGTTCATCTAGCAATTCTAAGACTTCTACCACCTTTTCATCTCTTTTACACAAAAACTCATGGGAATCCTTTGGATAATAGTTTTGTCCAAGAGTCTTTCAAGCTCCAAAGCCAAGATCTTCATCCTTTCCACCAAGATCCTTAGATCCATCACCCAATATGAGTTCATACCCCTCATTTTCACTTTTATTCAAGTTTTAGGGGGAGAATACAAGTTTTAACTATAAAAATGTTGTATTATTGTAAAGTTTATGATATAATCTTGAAAAATGTTATGTTTACATGTTATATTCTTGAAATGCTAAGAGATCCATGTTAGTCATCTTATTATAAAGTGAATGGCACAAACAAAATACTTGTAGTCTATGTAGTTATCTCGGCCATAAACCTTATAGCGGTAACCTAGCGAGATTTGATTTAGCGTTTATCGCGGTGGTATAGCGGTGGTATAGCGGGGTTTTTTTTTGTTACTTTTAGACTATTAATACTACGTAGAATTAATATCACAAAAAGTTGCATAAAAATGTCACATAAAACATAGATAGTATTCTAATATGAAAAGATAGTATTCTAATATGAAAAGTGTCAACGTGTCAAACATAAATCTAATCGCAATCCATGGGTTCGGCATCCGAGTCAACATCGTTTAATGCATTCACATCTTCCGAAAAGTAAATCTCGGCAAATCTCGGCAAATCTCGGACATTATCTCGGCAAATCTCGGCAAATCTCGGCGAGATTCTCGCTGGCGAGATTACAGAGCGAGATTTTGATTTTTATCTCGGCCTAAGCCCGTGAAACGCTATCTCGGCGCTATCTCAACGCTATCTCCCGAGATTGACTGCATAGCTTGTAGTAAACTATTATACATTTGTAGCTTAAAGAAACAAATATTTTGACTTTTACACATATTTGTTACAAATGATGCTATATGGTCTAGGTTATGATGAAATGGACATAAATGTGTTGTTCATGTGAGTACTTGGCAAAGGATGTAAAAATGAGTGTTTTGTTGAAATAGCCAATTACACATGATGACACAACTTTTACTCCAAAACTATTATATAAGTAAAAAGAACGTTATTACGACGTAACTAGGTTTTCCTTGAATTATTAACGTCAAAGTAAGTTTGGGGTTATTCTTTACAAAAATTTGAGTTTTCAAAATGAAGAGGAACATATCACAATAACAAGTACTAGAAAAACCATTTGGGAAAAATTACTATTATTTCCAAAATATGACGAGATTTGAAAATATGTCGCCATCACTTTACTAAAATGACTTATATGAACTCTTCACTATGACTTATTACATGACTCCAAAACTATCATGATATTTACATGTTTAGATGTTTAGATGTAAGAAATGAATACATTTCAACTCATTGACATCATTTGGACCTAAATATACCAATACAACGGGAAAACAATTATATAAATTATTAAGGGAATAATTTATGAAACGAACGATAAGGTACACTAAACGTTATAAGAATAATTATATGAATATATAATTATTACATATATTAATTATCATGGAAATATTTGGTAATTATCAATACAAAACGGTTTTCACTACGCTACAAATAAGGATATGACATTTGCGTTGGGTAACATTGTGAGACATCGCTTCACGGTACTAAAAAGAGTACACATTAAATCCTGGATTATAACCTTAATCATGTATGAGCGGGATAGTTGTATATAGATCTATATGGGATTGAAAATCCCCACCTATGGTTGTTAGCTACAACTACGATCGACGGATCAAGGGTGACAAATGTCTTCACTATTACGACGCCTGAAGAACGTCGTGCCAGGTCACTAGGTCTTAGCAAGGTTATAATAACTCACAAATTAACAACGAACGTCCTATATTTGGGAAAATATCTTTAAATGGTTTCACTTAAGTGTGAAACTACGCGTGACACTTTTCAAGGGTTCAAACAAAAATTTTCACTATTTCACTACGAAACGAATACCGCTATCATACTACAAGAACTTTTCACTATGACACTATGGGTTTTCCACTACTAAACTATGAGTTTTTCACTACTATACTAAGGAAGTTTTCACCTTTTCTCTATGGTTTTCATGAAGAAATCACTTGGTTTTATCACTACAAAAACTCTTATGAACTCACCAACGTAATGTTGACACTTGTAAAATTACTTGTATTTTCAGGTAACCGTTAAACAAGAACAGGTAAAACCTTTTGGCGAGACGCGAAGACGTTTCCAATTAATACTTTTGATATCGTGATGTAATTGGATCGAAACAATATTACTAAACTGTGTAACTTTCCAATTTTAATGCATGATGGTTGTTATTTACTTATGTTTGGTTGTATGCAATGGTTGTGATACTATGTGCCGTTCCACCCTCCGACAATTCTGCCATCGTGGTTTGGGGGTGTGACATTCGGAGTCTTTACTTCTTGATCTTCAGGGTCTTTGGATGGTCCTGCACTTCAGCACAAATATTCTCAGCAATCTCCCCCTTTGTGTGAAGTGTATCCGAAGCCTACTTGGGAAAGTTTCTCTTGAATGCCTGTCTCAAGGCATACCTTACCACAAGCCACCAGTTAAGGTGTTCTCTGACCTTGTTCTTTTCTTCCCAATGGTTTACAAAACATTTGTTCACCAATGACAAAATATTGGTGAGTGAAGGCAAAGGGTAAAGACCCTTGTAGTCAATCTCAAAGAATTTAGCCACAACTATTTCGTCTTCTTTTGATAACCCCTTAAACACAACACCCGAGGGCTTTTCCACAATCTGCCCTTGTTTGTAATGATCAAAATTTTCAATGGTGCAAGGTGGGGGTGCAAGGGATTGTCCGAAGAGATCTGCAATCTCGATATCAAACTTTACGAATCGCAGCATGTAGTTCTTGAGAAAGGACAATACATGTGCCTTTGCAGATCTAAAGCTGGTAATTGTTTCTCCTTCATGGCCTGCCGAAGCACTCATGATGTCAAGAAGCAAAATTAGATCTGTAGGGTTCATGATGGGAAAGTCTGCATTTGTGAATCTTGACTCTTCCTCATTGGAACCCCGAAGGACAAAGAATTTGTAGTTCTGAAAATCTTCAAACATCTCTCCTTTCTTGACTGAAATCAGCTTTACAATCTTTTTGCAGCTCCATGCCAACTTCGGTTCTTGAGTGTATTTGGCATGGAAAGCTACTTTCTTGATTTTGAAGGCCTGTTTCTCCGCATCAGTGGAAAGATTTCTGACGAACTGGAAGAAAGCGAAGGTCTTCGGATTGTAAGGCATATCCAGCTGTTGATCGACTGTGGTTTTTACTTCGTAGTTGTGGAGAGGAAGTTTGTTGAATGTTCTGTAATCATCAAAACCAATGGCAGTTATCTTTTTAGCTGTCCATATCTGATTTTCCTTGATAATGTTGTTAATTTGAAGCATTTTGTTAAATTCTTCTTCTCTCTCTCTATGGACTTGCTCCATGTGGGGAGCAATCCTTATTTCTCTGTTTACAGGGGCCGAGCTTGAACCCCCTGCTTCGGTTGATGTGATTGTGCCAAAGGTTAGACCAGCTTTGGACACAATGGGTAGTATAAATGTTGGTGTTCCAAGAGAAACAGCCTAATATGTTGTTGTTGTTGTTGTTGTTGTAATCAAAGCACGAGACATGGGACCACTTGATTCTCCCCCTTGTGAAGGATGAACCGAAGGGTCAGGCTGAGCAAATATATAGGGTCTCGATTGGGCAGTTTGAGTACGTTCCTTTTTGATTGCAACATTGATTAGGGGTTGAAGGGTGAGTTTTAGTTTCTCAATCACCTCGGTGATGATATCAGAGTTTATTTTCTTCAACTCCTCTACAAAACTGACTACCACAGACACAGACTGTGCAGTAGTCAGTTCATCAATCTTCTTCTGGGCCTCCTCGAGCTGCTTTTCAAAGCCAGTTTGGTATTGAGTGTGGAAGGCCTTGGTCTCAGTCCGAAGGTCATTCATGGCCTTGGACAGTTCGGAGTTGGAAGACTCAATCCTTCCAACAAGATCAGTGATCTTTTTCTCAATTTGCTCCTTGAGGAGCCTATGTCTCTCTTCCACTTGTTCAACCGTAGTATTGAACTTCCCTTCAAAAATACTCTGGATTCTAACTTGCTAATCTAGGATTCTTTTCTCCGAGCTCTTAACAATCTCATCTACCTTCTCTGTTAGGGCTTTTTTCTCTTCAACAATTTGTTCTCTAACACTTCCCTTTGTCTTCTTCAATGGATCATATCCAGTTTGCGTTTGAATAAGGGCATCAAGCTTTCGGTTGAGGGTTTTGTACTGCTTGATGAAAACGAAGTCACTATCATCTAAGTTTTCATCATCAGTTTCTTCCATGCTGATTGGAGCCATATGGTAGGCTGCCATTGTTTCATCTGCTGTTGGTGGTTTTGAAGTAAAACCAGAATCAAGACCAAATCCTTCTTGGTAAGGAAAGTCAGGAAGTGACGTATCTAGACCAGATGAAGGAATGTTAAAGAGAGGATCAGTGGATGTTATGATGGGTTCAGTGGTTTGAGTGGTTGAGATTGGAGGTGTTTTTGTTGTGGTTGAAGTATTGGGAGTTTCTATTGTGGATGTCATGGGTTCGGATGGTTGAGTTGTGGCGGTAGGAGGTGTTTCTGTAGTGGTGGAGATGGTTGGAACATCCGAAGATGTTGTATGTATAGTGGAGGTTAAAGAAGCTGTAGTTGATGGTGGAGATGGTGGTCTTGTATCATGGATTGGTGAGAAATTGTGTTCTTCTTCTTCTTCTCCATGAAGCTCTTCGGATATAGTGTTCTCGGATTTCGAAGGTTCATCAACAATCACGTGTTTCTTGATTCTCTTAGGTTGAGTACGTTTGACTGGAGTCTGCTCTGAAGCTTTTCTTTTCTTTACTAGCTTCGGACCACTTGGTCCACCGGTCACCTTTTTCTTTCCTTTGGATTTGGCTGGGGCTTTAGTTTGAGCCACTAGAGTGATTTGTCGAACAGGATAAGGCATTTTAAGAGTTGAGCGATAGACATTTACTTCATCAATGTCTAAAGATACCTTTGAAAGCATTACATGTGGAATTTGGGCACAAAATTCAGTTGAGTTTTCATCCACAGTTGGAATTGTGATGTGGGTGTACCTCATTTCAGGAATAGGAGGGTCAAAGACGATACCTGCTTTTTGGTAATGCTCGTGAACAACCATGGCCCAGAACCTAGGATTGGAGATTTCAGTCCCCTTTGTTGAATGGTTGATGCGTGAACAAAAGTCAGCCCACAAGATCGAAACAAAGTCGACCTTGACATCGTAGTAGACTCCATACAAAAGACTCAGAAAGGTCTGGCTTGCAGAGTCTTGCCCTGATGTTCTCCCAGAGAGGCATCGTAAGAAAATACCAAAGAAATACTTCCACAGATCAGGAAGATGCTTCTTCTTGAAACATCCAATATCACCAAGAGGTGGTTCATACCCCATTTCGTTGAACATGTTAACCAGTTGTTGTTCAGCAGTAGGTACAACAATTTCTTGCGGTTCAAAAATAGGAATCTGCAAAGCTTTAGCAAAGTTGGCTTTGGTCAACTGAACTCTCTTGGTGCTGTTATCAACATTGATTACTTCATAGTGGACCGATTTGACATTGTTTTCAGAATCGAAGAGTGCATTGGAGGTATAGTGTTCTCTATGCACGAGAGTAGCAGCTATAGAAGGGGTAAAGGTCAGAGCATGACCAAGAATCTATTACTTAAGGCATTCCACCTGAGCATCGATAGGTTGGGGATAAAGTGTGATGTTTGTACGAAGGAATAGGCTTGCAGATTGATTCTTAAGGACAGGAATCGACATTTCTTCAGGACTTTGTGAAGAACCTTCAGGTGCATCAGCTGCCATTGATGAACGATTGAAGAATTTGGGAAGAAGATGAGCAATTTAGGGTTTAGCCGAGGGATTTTGCAGAGAGAATTCAAATGATCTATTCCCGTAAAGAGAATAATTGAAGCGGTGTGTGGTATTTATAGTGTTGGTGGTCCTAATTCGCAATTAATGAATGTGCCGTAAAGGTCCACTGAAACTATGCCACGTCAGCTCTCAGCGTTCCACTCACCCTGCAAAAACAAAAACATCATTGTGTCAGTCATGATGAATTTGAAAAAGGCGGAATTTAACCGTCATATCTTTTTGCGAGATTTTCTCTATCATGGTTAATGTTAACGGTCATTTATTTCAAAAGAATGTTTGTCTCTGTTAACATCATAAGTATAAAAAACATTGAACATTTAATTGACTTCGGACCATCAAAGATGAGTATAACAATTATTAGTATCATTCGGAGGATGAAAACTGATTAAGCATTGCAGGGCATTCTGAAAAGTATTGATAACACTTTGGATAAAGAATTTTGTGAAGGATGTTATTAATACTCCGAAGAGCTTTGCTTTCATTGAGAACAGGTTGCACTTTTGATGATGCATTTTGACTCTTGACCTTAGCTTCCTTGAACATTGTGAAATCAAGATATAACATTTTAATATTCAGAATCATTCGGATCATGTTGGAAGCCCATTTTTCACTCCGAAGTCTGTGTAATTAAATATTAGTCAAGACTTTCCTAAGTCTAACCACCCAGAGTTAAGCTCAATTTCGCATTTTGCAAGGATGTTTGATATTTCGTTTATGTTTCAAAATTTTCATATAAAATAATGTTGGCATTCACAACATTGAAATTTAAAACATGTTTCCTTTTGAATTGAGCATCAGAAGAGGAAATGAATTTTGGATTGATCTTAAAGATGGTTTTGAAAAGACTATCCCATTTCATTAGTTAAAGTGTTTGGATATGTTTCTCTGATGACAAGCCTTTGAGATTCATACACCACCTCAACAATGTCATTTAAGACAGACTACTTGAGATGTTCATATACTCTACATGGTACTCGACTATGTTATAGGAGTTCCTTGTATCATCATTTAAGATAGCGAAATATGCCTTTTTGTGCGGATTTATCTTTGTTTTTGCACTCCTTCATTTATCTTTTTACTTGTTATGTTGTCTTTGTTTCTTTTGACAATTTGATTTTGATTTTTTCTTTTGAGTTTTTCAATTTTCATTGTTGAAACATATTTTTCACTTTGGAGTTTCATATCCGAAGTGTTGAAAATTTCACCATATTGAGCCTTTTGATGGTGCTTTTGAAACTTTGTACAATCCTTTTGAAAAGCGTCGTATAATTCAATTTTGAAACAAGAGCAAAGAAAGTTTGAAATTTGCTTATCAGTCAATGATGGTATCATTTGTAAAGAAAACTTCAAAACATATGATTTATCCTGAGTAGTATTTAAACTACTTGATTAATTTGACATTGAAGTGAGTTGAGTTCAACAGGGAGCTTGGAGATAAACACAATGTTAGTGATATATAAATCACACATGACTTCGTATAGTAAAACAGCCTTCACCTCACTCTGAAGTCTGTTTCCTTACCATTGTTTCAATTCGATTCCCAAATACCATTTAGTGCAATAAGGTATGATTATCAGAATCTAAAATGAAAGTTTTGTCCTTTAATCAGATTATTCATAAAAGAGGGTCAAATTTTGTTATTTATGCATAAAATTTGAGAGTTGAACGTTTGAAACTTTGCACATGTTCTTTGTTTTTCTTGTATTCATCATTTCAATAAAGAAAACTTTTTGAATAAAACATTTTTCATCTTTATGATACGAAAACAACAATTGTTTCTATGATTTTTGACCCTTATGAAATTTTATTGACTGAAATGTTTGTTCTGATGGACTCCGAAGGTTCGGAGTGCTTCAAAACAACATAATTTCTTATTTTGTAATTGAAAAGAGTAAGGTAAGAAAAAGCAAATGTGAGGTTTATGTCAGTGTGGATCCATCAATCATGCCAAGTCCTCGAACAATTCTTGTGAATGATTCTTCATTCAAAGCTTTTGTAAAGATGTCTGCCAGTTGTTCTGTTGTGTGAACAAAGTGCACTTCTATATTCCCCTCTTCAACATGACTTTTGATGAAGTGATAGCGAAAAGCTATATGCTTCGTCTTGGAATGTTGAACAGGATTGTGGCATATCCGAATAGCACTTTGTGAGTGACAAAACAAAGGAATCTTTCTCATGTTGATGGCATAGTCTGTTAATTGGCTTTCAATCCAAATGATCTGCAGAGTGCAAGCTGCAACTGCAACATACTCGGCTTCAGCTGTGGATATTGATACACAAGTTTGCTTCTTAGATTGCTAGCTGATGAGATTTCCATCAATAAATTGGCATCCACCATAAGTACTTTTGCAATCAATGGAGCATCCACCCAAGTCTGAATCTAAATAAGCTTGTATGTAGAACCCTGAGTTTGCAAGATACCATAGACCATAAGCAGGTGTGTTGTAAAGATAACGAAAGATTGTTTTAACCGTAGCCAAATGGGGTTCGCGAGGATCAGCTTGATATTTTGCACAATTGCAAACTGCGAACATAATGTCAGGACGACTGGCTGTGAGGTATAGAAATGATCCTATCATACTTCGATAGGTTTGGAGATCAGCCTTCGGTTTATCCAATAAAGGATTCAACCTGATACTTGCAGGTAATGGAACCTTCGCATTGGAGTAGTTAGTCATTCTGAAGCGTTCAAGTAAACTCTTTGTACTTTTGTTGATTAATGAAAATCCCTTCCTTAGATTATTTGATTTGCAATCCAAGAAAGAAATTAATCTTTCCTATCATACTCATCTGAAATTTGCTTTTCATTAGCTTTTCAAAATCTTTTGTGAGGTTTGGATCAATGGATCCGAAGATTATGTCATCCACATAAATTTGGACTAAAATCAAGTGCGAACCCACTTTCTTTCTAAAAAGTGTTGGATCCACTGAACCTGTTTGAAATTTGATTCTTTCAAAAATTTAGTCAGGGACTCATACCATGCTCTAGGAGCTTGTTTTAAACCATAGACTGCTTTGTCTAACACATACAAATGATCAGGATTTTCTTTGTCAACAAAGCCAGGTAGTTGTTCAACATAGACAGTTTCCTCAAGATCATTGTTCAAGAAGGCACATTTGACATCCATTTGATAGAAGTCAAAGTTTTTGTGTGCAGCATAAGCTAAAAATATCCGAACTGACTCGAGTCTGGCAACAGGAGCGAAGGTTTCTTCATAATCAATCCCCTCCTGTTGACAATAACCCTTGACAACCAACCTTGCCTTGTTTCTAACCACATTGCCTTCAGTGTCAAGTTTGTTTCTATACACCCATTTGAGACCAACGATTGAAACATTTGCAGGTTTTGGAATCAGTCTCCAAACTTTATTTCTTTCAGATTCTTCCAATTCCAACTGCATTGCCTCAATCCAGTCTGGGTGATCAAATGCATCTTTAACGTTCTTTGGTTCAATCTTTGAGATAAAGACATTAAACATGCACAACTCTGAAGTTTTGTTCAAATCTTGTTGTTTTTTTTGAAGTTGTGCACGTGTCAAAACTTTATCATGAACGTTACCGATGACAAGTGAGGGAGGATGATTTTTCGTCGACTTTTCCAATGGTGGATAATTTAGATCAAATTCAGGTGGTCCTTCGGCATTGATTTCCTCAGTGTCCGAAAGGTATCCTGATGTGGACAATCATCAGTTATTAAATGATTTTCATTATTTGAGTTTGTGACATTTTTTTGAGGTGTATTGATGTTTAAAGAAGAGTTAAGTCTATGCTCCCCCTCAACAACAGCTGTTGGAGAGTCAGTCCTTTCATGATCTGAAGAGTTTGTTGATAAGGCTTCGGGCTCCCCCTGGACAGCAGCAGATGAAGGTGTTGTTCTTCCATGATCCGAAGCGTTTGGAGTTGAGGCTTCTGGCTCCCCCTGGACAGAAGGATACAGTGACATGATATGTGAAATTTCATGTGAGGGGTTATTGAGATTTGAGTTGCTTTGCTCCCCCTCAAAACCAAATTGTCCTTCGGATCCATTTGAAGATTCCCCCTCAACCGAAGAGGGTCTTTATACACTGCTTGGAGTTGAGTCTTCAGGACCATCTGTGAGCTTGGACAGTTTAGACACATTACTGTAGAGTGCTTTAGCTTCAGAGTCCATAGCTCTCACAGGTGGATCAAAGAGAAGTTTGAAGTCTTCATTAAATGTCATTATTGGCAGTGCATCAACAGCAGGCTTCGGAAAGATAGATGACATTGGGAAGGGATGTAGTGATTTCTTGTTATAGTAGTCATCAAATGATCGGTTAAAAGTTTCTTCAATCTTACGTGTCCTCTTGTTCATAACCCTATAAGCCTTTGAATTTTGTGAATAACCAAGAAATATCCCTTCATCAGATTTGTCATTGAATTTTGTCAACTGATCTTTCATATTCAAAATGAGACACCTACAACCGAAGATGTGAAGAAATTTGACATTTGGTTTTCTTCGGCTGAATACTTCATAAGGTGTGATATGAAATCTCTTGTGGATATAAGATCTGTTCTGAGTAAAGCATGCAGTGGAAATGGCTTCGGCCCAGAAGTACATGGGCAGATTTGCAAAGTTGAGCATTGTTCTTGCAGCTTCACACAAAGATCGATTACGTCTTTCAACGACACCATTTTGTTGAGGAGTATATGGTGCTGAGAAATTATGACTAATCCCTTTCTTTTTCAGAAATCCATCAAGAGTTTGATTTTTGAACTCCGAACTATTGTCACTATGCACAGTTCGGACTGTCTCGTTGAGAATAACTTCCATGTTCTTGATGAAGTTGATGATTTCTTCAGCTGCATCTGACTTGTTTCTTAAGAATAAGACCCATGTGAACCTTGAGTAGCCATCAACTATCACAAGAATATACTTCTTCTTTCCAATTGACTCCACTACGGATGGACCACATAGATCCATATAGAGAAGTGAAAGACGTTCGATGATTTTTGGATGTTAGTCCCAATTCTCTTAGATCTTCAATAACTAGTATCAATCTCTCTCTAGAACACACCAATTTACCTTCAATGCACTCTTTTGTATTGAACATATGACTAGTACATAAGGCTAGTTGCTTGAGCTTTACAAGGAAATGTTATGAATGCTAGAGCTCCAAAACAACACAATGACCAACCCTTACAAAGGATTACACGATACCTATAAATACCCCACGCCTAAGGACCGACCAACCACACCCATATGGACCGAACAACATGGCCGGACCGAACAACCCAGGAGGTTTCTCGGTCCTCGAACGAACAACCCAAACAGCCGCTAATTTATATATTTTTACAATTTAAGTCCTATAAAATGCAAAAATTAAACCAACTAAAATATGTTCTAACAATCTTCCCCTTGGTTTAATGGTTTCATTTTAACCCAGTAGGCTTCTTCCAGGCTTCAGTTGAACACTGTAGTAAATCTTCAACAATCTCCCCTTAGTCAATATGATCTCCCCCTTAACAGATCAATCTCCTCTCAACAGGTGACAGGTATAGATGTTGATAAACATTCACCACATTTGCAGTGACAACTTTATCTTTGGTACAGGTCGTTTGTAGATTTGACTTTGAAGTACCTTAGGCTTCAGGTTTCAATAGGTGTCTTGAATTAGTACATCCAGTCTTTTGATTTGACTTTGACTTTGACTAGAGTCTAACTCGTCTTCTCTTCACTTGATCACTTCAGGTGTTAATGTAGTAGCAGACTAGTTGAGGAGGAATTCAACAGCTTGCCACTTGGAATTGAGCTTCACCTTCTTTGGGAACAACATCGTGTCAAAATTCTTGAATGTTGATCTTGACTGGCGCTTCTCAATACGATCCACTTACAGCAAATCATATGGGTCATGGAGTTAGAAACTCTCACCATAGTTGTTCAAGGATTCGTCATTGGCTCAAGAATGAGACTTCTCGCAGTATCTTTGTGAACCCGGGGGAACGCACTGCGATTGTTTGAGTATCGGAGAACTACTCGTGGTATCCAATCTCTACAGAGTGTACCATCCTAGTGTCAATTTTGAATCAGGTAAAGTTGTTGGGGTCTCACAGCTATTGTGGTTAACAACAACGATCACTGACCCAGAATTTCAATGTTTCATCAATGTGAGGTAATATCACATTGAATCACGAACATTTGTTTAGAAGAAGTTTTAGGAACTCTTGCATCATAAATTGTAAACATGGTTAAGAATGTATTGGTGCGTGTGATAGACTACGGTATACAGTCTAACCATCAGCACAGACTTTTTAACTCTCGACTTTGAGTGGTTTCTCTCAAGGTGTCTAGAAGTTGGTGTTAGTCAAGAAAAACTTTCAGATTGGTTAAGAAGCGGTTGTCAGTGCTTCACACTCATTGAGGTGTACCAATGAGGATCACAAACACTTAAAAATTACCTCAGCAGTGAGTGGTATAAACTCGGTGCGTCGTCGGTAGGTAATATTTTTTAATTTTTTAATTTTTAAGGAAAGATATGAAAATTAAAAAAAATAAAAAAAATCTTTTTGTTGTTTTTATGTTTTGTAATTTTTGTTTGTTTTTCTTGATACCAATTGTAGAAAATATAAAAGTAAAGACATATTTTTGAATTTTCTGGAAGGAAAGATACGAAAATTAAAAAATATGTATTTTTAAAGTTTTTCAATTTTTTGTTTTGTTTTACTTCTCCCCTAAATTTGTGCATGGGAAAAATTGCGGAAGTAAAAATCATGTACAAATTTAACTAAAACAAAAATAAAGATAAAAAATATTTACAGAACTGATTTAACAGTCAGTAAAACGTATCATTTCAGTTCAAGAGCGAAGTTACCTTTCAGAATTTCAACACACCGTTATGCACGAATCCCACGTGATCATCTTTTCTTCCTCTATCCCCTTTCCCGCAACGGACACATACTCTTCATCAATGATTTGAATGTTGTGCAGTTGAGAGTTTTCTCTAATCATGTGCCTGGAACAGCTACTATCAACAGACTAATGTCCGAAGATATTCCTCCGTAGATGCTCCTGCACACGTGCGAGATCAATTGGTTTTAGGAACCCAGTCCATTCAGAAGTTGGGTCGACCATTGTCATCAACACACTCTACTCGCTCCCAAGACATATCCTGTTTGTCAGATAAGAGTGAAGAATTAGCAGAATTATGAGACGAGTTTGAATTTAGGCCTTTTGGAACCCATCGGTAGTTTGGTTATGGTCTTTTGTTGTTTGATCGGATGGGTGTATCAGCAGTTGATTTTCAAGCAGCACTCCCCCTTGACTTGTGCTTCTGTTGCCAACGTGGACTCGAGGACGATCCTTGAGATGAACTCGACCTTACCGATTTCGATTTGGTAGAGTCATCTCTCGAATCGGTCTTCTTATCCTTGGGGGCCTGCTTCTTGGCCTTGGCTTCATTCCAGTCGCCATCTCTTGAATGTGATCTTGAAGGCTTTCTTTTGGAAGATTTTCCCTTTGCCACGTTCTCCAAGCCTTGTGCGTAGAAGGGAACGTATGGACGATATGGACAGTTACGAGCGATGTGACCGGCAATCCCATAATTGAAGCATGTTTGTCTTTTCAGGTAAATGAGATTGTTACTTGGTCCTTGTCCTTTTGAGTTTTTCAAGGAGTTGTCACAAGTACAAACACAACCACATTTACTGGGATTCGGTCTTTGTCCACAAGGAGTGTCACCCTTCTTCACAAACTTTGGTGGTTTGTATTTTCCAACATTTGGAATCTTTGAATTCAGTCCATCACCACAAGGTTTAGAAGGGGCATCGGTCTCAGCAGATTTCTTCTTCTTGATTTCATCCTCCTTGTTCACTGTATCTGCACATGAGGTAGAAGCATCAATAACGTTCATTTCAGTACTCTCAGCAGTGCCAGATTGATCCTTTGGAACGAAATTGGAAAGATAGCATTCCTCAGATTCTTCAGTTTCCAAGGATGGAGTAAAGTTATTATTATAGGGAGGGGGAACAACACTATATCCTAGACCTTCACCTTGTATGTTTGACCAAACAGTTTGTTTTTCCAAAATAGTTTCAACTACTTCATTAGACACATATACTTTTTTAAATGTTGATTCTTCCTGTAGAAATTTTATTTTTAATGCATTTAATTCAGTAGTCAAACTAGCAATATCTTCGTTGGCAAACCTAAGGTGACATCTAGCAGTGCAAAGTTCATCTTGTATTTGTTTAAAATCAGAAATTTTGGCATCTAAGGCTTCTTGAAGGGCCTTTAATTTCTTTTTATGCTTATAGACAAGGCTTTCGGTTTCTAAAACTTCTCTCATAAGATTTCCGTTTAATTCACGGTATTTGGAGATAATCTTTTCGCATTCCGGAGAGCATGATTTTTCGCAAACGTCTTCTGTCGTGGTAGCCATTTTGATCAAAATAGTTTGAACCGAAAACTTTGAAGATTAAATGTTGAGCGAAATCTTCAAAGATTTGACCGATAACAGAAAAATCAAAGTTTTGATTAAAAAAAACTTTACCGAAAACTATATTTAAAAAAACTTTGATAACCAAAAAAACTTGCTTTAAAAAAACGTTACCTTTTAAAATATGAGTTTGAAATTAAAGTTTGTTTTAAAAAAAAATAACCGAGGAAACCCTTTTTTTTTTTTTTTAAAAAAATTAACCAAACAAAGGAATTATTATCGAAACGGAAAGGACCAGATCAGCAAAAAAAAATGATTTAATTATTTAAAGTTGGGCTGGAAAAGGAATGGCAAGAATCGAACAATCAAGGAACCGAACAACAATTTGAACCGAGCAACATCCAGTACCAAAAATCTAAACCGACCGAACAACACAAAAACCAACCGAACAACAGTTGGATAACAAAAGTCGGATGGATCAGTTGGCAAGCACACTGGAAGGAAACGCGTTTCTTTTTGCTGACCGAACAATCAGACACACAACACACCGAACAACTGAGGCGGGACGGTTGCTGGATCAAGTAATACTGAAGCGGGCCGAACAACTAATTTGGACCGAGTAACTGATTGGCGACCGAGTATCACAAAGAAACACTATTGCACCGAGCTTCCAAGGTGGGCTGACCAAGTTACTAAAAATGGGCCGAACAAGACCTAGCCGCCACACGCACAAAAACGTCCGTAACTTCCCTTTTGAATCAAAAACCGATTTTTTTGGTTGATTTTTGCTTGAAGATAGTCAAGAACTCCAAGCACAAAAACACAGAATTCGATCAAAATTGGATCAAAAAAGTTCAAAAACAGTCCGAATTAATCAAAAAACACATCAAAATCGTCCAAAATCAATCCCAAAATCCTCAAATCTTCAAATCCAAGCAAAGGTAGAAGGAGATTGATACAAAAAACTCAAAAACAAAAGTTTTCAAGCTCTGATACCAATTGTTAGTCTCAATTCTCTTAGATCTTCAATAACTAGTATCAATCTCTCTCTAGAACACACCAAATTGAACATATGACTAATACATAAGACTAGTTGCTTGAGCTTTACAAGGAAATGCTATGAATGCTAGAGCTCCAAAACAACACAATGACCAACCCTTACAAAGGATTACACGATACCTAAAAATACCCCACACCTAAGGACCGACCAACCACACCCATATGTACCGAACAACATGGCCGGACCGAACAACCCAAGAGGTTTCTCCGTCCTCGACCGAACAACTCAAATAGCCGCTAATTTATATATTTTTACAATTTAAGTCCTATAAAATGCAAAGATTAAACCAACTAAAATATGCCCTAACATTGGATTAATCACAGTTGGATGCCTTTGTTTTGTTTGCTTGTCATGTTCACAGGCAGAACAAAGTGAGTCATTATCGAATTTTAGAGCAGGCATACCACAAACCAAATCCATAGCCACTAATTTATTTATATCTTTAAAGTTCAAGTGGGCAAGTCTTTGGTGCCAAAGGCAACTGATGTCTGAATTTGCTTTGGACAGAAGACAAAAAGATTACCCACCGGTTACAGGCTTTAGATTCAAGGGAAACATTGATCCCTTCCTTTCAGACTTCAGTAGCACTTTGTTTGTTGCTTCTTTTGTGATTACACTCCCTTGATTGTTGAATGTTACAGCATTGCCAGTTCCAACAACCAATTGAGAAATGCTCACTAGATTATGCTTCAATCATTCCAGAAACGCAACTCTGTTTATTGTGAATTGCCCATTCGTAATTTTTCCATATCCACGAATAGGACAAGTTTCATTGTTACAGAAACGAACATTCCCAGCATCATCCAATGTTCTATAATCCTTGAGGTACTCCTTCCTTCCAGTCATGTGTCGTGAGCAGCCACTGTCCATGTATCATTTTGAGTCATACTGCTCATTCGGCATAATCTGCAATTAATCAATAAGAAGTTGGTACCCAATCAATCTTAGGTCCTCAGGGTAAGCAAAGGATTCTTGGATCCATTTTTCAACAGCCTCTTCGGTTATGTCATTAGCATTGAGGTTCATCATGTTTTCAGAAGTTCCATGTGAAGAGCAAGAAGAACCAGAAAATGAGTCCCAATAGCTTTTTGTAAGAATGGATGAGTCCGAAGAGATTGAAATTTTAGAAACTTTCAGAACCCATACTTGTTTGGATGATTTTGATTGATTTGTATTTGAGGTTTTCTTTGTTTTGTTGAATTTGAAGAATTAAATGACCTTGAAGATTTTGATTTTGGAGTTAAATTTTCTTTCTAAGTCATTTCTTTCCAATTTTGTTTTGAGTTTTCTATTGTTGATTTCCTTGACAGTTTGCTACATAACGTAGAAGTACATAGGTACTCTTCGTATGCAAGTTTGAAATCATTCAGTGATAGATTCTTATCTTTAAACAAGTCCAAATTTTTCTCTAGCCATTGATGGAATGTGTCTATCAGATTTGCGCCTTTTGAGAATGTTTTCTTTGTTGATTTTTGAAATTTGGGATTTGAAAATTTTGGTTTGGCAGGCACGAAGGATGGTTTGGAAAATTGATTTGTCACAACGTTTGAATCCTTCGTATCAGTGGGTTTTGTTCCTGAAGTGGAAACCTTCGTATCAGCAGGTTTTGTTGGTACGAAGGGTGTCTTTATTTTCACAAGATTTGGTTTTTGTTTTGCTTTCAAATTAACAACTGTTGGTTTTTGAATTGGTTTTGAAATTACAACAGTTGGTTTCATTTTGGAAGTTGATGCGAAATTTTGAAATTGTGGATTTTTTAGAATTTTGGGATTTTGTACCGCAGGTTTGGAAATAATTATCTTCGGTTTTGTAATTTCATTTTCAAAAGATTGAGCAAGAGATACACTTTCATTTGACTCCATAAACTGAAAAACATCCATCTTCGGAGTTACAGGTTTATCCATAACTTGAATTTGTTTGTAATTTCTGTTAGTGTAAATATTATTGTTGTTTTTAACTTTTAGAAGATGAATCAAATTCTTTGGAATTTTGTCTTGTTCATAACAAAGACGATTGTAAATGTTATGTCCATACAAATCTTGTTTTCGAATATTATATTTTACTTCCATGTTTTTATTCATGTTGTTTGCAACCATTTTAGAAGAGGAAAAGAATCCTTTCGCAGGCACTGAGGAATTATCCTCCTCAACTAGCTTTTTCAAATCATTGTGAATCAAAAGAACAACACCAGGTTTTACAAAGATAGAGTTTTTGAAATAAGAAACCTTTGGATAGACACATGCAACATTGACCAATCTTTTTTAATTGTCTTTGAGATATTGTTCATATGAAACACATTCATCAGAAATTTGTACTTTGGTTTTCATAATTTCCTTATTTTCTTTCAGAACTTCAGGTGTTACGATTTCACAATCAATTTTCGTTTTGCCTTTATCAACTGAAAACAATTGTGAAATGTCTTCGGAGGGTGATCCAGATGTGGAGGAAGTTTTCAAAATGGATAAAGAGGAGCAATCAACTTCTTCCATATCCGAATCACTTTGAGAATCATTTTGAGATTCAGTCTCAACAGTTACTTCTGATTTATTTTCAATGAGATGAACATTTCTCTTCAGAATTGGAATTTCATTTGGCAGCATTTTCAACAAATTATCAGCAATCAAGTATTTTTCCACAGAAGTCAAGTCATGCAAATATGAAGTGTTAGGCACTTCAGAACCAGATACGATCGACTCACATTCATAGGAAATACTATCAAAATTTTAAGCTTAAACTCTATGAAAGGCAATAATTGTTTATGTTGAACATTGCATATGTCAGCTGTGTGATAAATGCGAGTAATATGAGAATACAAACGTTTAGCAGTTTCACAAAAGATGTTTCTTTGTTTCAAAATTACATCATTGTTTTTCAAATATTTCTCTCTATTCTCCTCTAACACCGAGATTCTTAAATTGGCTTTCTCTAGGGATAACTTCATACTTTCTACTCTCCCCCTCAATTGTAGAATCTCCTGCTCACTGACTTTTTCCCTATTTGTAGCATCAACAAGCATTTTGTTCATCATAGAGCAATCACGAGTTAGTTCATCAATATCAGCTGAAAATTTAGATGCAGGAATTTTAAAAGATAAGAGAAGTTTTGATGCATGTTCTGGTATGGTCATGCGAGAATCCTTCGCCATCAAGCACACTTCCTCATTGTCATCCGAAGAGTCATCAGACCATCCCTTCAGAACTTCTGCACCCATCACTTTCTTCAACTCAGAATTTTTATAACCCAGACCTCTATATCCTTCATAACCCTTTTCTTCTTCAACCTCATTCCCTTCAGAAGTACCTTTCAGGAAGCTCTTACCAGCATCATAGGCAATGAAAGCACTATGAGTTGGTTTCCTTACTTCTTCGTCTTTAGAGTCAGAAGACCACACTTGGTATATGTTCACATCTCATCTTCCGAAGCCATCAGTGCAAGATCTTTGGTTTTCTCTCTTGCTTCTTCCAACTTTCTAGCATAACAGGCTTCGTCTTTTACTTCAGGTTGTTTCTCATTCTTTTTACGCAACATGCAATCTTTTGCAAAATGGTTTTCCCATGACAATAGTTGCAATCGTACCCCGAATCACCAACAATTTTCTTTTCTTCAGATTTTTCTTTGTAAACCTCCGAAGCCTTTGTTTCAGATGGCTTCAGAATGGATGATTTGGTGTAATGATTTCAGGTTTGGGTTTTGGAGTAAAATTAGTTTTGTTAAAGTTCTTCACAAAGGGTTTTCCTAAATTGTTTTTGACAAATGGTTTCTTGAATCTGCGGTTGTTTGCATCATATAGAGCTACTGTTTCTCCATTTTTGTCGACCAAGTAACCATCAGGGTCATCATCACTGTCTACTTCTTCATCTTTTGAGACAAGGGCTAAGGAGCCAGCATTATCACTGCTTCTTCCAACTATGTCAGGTTTGTGTGATTTGATAAAGTTATACAGTGCTGCGAGCTTGTATTTTTCAATATTCTCATAAGATTTGACCATTAACATGATGAGTCTCCATTCCTTTCGAAGACTGTAAAGAAACTTGATGTTGATCTCTTGTTGAATTCGGGTTTCACCAACTTATCCAAAGTATAAATCATACTACTAAGACGTTCATAGCATTGTTCAAGAGTTTCATTCTCTTCTTGTTTGAAATTTCCAAAATCAACCAAGATTTCCTGAACTTTGCTAGATTGAAAAGTTTTATCACCAGCAAAACGAATAACTAGGTTATCCCACATCTCCTTAGTAGATTTTGCATCAGCTATGTGGTGACTTACATCAGGACCTAGTCCGCTTCTTAGTTCACACATGGCTCTTTCATCATTCTCAATCTTCTTCAGATCTACAGTAGTAAGAACTTCAGCATCATCTCCTACTGCAACTACAAATCGACCTTCAATATCGGTATGAGGTCCTTGAGTTATAGATCTCCACAGATCTTTATCTAACCCGATCAGATAATCCTTCATTCGACCAGACCAATAGTCATAGTACGAAGTTACAAGAACTGGTGCCTTAGTAGTAGAGCCAATGAGATTGGCATAGTTTAACATATTCGCATAGGTAGCTGTTGAATCCGTCATTTTGATTGATTTTCAACTGGATCTTTTCAGAAAAACTAGCAATAGAGCTTGATTACAGTTGCGGAAACCTAGATCTAGGAATCAATCTAGATCTAGAACTGTAACAATGAAAATAAGACTCTATGAAACTGGTTTTCGAGCTGTCCTGCTCTGATACCACATGTTGGGTGTTGAATTCAATCAATTATTAGAATATTACAAGTATTCTCATAGATAATATGAAGTTAAACAATCAACACAAGAAAATACGAAGTAGAATAATGAAGAACACAATAAGGATTGGATAACAGGTGTCGAATGCATTGATTTATCAATTAGGGTGTTACAATGAGAGTTGATCAAACGAACACTCGACACAGACAAGTATCACTAATATTTATACATAATCAGTGATATAAATAGTACAAAAGATAATGCAGAATGTTCCTGCAGTGTACTAGCCAATAGTAATAGCTTATTGTGCAACATGTTGTCTGTTGAATACACGTGCACTCAAAACAGTTATTAAAGATAAGCCTTCGGATCCTCTAGGATAAACCCTTCGGATTCTTCAGGCTTCAGAGTCTTTACTTCTTAATCTTCAGGGTCTTCGGATGGTCCTGCACTTCAACACAAATATTCTCAACATTTTTGTTTTCTTCAGCTTCTTGAGATAGAAACTCATCACCAAACTTTTGAGCTAGACATTGCTTCAAATCAAAATAGAATGCTATCAGTCCTCCAAGATTTTCCTGGAGCTTAGAGATCTTCTTGTCTTTTGCATAATTATCTTTCTCTAATTCATCAACTCTGATATTTAGCTTGCCTATCATCAGGTCTTTCTCAGCAGATTCTTGTTCAAGTTCAAAAACTCTGTTCTGAAGCAAGGCAACATTCACAACATCATAATCAGGCATTTTGCTTTTGCCTTTAGAGATGTCTACAGTGGGTGCAATGGATGAGCTTCCACCGCTTTGATACTCTGTCGATGGCACCACATCTCTTCAACAAACGGGCTTTGAATGTCTTGATCTTGATCCAAGGGACTTGATTCGATAATTGGGCTTTCAATCTCTTGGACCACTCGGCTTGGGATATATTAGATAGTAGGATTGGGTTCCATTGGAGTGGGTGTAAGAGTAGGTGTGGGAGTTGGAGTTTCTTTGGATGTTTCTGGGAAATACACTCCCGGCCTTGGGTGGAGTCGCCTACATTTTCTTTGGACTAAGGCGGAAGTAGGGTCTTTTTGTTCACTTTCAGCAGGATCAGAAGTAGCAGCAACAACTGGTTGAGGAGGAATCAACACAATTTGTTGTGGAGTTTCAGCTTCGGTTTCCACTTGCACATGACCATACATGGTCTCAAGAATGCCTTCAAGCTCTTTTTCAGTGAGCTCAGTTTCTTCTGTCTCTTGGTTTTCTTCAGTTGCCTCTCCCTTTTCATCATCAAGATCTATAATCTCTTCAAATGCAAACACGAACTTTGTTTTTAGGGTTTCCACGTTTGTTTCTCCGGCACATTGGCTTCTGGGGTCTCTTCAGCATCAGCAAACCTCCCGAATTTCACTAGCTTCTTCAATCCTTGGTACGAAGCTTTCCTTTTTCTAACTTGCTTCATGAGGCTAAAGGTGCTGGGATCCAAGGCTTGGAGATCCAGGGTGTTTGCAGTCCTCTCCATCTGAGGATATTTCTCATTGAAGATCATTTGGAGGAACCTTGGGTACATCAGGAACAAGTTCTTCTTCTTTTGCTGAAAGTTACTCTGCATCTCCTCAAACACATATCTAGAGTAGTTGTAATCCCAGTCCATAACTAGAGCAACGATAGTAGAGGTTGCGGTCTGGCTGATCTCATCTGACCCCCCTTTTCTTCCAGATACACAATTTACAAACGTGTGTGCAAGAAATTTCCAGAATGGTGGAAGTAGCTTCTTCAAGGTGGGAGGATACTTTCCCTCATAATATATCTTAGCCAGAGATACATTGACATTGTCAGCAGCATATTCGGTAGGGAACCCTGGTGCATCGCCAAATAACAGCACCTCCCGAATGGTCTCCTCAGTAATAGTCACTTGCACACCATTTACGTTTGACTCAATGGTTCCAGCACCGTCTGCTCCTTGTTGGTTGAATGCAGCATTCTTCCAGAAATCGTTAATCAGGTCCAAACATATAACTGGACTGGAGCGAAGAGCATGAGAGATACGGCACAAATTGTTTCCATTGATCATCGATTGGAACTCCTTGTGTACAGCCGGTGGATCCAGTAGATAGCCTATGATGTTGTGAGAAACCACGTGCTTCAAGTATGTACTTTCAGCAGCCATTTGATCTGCACCAAAATGACCAGGTGAGAAGATAATTAAGATACAATTAAAATTCTCGTTCAATTGATTTTCTCGCTGTAATTTTTTTTAATAAAAATCATTTTGACAAAGAAATCAAATTTCTTTACTTAAAATTTATCTTAAATTAATTTTCCAAAAAAATAATCCCTGAAATTCGATTTCGGTCCATTTATGTCGATTTCGGTCAAAAGCTATCGATTTCGGTCAAGGGGAACCGATTTTGGTCCAAATCCTACGATTTCGGTCCAAACGTATCGGGTCGTGGCGATTTCAGTTGATTCAAGTCGGGTTTGATAGGATCTCGGTCAGATCCGGGTTCACCCATGGATTTGGTGACGTCATCCCGAAATCCTTCGCAATTTTGATACTGAAAACCTTAAAAACACCGTTTAAAACCTAAAAATAACCAAAATCGAGCCATACAAACGACAAATAGTGATTAGTAGCAACGAATAGAAGCAAGGATCAACCTTTTCACTGGTTGAAAACACAAAAAATCGAGAGAGAAATAGAGAGAAGCGGGAGTTTGCGAGATCGAGAGAGAGAGAGAGAGACGACGGCTGGAAAATTTTTAGGGTTTTGAATGCAAAATGAGGCGGGTTGGAGTATTTAAAACCACCGAGAACCAGGTGGGCCCCATGGGTTTTCGGCCCATAGGTCCACCGATAACACTCGAGCCCAAAGTTGTTTTCGGTCTAGATGAGCAAATATAATTTCGATGACTTTTAATTTCGTGGCAGATAAAACAAAAATTAACTAAACATTTTAAATAAAATGAAATTAAGACACACGGAAATTTGTTTTTATCATTTTTCAATTTTTATGTTTTTGATTTTATCATTTTTCAATTTTTTATTTCAATTTTGTTTATTTAAATTTTTGTTTTTATCATTTTTATTTAATTCTCCCCTGACATGCCTAGGTCGTCGTGCGCTCAAAAATAAGAAAAACCTAACACACACACACTAGCACAGTGGTAGTCAGGGTCGATCCGCAGGAGCTTCGTGGTTAGACCAGATGACAGATTACCAACTAGTAGTTTCACGCTACAGTCGGAGGACCTAGTTTCTATTTTCCTAACTACTAATACCCAAAAGCAATAATCAAATGAATCCAAGCCAAGCATGAACTAAGCTCAAACCAAACAAAACCTAGTCACTTTATGAAATCAGAAGTACATCTCTGAAGCAGAAGCAAACAAAGGTATCCAAAACTTCCACACAAACAAGACATAAACTAACCAATAACTAAGGTTCTGACTGAACAGTTACTAGCTAAGGTTCAATGCCTAAGGCTAACCTAATTAGCTACTGATTTCAGCAAGGGAAAACAGTCCAAACAATGTCAAAATAACATCGAAACACAATTCAAACATTCAAACATAAAACAAACATCCAAAACACCGAAACACCAATATTACTTGTAACCAAATGCTTCTTATTCCTCAAACTCAGAAACAAACATCCAAACAGTAACCAAATGTTGCTAAAACAGAAATCAAAGCTCAATATCAGTGGGTGTCACTCCCAAGGATACAAGCCAATGCTTACTACTATCTAACTAACTGAACATAAAAGCTAAAACATGAAAATACCAATTGAGAAGCTTCTGGAACGAAATCTTGGAGTCAAAGAGCTTCAACGTCGATTTTACACCCGGTCTTTGCTAGGGTTTTCGGCTGGAAAAGCCTCTATTTATAGTTGCAATTTTCCCGCAGCCGCGCCGCGCAAATGGAAAACCACGGCGTGCGTACTAATCTTGTCCCGTTTCTTCGGCATTTGAATGTGTTCCACCGCCTCAAGCCCGCGTCGCGCCTTTATGGATACCGCGGCACGCGTACGTATTTCCTTGATTTTTCAATCTTTCCCAAACTTCTTCATTTTGCATGCATTTAGTCCCTGTTTCCATTCTTTTCTTCCAAACAAGTCCTGGCACGAAAAGTGAGAATACCAAAGTATATCTGATATAATTTCACCAAGAATAGGGCTAAACAACGCCTAAAATACTTGATATCACTAGGCGTTGTCATCCCCCTAAATCAAAGATTTTATATAAAATATTTGATTTTCAAAGATAATTGAAAAATGAGTACTCTAATGAAAAAAAATTAAATTAAGTTAATACAATGACTTAAAATTGAAACAAAAATTTTCATGCCTCAGTCCATATAAGCCTACCAAATTTTAAGCTCGTCCCACATTTGGTTGATATTTTCGGGATAGACTTACGCTTTTCATTGCAACAAAAACTCACACAGTCACATTACAAAATAAGTTTTCTCAAAACAACACATATACAATTTAGAATTTATAGAAAGACATGAACGTTTATTGTGTCAAGAGAATCTCCCGCCCGTATAATTTTAAAATTTTGTTTCATTCGAAACATGTTTTTCAATTTCTTCACTTTGAATGAAATGCTTTATCTCGAGAATCTATCTCTCAACAGAAATTTCATAACATACATAGGTTATCTCCCATTTTTAATCGAGAAACTCTTTGGTTAATTGTGTCTTTTCCTTAAGCGTATGTTCCTTCTAAGTCCTCACTCTTACATGTTTTCCTCACTCTTTTGACTTGTGCAACTTTGGCATCTTTTAAGGAGTTCTTACACAATTTTCATTGCTTCTCCTTTTGTGCATCATTGGCATCTTTTGAGGAGTTCTTATACAATTTCATTGCTGCTCCTTAGGCTTTAACATGCGAGCGCATTGGCCTCTTTTAAGGTCTCTAATTTGGGATAATCATTTGTCTTTTTTCATTTAATCCTAGTGACCCTTTTGACATGTGTGCTCATTGGCCTCTTTTAGCCTAAACCACACACTCTTTTGAATGTGGGTTGTGACATTTGTGACACACTCAGCAGACCAAGATAGTATACTAAGAGTTTTTCTCAAACCCAAGCTCTGGGAAAGCCATGTTTGATAAACCATGTATGTAGAAGAAATTGGGTAGACATCGATTCTAAGACAAAATCATTTTCATAGCAACTTGAAGTATAATGAACCCTTTAAGCTCATCGTGATAGTACACAAACCAGATAGGTGACCATAATAACCATTCATAATCCTTAAACAAACACTAAACCTTCTATGCATCATTTCAATTCCAGTTATTTCATTTTGCAACATATGTGAATCACATTTGACTTGAAAACAACTATATTTATCTTCATGAATATCATTTTACCAGACAGGAACAAACTCACAACTAAGGCAGGATTGGACGATGTGCATAACAATATTTTTGGATTTTTAGCTTTTCTATTTTTATTTGATTTTCATTTCTTCTTAAAACATGCAAAGACAATATTTGTAATTTTTGAATTTTATAGTTTTTTTATGTTGCTTTTTGAACCTTTTTTGAGTTTTTAATTTGAACTCTCCCCCTAAATTTGTGCATAGAGGAGAGATAATGAAAAAGTGAACATAAATGAAAATTTTAACAGTCACAAAACGAAAAATTAAGAAAATTCTACAAGCACATTGAACCAAAAACAGATAGAAGAGTAAAGACAGACTAAACTGTATTTCAGCAATTGAAGAACCTCGTTAAATATTTGCCAATATGAGTGAACATTTCCTTTTTCTTTTCCCGTAATGGACACATACTCTCAATTGAACTTCTGAGTGATGTACAGTAGAGAAATGCCTCCCATCATGTGCAAGGAGCAACCATTATCAACAATCGAGGTCTGATGATATTCCTCCATGGCCACTACTGCACACGATGCAAGATCAGTTGCTTTTAGGAACCCAGCCCATTTTGTAACTGGGTTTGCCATTGATGTCTGTGCTCAATACATGCTCCCATTCCATGTTCTGTTTATCAAAGAAAGAATATGAAGAGTTAACAGAACTATTAGGTTATTTTGAACTACTCCCTTTAGGTATCCATTGGTAATTCAGGATGGATCTCTTCTTGATTGACCGAATGAGTGCTTCAACGTTTGACTTGGAAGTAGATCTGCCATTTGACTTTAGCCTGTACTATGAGTGGGAGCTGGAGGACGATCCTCGAGATGAGTTTGACATTACAGGTTTTGTTTTGGCAAAACCATCTGTTGGATTAGTCCTTTTGTCCCTTTGTGCCTGATTCCTCGCTTTTGTGACATCCCAATCACCATTTTTGGAGCGAGATCTCGAAGTATTCCTTTTGGTAGATTTCCCTCTTGACACATTCTTCTGGCTTTATGCATGGTATGGAATGTATGATTGGTGTGGACAGTTTCTGGATATGTGACAAGGAGTTCCATAGTTGTAACATGTCTGTCTTTTCAGAACAACATGACTGGAAGTGGATCCTGGTCCAGATGGAGTTGACTTAAAAGAACGTCCACAATTGTAGACACAAGTAGTTGCTTGTTGTACAGATTTTCTTGCCTTAAACTTTTCATAAACCTGATCAGTTGGACTTGTGGCAATGTCATCAGAATTCTTTGAACAACTAGTAGCTTCAGTCCCTTGGCACACACGAGCATCAGAAGTAACTGCAGATGAAACGTTAGAAGAATTATTTTCCGGATTAGACTTGTTATCATCTTCCTCAGTTTTATCTGCACACTGAACAAAGGCATTAGTATCATTCTCCTCAACCTTCTCAGCCTGGGTTGTTCAGTTTCAAATATTTTGTTTATCTCGAGGGGTGGGGTATAGTTGTTGTTATAAGGAGGGGGAACAGCTTTATATCCAAGACCCTATTTATCGTTCCATTTTAGTTGATGCTCAATCATTGACTCGACTATCGCACTTGACCCTTCGAATTTTTTAAAAATGAAACCAGTATCTTGAAGTTTAGCTTTCAAAGTGTCAAGCTCGGCAGTCAATTTAACAACATCCTCATTAGCAAATTTAAGGTGACAACATTTTATGCTATAATCTTCTTGTAATTTTTTAAAATCGGTTGTTTGAGCATCAAGCTTTTCTTTTAAAGGTTTATTGATCTTTTTGATATTGTAGATTTCTTTTTTAGATCAAAAACTTCCCTTGCTAAAAGTTCGTTTTGTTCGCGGTATTTATTAATTTTAACCTCGCGAACTTGGGTGCATGCAGCTTCACAATTTTCTGTTGTCGTGGGAACCATTTTTAGAATGTTTAAATTAATCGATAAGTTTTTAAGAGTCAACAATGTCAACCGATAACTCTAAAAGTAAGACCAAGAATTTAAATGTTGACCGATAACTCAGGTTTAACCAGAAGCTTTGACCGAACACTCCAAATAAGCACCGAACACACTGAGTTTTGACCAAGTCTTGACCGATATCTCCAAAGGTTGACCAAAAACTCAAAGGTTTGACCGAAAACCTTCAATGTTGGCCTAATGTTGACCGAGAACCCTCTTGCCGTAAAAAACCTTTAATGTTGAATTAGGGTTTGACCGAAAACCCCAACTTTGACAAAGGGTTTTGACCGAAAACCCCACCTTGCCATTGAAATCCTCAAATCCACCACCGAAAACGATAGAAAATTGATTAGTTTCCTTAAGACTCAAGATTTGATTGGTTGAATTTCCAAATATAATTCTGATGAACACGAAGGAGATTCAAAGACCAATAACCCTTCCATGATGAACAGTTGCACGAATAAACAGAAAAAAAAACTTCAACTCTTGACAATTTTCTTGAAAAATGATTGATAGCAACCACCAAAAATTAATTTTGATGGCTCTAATACCAATTGTAAGTCCCAAACTCGATCTAACACGGTATCAATCAAAGATTGTTCAATTGGTGCGGAATCCCAATGAACAGTAATCAACAAAACAATAAGAACAAGATGAAAATAAGAACCAAAATGATCAAATGCACTCGTTGTATTAAGTGGAACGACTAGTGCACAAGATCACACACTAACACATAACTCGATTTCACATTGTCCACCCTTCATGTAATCGGCCAGCCGAGAGCCCCAAACATGCCTAACACCTAGTATTTATACTAGACCCAACAAACTAGCCCATAACACCCTAAGCCCAACTATACAATTTAGCCCAAAGCCCAAACTAACTACAAGACCAATAAATAAAGCCTAAACTAAAATATAGGGCCCAACACGGTGGCAGCGGTAGTGGTGGCGGCGACGAAGGTGGTGGTGGTGATTGATTCCTTCATTAATGAACATAAATCCAAAAAATATAGTGTCATCTCAGTTACGTATTTGAAATCTGATTTAGACGTAGCATTCACAATTTTCACATCCAAGAACTTCAACAAGTAAATAAACCATTGTTCTCAGTTACGTATTTGAAACCATTGTTATAGAATATGTTCATTGATGAACAAATGTTCATTGATGAACATATGTTCATTGATGAACATATGTTCATTGATGAACATATGTTAACAGGTTCATATACAAACAACGACTCACAATCGATCATCACAAATAACCCTTCTTGGCATTTTAACAAGCACCTGGTGTGCACATTAATGAACATTGAAAGGATGTTCATTACGGATTTTTGACTGTCGATCGTGTTAGCGATTACGCTAATGGCGATTGTGGTTTTTAGTACAGGAGAAGAAGCTAGATGAAGGGGATGAGATTCCTGGAGACACGATAACCGCAATCGAACACGGGTGAAGATGGTGATCGATTGGGTTAAAAACCCAATATACCCTTACGTGGGAATAATCCCCTACACAAGGTATATAATTTTATGGTGCATCCTTTTTAATCTAAAACGTTGATATAATGATCCAAGAGTTTTAAGGATGGTTTTGTGGTTAGGTGATTTAATTTTGGTTAGGTGATTTAATTTTGGTTCTGCATTGAACCCATCCATATATATATATATATATATATATATATATATATATATATATATATATATATATATATATATATATATATATATATATATATATATATATATATATATATATATATATATATACTAGCTCGTACCCGCACAATGCGGCGGACGGCGAGTAGTTTCCTTTCGGCTATTTGTTTTTGCAAGATTTTGGTATCATTTTACGGGAATTCCATAAGTTTGTTATAGAGATTTTTATCGAACACTTCAAAATAATAATGACCATATGTCCTAATCTGTAACACCCGTGTTCCGGATAATGTTTCAGATCAAAAAAAAAACATTAGTTACAATTTCATATAAAAATCAGCATTGTATGCCGATCTTAGAAAAATCATAATTAATTCTACAAAAATCGGATTGACCTCAAACCAGTGCACAAAGTTTGAAAATTGAGTCTAGTTTAATCTATAAAAATTACAGGTCGCGACGCGACGGTTGTGGCGGTCGCGACGCGACGGAGTGTCGGCAGCTCCGTAATTTGCGCAATCAGTTAATCATTGATCGTGTGTCATCGCGACGCGACCATAATCTTGTCGCGACGCGACGGAGGTCCAGGGGGCCTATAAATAGGTGTTCCAAGCCTCATTTTAACTCACAACACACACCAAACACATATACGATATATAGGAGTGTTATGGTAAGGAAAATACGGTGAGGGAGGATGATGGAAGGTGAGAAACGAGCGATAGCTAGCAGCGAGGTGCTCGGGAACTGTCAGCGGTTCAGAAACGGGAAATGCGACAGGACTCCGAGAAAACGCCAACCTCAGGTGAGTAATCGCTACCGTATCTCCTTAATAGTTTATATGTGTTAAACTATAAAATACGAGGGGTGTAATAAATTTATTCCCAATAATTCATAATTCCAAAGGTAATGCTGATTGATTTACTTACGAGGACGGTGTCTAGGCCGATTACTTGGGATCTGGTTGTTGGATTTTCCGAAAGGCTAAAATGCTGAAAGGATCCTGCCACCCCAACTAATCTTCTACCTGGCCGTTCTTTATTTGATAAATCATGGAATGCCGTATTGGAATTACTAAAGGAAATATAAAGCTGTAAAGTAATAATACTTGTGTGGGAAGCAGGTGTGTTGTCGTGAGGGTAAATCCAAGTTATAAACCTAAAAGTACCATAAGATGATACTGAGAAGAGTGAATAAATAATGGTATATAATGGCTGTCAGGGGACTGTAATATTTACCATATACTATCAAAACGTGAGGTAATCATAGATGTACTATGACCATACTTGTATGAGGAAGCCGTTAAGTGAGGGGGTATACCGTGAGATGGTATAAGAATTCGTGAAAACTAATACAAAATAATAAATAAAAAGAGATGGCAGTAGCTAAAGGTGTGAGTCGTGACGATGTAAGATAAGACTGTGTGGGACAGTCTAATAGTGAGTATCAGTGGGTGATACTGTATAGTGAGTGACGTCGGGTAATACGGCAGTTTCACAGTGTGAATTACGAGTCGGATATGACTGTGAAGGTGACAGGAACGGTGATCCTGTAACGTATGTGACCATATAGGTCATACTGTGATTAGATTACTCACTAAGCTTTATAGCTTACCCTGTTGTTTTATGTGGTTTTGCAGGATAGGTAACGCTTGGCTTGGATCATGGGACGATCCCTGGTGATATTATCTTGTAAATTCCAGGCTGAAAAACCGGGTGTTACATAATCTTAGTGGAGTACCCAAGTAATGCAACGGTCGTGCAAGGGGGGGGGGGTGAATATGTTTCTTTCAATAACAAATTACTTTTGACAAACATTTGTAATTTCATTTCAGAATTATGTCACATTCTAAATGATATAAAATGAATCAGAAAATAGCTTTTACCATAAAGTGGCATATACAGTCTTATATAAGTGGTTTTCTTAAATTGAGTTTTGTTTTGGTGAGTTGTGGATATTAATATGAGAAGATAAATTTTCAAACAATTTTGGGTAACAGGTGAAATATATTGAGGGAAGGTTTACATGACTAATTAAACATAGGATTACGTATCGGGTCGGGTATCACTAAACCTTTGGGTTGAATTTTTTAAAAAAGATATTCAAAAATCGATGTATTTAATAAACAATCAAATTTTTTTTAAAAAAAAATACTTTTTCATAAAATTATCTCCAAAATTTTCCGTGATTCTTAAATATCACCAAATTCAAAAATATATAACCAAATTCAAAATTTTCAAATTTTGAAGACATGAAAACCTTAAGAGGAAAACTTTCAAAATTTTCAAATCAATCAAATATTTCAAAATTTTCAAATTCATCATCAAAATTTAAAATTTTTCTTTAAATATAACAAAATTATAAAAAATCAAATTTTACAAAATTTTCTGTTTCAAAATTTGAAATTATGAAAATCTTAGATGGAAATTATAGAGAAAATACAATGACGTGTTGTTTTATTACTCGTACCCCTAAATTTAAATGCAATATGCAACTTTGTGTATAGACTTGCTTATATTTGTTAGATATTTAAACCATTAACTGATAATGACAAATTGAGTAATCTTGTAGTAAGTTTAATATTCAAAATATATATTTTATGTTTGAAAAGATAAAAATTTACACATCTAGGACTTTATTGAGTGTACCGCTTTATTTTATGTTCGTATTCTTCTATCCATAATTTTTCCATTTAGAACTCAATATTTTGCTACACTTGTTTTAATTTAGAAGTTACAAACCTAATACCATTTCAATTTGAAAACCCTTCATGGGATAAATTGAAGAAAAAAAAACTAATCTGTTACAATTTTGTATCAAACCATACCCCACTAATTCGGGAAATAAATTCTTAAAACCAAACCAATCGAGAACCTATAACAGGTTTATGAAAAGTAAGGATGAAATCGTTCGGTTCAACACACGCACAAGAACAACTCTTAAGTCACAATTTTTCCCCAAAACATTTATTTTACATCTCCAACATTGCAATGTAGGACGATCTAAACCCACAAGTTTCTGTTAGTAAACTTGATAACTCAAAGTAACGGATCACAAGAAGCAAGTCTCATTGATAACTCACACCATCACCGCTTACAACTTCACCAATACGATACACCGACTCTCCTTCATTAAGTATCCTTTCAGCAGCCTCTTTACTAACAACCAAAACCGTCCCAATTCCCATATTAAAAGTCCTCTTCATTTCACCATCTTCAATTCCTCTAGCCTTCATGACATCGCAGCGGTCGTCGTGCGGTAAAAAATAAGAGAAAACCTAACACACACACTAGTATAGCGGTAGTCAGGGTCGATCCGCAGGAGCTTCGTGGTTAGACTAGATGAGAGATTGCCAACTAATAGTGTCACAGCTATAGTCGGAGGATCTGGTTTCT